>CM027824.1:1386393-1652652 GCA_016097485.1 Eucalyptus sideroxylon x Eucalyptus melliodora
CTTCTTAGCTAGGCCATGCCACACCAAGTTACTGACCTTTTTTTTTCTCTCTCTTTTTGGGGAGTGTAATAGTGGGACATTTTATTTGACTAAGTCAAAGAAGTGGTGGGCTCACCTGTTGTCACGCCCCATTCCGCTACAACCGTGCGACAACCTACACTATCATTATACTTTCCCCTTCGATCATTCAATTGTGATATCTCAAGAAGCGTCGTCAATTCAATTTATAGTAACAATTAAATGCACAAACGGAAGCATAAATAGATCTCCAACCATCAAACTGGGATAGTCAAAAGCATACTTATATGTATATATATGCATCAAGGTCAACATCACATATAAGCCACATACAACAAGTTAATCAAACCAACTTCAACCTAACATGCTTTGCCACATCCGATTAGTTTAGACGCACCGCCACGACCTTCATCAAAAGGGGGTCCGAGGTACAACTAGCACCTCTAGTACTACGAGAGCGGTTCACGAAGTGTTACTAACCCCACTACCACCTAATCAGCTAAGGGCTCCATAATCCAAGGCTCAAGCCTGACAACCATATTGGGATCGAGCTCAGGATCGAACATCTCTCCATCATGAATGTCCACATCCATGGCATCCCAGGCGATGCCTCCCCCTGAACCCACGGCCCCTGATGGACCATCAAACCATGGATGGGACCATGGCTCTCATCTCCTACCCATAAGTACTAGGCCACGAAATGGTGAGCCACTAGATTAGGCAGTCCCTCTCAACCCAAATGGTCATGACATAACACATGTAACATGCATCAATCTCCCCTATCAGATACTCGGTCACTTCCTAGCTATGCTCTACGGAGAGTTTGGATCGGATCTAGCGAAAGGGCTCAACTATTCTTAAGGCCTGTAAACAATCAACAGACAACAGTGAAATAAACTCAATGAGTGAATTTCCTAGATCTCGTATAGAGAAGTTGTTCACCTTGGAAATGTCATAAACATACAAATATCTATCAATGGCAAAGCATAGCATAGCTCCTCTCGCTTTACCCTAACTATTCACATAGAAACGAGTCTATTTAATCAAGGCCATCAATATTACACATATGCAAATCCTATTACACTTTCTGCACTCCTAAGCCAATCATATTAATACGCACTATAGTTAAATCATGTGTCCATACCATGCAATAATCCGAACCCAATCACATACAAATCTCATGCACTTTCCACATAATATGTCCAAATTATTACGGCCACTCAAGAACCAATGTCAACCCAAAGGTTTGTAGTCATCCGGCATAACCGAGTATCATCTCGCCCCTCATCCTATGTAAATGCACCAAATAGCATTCCTATAAGAAGCTTCGTTTCGAAATCCATCCACGAACGGTATCTCGTTGACTTGGGGGCATTTGAACTGAATCATGCATCGGGACGGGTTCACACCCCGCGTAAAACGCATCAAGGTCTTTGGGTGATTACACGAGCATACCATCACACAATTCTTTTCATATCATTTTTATTAATTCATGTTATGCCTATGCGATATGCAATAACCTTTGCCATATGCCATCATGTCACACAAGTATATATATATATGCACCATTTAATTCACAAGCCCATGGCATAGATCACTTATCAAAATAGAATAAAGTTATCATAATACGTGAAAATCATCTATCACATGCCATCACAACCCATCACATAATTCATCTTTCAATTAATATAACATGCATAACACATATAACTCAATGACATGTCAAACATGTACAACACATAACACACATATAACACATAAAACATATATAACACATGACACATATAACTCATATAGCACATATAACACATAATAGTCTACCACCCTATTATGGCATATTATAACAACATATCAACTTCACATAACATAACCCAATAACTTATCGCCCTAAACATGATAACCTATCATCAAAACCGGATAACTTATCACCAAACATTTTATAACTTATCACCAAAACTCCGATAACCTATCACCCTAAACACGATAGCTTATCGTCCATAACTTAATAGATTATCATAAAAAGCTTGATAACCTATCACTTTAAACTCAATAACTTATCAGTAAGAGTTTGATAGCCTATCTAAACCCAATGATCATTTATCACATAACATTCACTTATCACATCAATGAAATACCATAATCAAGACCTAAACTACTCCCTAAGTGTAATCACAACCATAGTCAAGGGCTAGAAAGCCACTCACACATAATCCAAACTTTAAAAAGCATCGGGGAAGGTGCGGCAAGGCTAGACAACTGCTAATCACACCTCCACAATGCACGTGGGAGGCCAGACAGCGACTGAACGATGGTTGGTCGACGGTTGGTCGGCGACGCTGAACTCTGAGCTTCCCAGGGACCAAACCACAAGAGAGAAAGAGGGAGAGAGAGTTGCTGTGAGGGGTGGACAGTGACCTCCTCAGCTTCAAAAAACTCGGCTACAGCAATGGAAATGGTGTGCAAAGGGGCAGTTCAACGTTGGGGGTGCTAAGGACAGTCACTGGTGAAGGGAAAACAAAAGGGGGATGAGAAGGGAAGCTTGCAAAAGAGGGAGCAAAGGAGGTGGGGGTTTCGGTGGTGCTATGGGGAGAGAGAAAATGTGAGTTTGAGAGTCAAAAGTAAGAAAATGAAAGTGAGAGTGAGAGAGAGGGTGAGTCGACAGTGAGGGAGGGTAAAAGGAAATGAGAGAGAATGGAACATTAAGGGCACATTTGGTAATACTTATGTACCTAAGAACAATTTCTGATTAGAAATTATTCTTTTTTATTCTGTTTCAAGAACAATTTCTAAGTATTTTAAGCCATTTAATAACTGTGCAGAATTTCCCGGAATAGAATTGTGTTTGGCACTGTTCTCAAAATTTCTACTTCAAATCATTTTCTTTTAATTTTTAAATAATTTTATTTCTTTTTTCTTCTTTTCGTGTTTTCTTTCTTTCTCCTTTTCTTCTTCAAGGGTTGTCGATCATCGACTTTGGGATGATTGGCGACAGGCCAGACGAGGGCCGCAGTGTCACCAACCCTCACCGAGGCCGCACCTCATCGGCCGAGCCTTGGCTAGGCAATCGGCCTCACCTAGATCTGGCAAGGCCGAGCTCACTCAGCCACCAACGGGGCTTGACCTCACTGAGCCACCGCAAGGTCAGCCTCGCCTTGGCTGAGTGACACTGACCTCACAATGGCCCGACGAGGTCGAGCCCTGTCGGCGGCTGGGTGAGCTCGGCCTCACCCAGCCATGGCTTGGCCAAGCCTCGCCAGTGGCTAGGGGAGGCCCGAGCGAGGCCTGCCTAGCCATCGGTGAGGCTTGACCGTGCTAGACCTAGCGAGGCCAAGCCTTGCCGGTGGCTGGGCGAGTCTCCAACGAGCTCACTGAACCTCGTCGGACTAGTCGCCAGCAACTAGCGACGGTGGACGACGACAGTGGCAACAATAGTGATTGAAAAAGAGAAGAGAGGGAAGAAGAACAAGAAGAAAGAAGAGAAAAGAGAAAAAAAAAAAAGGTTGGCTTGATTCTGAAATTGTTCCCGGGATCAAAGAATTAACTTTTTTTTTACTTCTCAATTCTGTTCCAAATCTACCTTCAAAAATAAAAAAATATAAATTTGTTCCTGTGAATAAAAATTTTATTAAACGAATTTCTATTCTAAATCTATTTCTGAGAACAAAAGAATAGAATTGTTACTATTTGGCAAGTTGCCAAACAGAGCCCAAATCTTCGTAAATGTCCATTGCATCTCAATCTTCAAGGGCTCACTTCTACCAAGCAATTAGACATGCCATTGATGGGGAAAATCTAAGCATTAATAAAGGATTTGTGCACATGATGAGTGCATAGGTTTAGGATAGGCTAGTCTAGGTTAGGCTAGAATGGTTTCAAGCTTCCTTATTGCTGGCCACATGCATGTGCCGCCCCCTCCCTTGCCCTTTTCTAACTTTTTCCCTTTGTCCTTAGTCAAATGGAAAGGCATTTCGGTCATTTCACCAAGCTTGTGCACTATTCATACACTATTCACGTACTTAAATGCATTAAATGCCAAGATCTTGCAAGAGAGAGCCTCATGGGCTTGGAGGGTCCATGGCCCTCATGGGGCCCCACTCCACTTGGGCATGTGGTCCATGGGCCATTCATAATTGGTGTGTGGCCTAATTGGGCACTATCTCCATGAGCTTGGGCCCGTTGGGTCGCCTAACATGGGCTTGGGTCCTCACTCATGGCTTGTTCTCAACTCTCCAAATTTCAATGTCCCTCCAATGAGAAATTGAATTTCCACCCCAAAGTGGCATTTCTGATACTTTCGAGGTTTATCAATCCTCAAGGTAATCCCATTCGACAATTGGTTCTTGATATAATTCCGTTCTAAAAATCGGGGTCGGAACAAGAATGTCACACCTGTGTTTTTTTTTTTTAAAAAAAAGGAAAGAGGATCAAAAAGTCAAATTGAAAGGCCAAAAGAAGTGAGGAGTGCACTCTCACTCTTTTTCTAGGAGCTAAAGCAGTTTGGGAAAAGAGAGAGAAAAGAAAAGAAAGAAAGAAATGAAAGGGGGTTTCATATGTGTACAATAATGAGACCTCGCTAAGTTGACTTGATTACTTATGCAAAGTCCAGTAAGTACAATAATGAGACCTCGCGCCCCTTATTCTTCCAATCGGATTAGTTTTCAAGGTTAAGGCTTAAAATTTGGAATTTTAGGAAATTTGAGCCACGAAGTCCGATTTTTGAATCGTTGAGCCACATGCATATATGAAAATGATAGTTTAGGATATTATGCATTTGTAGGATTTTATGGAACTTGATTTGAGCTTACGGTTTGCCTGAAACAAACTTTCAAAATTTCCCATGCGTGATGAACAGCGCACGTCTAGTAACTTCGGGGCTGTATTTCATCAGATTTTGGCTTGATTTTGAGATGGTCAAGTTAAGGTTATTGTAGTATGTTGAAAATGCTTTTTATTGACTATAATTACATATGGAAAGGGTTCGGTAGAGAGAATTATAACATGACCAAGTTTTATGTTCAAACTCTGCGTTGTGAATGACTTGAATGATTACTTTGAGTATGCAATTTGTTAGCACGTAAGAGTCATTTTATTAGCATTTAGTTATTGCATAGCCGTTTCTTAGTTAATGTAGCATGTTACTTAATTTTAACATTATTTCTCACTTATTTGATAGGATCACAAGATCGATGGTTCAATAACGTTTGTTATTTGGTTTTGGGGCTTTCCCCAAGTGAGTGGTACTAATATCTTCTTTGGTTTTGTGAAATCTAGGTATTAAGGTAAGAGTAACTCGATATATATATATATAAGTAAGAATATAATTGTTGTATAAAGCTGGATAGAGTGTTTGACTTTTGAGTTATTGTGAGATGGTTTGATAAACCATTCCTGAAAGGTCATGCATACTACTTAGTGCAACTGATTTATGAGATAACTCTTGGAAGATTATATGTTTTGGGTTGAGAAACCAATGGTGATATGCGCAGTAAAAGACTAAGTGCCGCATGATAATGTTATTTGCTTGGTTTACAAGATTGAATTTTGGATTAGATTTTGGTATTGGAGGATGGTTGTTTAAGCTCATATGACTGTGAACCCGATGAAGGGTTTGTAGGTGTGCATATCGGGTTTAAAATATCCTTTTGGGTCGAGCTACCAACTTTGTAGGTGGCAAGAGGGCCAAGGGGGGAATCTTAGTCGCCTTATCACCAAGCGTCATGTTATGGCCACAATTTCATATTGAGTATAAGATATAGCTAGAGTGATATCGATGGGAACTTTTGGGAGTTGGACTTTTGGGTGGTTAGAGGTTGCATTCTTTAGGTGGAAGAACAGTCGTGTCATCCCTGTCCCTATAGGATTGAGGTATGACGGGGGGGAGAGAGAGATAGAGAGAGAGGTTTGGAAGTAATATTCTTCCTAGATATGGCACACTCAAAGGCCAAAGCAACAGTAGTTTAGTATCATGTATTCCTAAGTTTTAGTGGAGATGATACTCGTTATAACTTCTTCATTATCATGTATTCCTAAGTTTTAGTGGAAATGATACTCGTTATAACTTCATGGGCTTCCTCAACCAACGCTTGGAAAAATCTTAACTCCACGTATTCAGGGACGAAAATGAAATCAAGGTGGGTGATGTGATTTATAAGAGACTCCTACAAATTATCGATAACTCCAAAATCTACATACCCATAATCTCTAAAACTTATCCTAATAGTAAATGGTGTGTCATTGAGCTGGAACGCATGATGAACAACATGTTTAGGTCAAATGGTAGAAAAAGGATTTTCCCATCTTTTGAAATCTAGGGATGTTAAACATTAGACTCCACATTCAAAGAATCTTTTCTTTGAAGTCGAATTTAGGGCATTCAAAGAGGCTCTTGCAAAGGTTGGTAAAAATAAGGGATGGAAGGTCAAGGAGCGACAATGGTAAAACTACCTTTAAGATGCCTGCCTAATTCTTCTTCATCTTCCTCTTCTTCTTTTTCTTTTTCTTTTTTTTTTTGTTTTTGTTTTAGGGAATAAAATATTGCCCTACCAAATCATTTCTCTTCTCCTTCTTTTCAAAATGGAAAATTTTGAAAACTACCTCCAATTCCAAGTTTTGCTCCCATTAAACTTTACATCCTCTACTCAAGACATCTTCCCTAATATTTCAATGGTTATAGCTACAGTCGGCACTAGGGTCCGGGTTATATAATTTGTCATCAGCAAATTGCAGTGTTCAATGGATGACGACCTTGAATTTGTCTACATTTTCTTTGTGGCATCCCAAAATTCATAATGACCTCTAGTTACATTAAAGTCTATGAATAGGTGATGGAAGTACCATCAAGTTATTTTATGGCCATTTAATCCATAATTTGCAATAAGATATATGGCCAAGCTTTTAAGGGATAATTTATGTGATAGGAAAGAAAATTCTATCATTGGCCATGTGCATCATAAATTGGAATTTATGGATTTATGATTTCAAGTTTTATGGCCATATGAAATTGTAATTTAGTATTTATATAAGTTGGGATTTAAGGTAAATTATTAAAAGTAAAAAATGGACTTATTTAAGAAAATTTTGGGCCATTTAAGCTTGGACTTTAGGCCCAAGTGAGATGGGCCTAAAGTGGGCCATAAGCCCGGCCCATTGTCGGCGCATAGAGGGGGAAGGAGGAGCCGCATGGCTTCCTCCAAGTGTCTTTGGCAAAGGAGACACTTGTCTCCTTCTTAGGAACAAGTGTCCCCCATGCAAGAGAAGAAATCATGCAATATATAAGCCACCAAAAAGAAAGAGAGAGAGAGAGAGAGAGTGGCTGGTTTTGAGAGAGTGAGAGAGAGGGAGAGAGTTGCTGAGAGAGAGTGAGATGCGAGAGAGAGGGAGGCCGAGGAGGAGGAGCTCGCCCGTCGCCGCCCGCACGCCGTCCGTCCGTCGCCGGTGTGCCATTCGTGTGTCGATGTCCGCTTGGTCTTAGAGGCAAGTTGGGACTGATTTCCACCCCTTGCATGTGTGCCTTGCATGTGTGGTTGAATTTTTGGATGTTTAGAGGTTAGAAATCGAAGTGCTTGAGGTTTGTTCTTAGAGATGCTTGTTGTTTTCGCATGAACCACCTGAGTCAGAACTTTGTGAGAGCTTGCATGCATCTTTAGAGTTCGATTTTGACTTTAATCTCTTCATGAAAGTTGTAGCTAACATCTTAAAATACAATATACTCAAATTTTGTGTAAAATTACGGAGATCTAAGGGGTCAAACTCTTATCCTACGGAGATGCTAGATCTGGAATGTTTTCGCATGAACTGTTTGAGTCAGAACCTTGTGAGAGCTTGCATGCATGTTTAGAGTTCGATTTTGACTTTTATCTCTTCATTAAAGTTGTAGCTAACATCTTAAACTACAACATACTCAACTTTGGTGTAAAATGACGGAGATTTAAGGGGTCAAACTCTTATCCTACGGAGACGCTAGATCTGGAATGTTTTCGCATGAACTGTTTGAGTCAGAACCTTGTGAGAGCTTGCATGCATGTTTTGAGTTCGATATTGACTTTTATTTCTTCATAAAAGTTGTAGGGGACATCTTAAAATACAACATACTCAAATTTGAAGTAAAATGAACAAGTATAACCTGGTAAACCGACTTAATCTTGAAGACGGTGAATCTGGAGACGTGGTACAGGACACCCGAGACTTCATGGACCTAAATGACGAATATACTCTGGATATTTGACTTGGATCTCTTCATGAAACTTGTAGAGAACATCTTGAAGTAAAACATACTCAAATTTCAGAGGAAAAGAAAAAGTATAAGTGGGTAAAAACTCAGTATTTCGGAGAACCATGTACTGGACGTTTCGGTGTTAGATCCAGAAGCTTCGTGTGACTGTAGAAAATAATCAAAAAAATAATTTGGCTTAGAAGTCTTCATGAAAAAATCTACTTTAGTGTCTTGGCTATAACCTGGTAAAATTTCATAATTTTCAGAGGTCGTTTGGATATTTTAATCAAATTATTTCGGAAACTGTGCATTCTGATTTCATCCGAAATTACATGCTGTATTTGTGTGAAATTCTATTTGGCCATGTATTTTGCATGAAATCATTATCCCATTGTCTTGTCTATCAATTGCCTTAATTTTATGATTTTTGAGAATCATATGGATATTTAAATTAAATATTTTCGAAAGTGGTACAAGCTAGAATTTAAATATATGTAAAAAGGGCATGATAAATGGATTATTATAATTGGTACAAATTCCATTTTATGAATAATTGTACCTTGTTGCATGTATGATGAGGTCTTGATGCATGCATGACAATGAATTGAGATGCATGTATGAATTTAATGCTGAATATAATTTTGTTTGCCATTACATGCTAAATTGAGACCGAAATTAGTGAACATGAATAATGACCAATGAGGAAATTGTTGTGGCAGATGATAATACCCCGGGAGTGTCGGGATGCCCGGTGGCCTAGTGGCGTAATTCCGAAGGGCAGGGGAAACCATTTTCATGACGAGCCCCGGAGATTCCCGGGAGTGTCGGGATGCCCGGTGGTATACAGTACATAATTCCAGGGGAGGCCTGGTGGTACGTCGGTACATAATTCCGGAAGCCTTAGAGGTTTGTGCCCGGGGGGATGCCTCGCGATGCTAGTTGGGATGCGAGATGCTCGGCCAGGAAGTGTAAATGCCGGAAGTCTCAGAGGTTTTTGCCCGAGGGGATGCCTCGTGATGCTAGTTGGGATACGAGATGCCCGGAATGTGGGGGCCTAGATGCCCGGTGGCCTTAAATGGCTGAATGCCAGAGGTTTCTCGCAATGCCAGGATTTGGGCGCGAGTGATGAATGTGGGATGCAAACATTTGTCCCGGGAAAGAGAAATGTGGCAGTCCAAAATGAAATTGAAATTGAATTATGCATGATGATATATGCATGATATGATGAGATATGCATGGTTGCATGGTAATGATGATGGTACATGTGATATGATGATATGATGATGATGTTACATGCATGGATGCATGGATGCATGGTAAGGATGATGCCATATGTGACATGTTGATAGTAAGTATATGATATGATGATGATGTCTATATGATGATGATGGTACATGAGGTATGATGACATGTGCATGATGCCATGGTATGTTGTGCATGGATGCTTGTATGACATGTGATGCTATGATTGTGATGATTGTGGGGCATGATGCATTGAGTGGTTTATTGGTCCTTTACCTGCTGAGTGGTTGTACTCACCCCTTTTGGGGACCAACATCTCAGATTAGTAGATGGTTTGAGCGATTGGATATGACCACGAGGAGAAGGATAGCAAATGAGGGAACCTTTGGACGCCGACACTGGTTGATGGACCTTAAGCATACAATTGTGGGAGGAGATGTCGGTCATCTTTTGAAGTATAGCCGAGTATAGAAACATTGGCATTTCGATGTACTAACTAAAGATGTCCATCTGCTTTATGTAAATAAACGTGTTCGGCTTTAACTTATATAAAATGTTTAATAGGTGTGCATCGTTTTCTGAATATAGGGAAGGAAGTTTGTTGGATGTGCTTCCGTATATGAATTACGCAAGGGACCTATCAAAAAAAAAAAAAAAAAACAAGTGTAAACCCCCTATGTTGTATGGACCCGCTGCAATTGAAATGGTATCAGAGTGACATGTTAATAAGGAAAGTGAAAGATAAGCGAACTGTGGCGACCCTAATCGGATCGGGGGCCGTCGAGGGGTGCCACATTCTTGGTTCCTAATTCTCCCTATTACAAGTGCTAAAAATCTTTTACAGGCTAAGTATAGCTTATAAATGCCGAAATTTTTGCTTGTGCACCATGTGGTACCCACTTGGTAATTCCAACCGTCGTGTAAACCACTACCGTATAAAAAAAAGGCATTCGGTAAATTCTACTAAATTAGCCTATATTGATTATTCTATGTATTTAGATATCGTTTGTAACCACGTGTGATGCTTGGGTATGAATTAAATCAAGTCAACTAATGAAAGCACTTTTGTGTACGGCAGCCAAGTAGGAATTGTCAATTTGGTCGTTCAAAAGGTTTTGGAGGAGCTGGGCAAAATAGATGAATCACAGACTAAATATCCGATTGAACTTGATGACTTGACACAGCCACTTGAAGACTCTTTGCATTGCATAGAGATGGTACGATATCTTCTTCTTCATCAATATACAATAGACGTGTGTGAATGCACAAATTTGAAATTTGATTTGTTCTAATCTCGGTTTGATGCCATAATTTGGTAAAACTACACAAATTTCAAGAAATTAAATACTATTCCGAAATTTAGGTAGGCGGAAATATATTTTCTAATCAATTAGTGTTCCTTCAACATGTTCTTTTTTATTTGAAATGTTGTTTCCTATAGATTAAATAAGTACATAAATGTAAATCTCATAAGCTGTTAAGCTTTAAATTTATTTCTTGTTGTATAATTCATTGTTGGACGTTATGTAATGTGATATGTGTTTTTTTTTTCATACTATTTAGCAATAATTTCTCTCTTGCACATTCACATTGTTGTGTAATAGCCTGCAGATTTCGAAAATGGTATAGCTTACCTTCTACCTTCACTAGTTTTTCATTTTGCATGACCGTCAAATTTTACCTAAAATCCTGTCGTCGTAAAGCATCAGGATGGGAAGCTATTCTCCAAAGATTGCTTAGCAAAAGCATAGCTTTGTTAAAGCTCGACAGATCCTCCAACCCATTTCCCCTCCTGTTTTCTGCCTTTGCCAGTGCCTGCCAGGCTGCCAGCTTCTCCAGTGTACTCTAGTTCATTTTAGAAATTTTTCCCAACAAAAAATATGATTTATCTGCTTAGTTGCCCTGCAAATAGAGATTGGAGTTTTAAATATTGACATGGCTTAAGTTGACAGTGCACATGCTAAAGTTTAAATGAGTACTTTTTTCCTAGCTCTCGACAGTAACTTTTCCTTCCCCCTTCAAATTTGAAATGCTCTTTTATACAATAAATTGCAAAAGACAAACCTCCTGTCTCAGATAGTGTGTGAAATTTTACTTATGATACCACCTTGACTACAATAATTCATTGTTAGATACACAATAATTTGAAATGCCTTATATGAAGCATGTAGATGTGGTATTTTATGTATGCGAATAGGAATTAGTCAAGCTAAATGTTAGTATTATACTTTTTAAAAGAGGAATTTTTCTTTTTTCTAAATTCTGTTGACACCATTTCTTGAATATCTGCAGCAATATAAAGAAAATGTTTCACAAGCGGCCTAATCTATTCTTGATTAGATGATTAGAAGATTAGCATTATTTTAATTGTGTAGTACTTAAAATTTACGTGGAATTTTAACGTGGTCCAAATGCAGCGGGATATTGGAGGGAGAGACAGGAGTGAAAGCAAAGGGAGGATTCAAAGCAGAAGTATGGAGTTGATGCACGTGAATAGAAAGATGAAGTATGTGAAGAGAAGGACGAGTGTATGGGAGGTCCGGAAATACGAAAAGTGCGTGGACGAGGAGTGGAGTAGTAGAGGGATGAGTGTAGGCAAAGAAAGGGAGGAGCGGAGGAGAAAGGAGGGGAGGAGGAGAGGGACAAGTGTAGGCAAAGAAAGGGAGGAGGTTCGAAAATGCAAGAAGTGCATGCAGGAGGAGCGGAGTAGGAGAGGGAGGAGTGTAGGCAGAGAAAGGGAGAAGGACGAAAAGTATATGGAGTACGTGCAAAAGTAGAGGAGGAGAGAGACAAGTGTAGACAGGACGAGAGGGACGAGCGTAGGAAAGGCAGGAGGATCGGAAGTACATGAAGAATGTGCGAGAGGAGGGGTGGAGTAGACAAGTGTAGGCAGAGCAAGGGAGGACGGTGAGTGCATGGAGTACGTGCAGAAGGAGCGGGGGAGGAGAGAAACGAGTGAAGGCAAGACGAGAGGGACGAGCATGATGTGGAGCAAACTAGCTCCTACAATACTCAGGGTATAAAGACTTCTACTTTAGAGGATTTATGTCATGCATATCATGCATAAATCCTTTATGTGTGTATTCTTTTTAAAGATACCGAAAAGTCAAGGTGGAAGAAAGCGGACAAAGGATAATTTTGTATTGGTTCCAATGTACCCTTCATAATATTTTCCTAACATGCTTCGTTGTCATTCTTGATAGGAAATGTCAACATCTAGAGAAAAAAAAAACATATAAATGGTAAATTGTATCGATTACAATTATTCATTTTGAGACTATTTCTAATGTGATTCTCCTTTCCTTTGATTTGGAAAACATCGAACACTTGTAAGAGATGTGGTACAATTCCGATTAGTGGCTCTACTAATGGTTACTAATGACTATAACACACGCTTGTAGGATTTTTTAGTAGGAAATGACAATGATAGTAGATGTCCCAATTTAAAAAGCTAGCACAAATCGAGAGAGGGAAGCAAATTCCTCATACTTTGAGCTGTTCGCAAGGTAAAGTGCTTTTTTTTTGGACCTATGAAGTTCTTGTGTTTCTCATATTCGTGAGAAGAAGGGGGCAGCATTGTTAAGCTGACATCACCATTTGCTTTGTATCATCTGTGTATGATGAGTTGCCGAAAGATTGTCTCCCTCCTGCTTAACAGAATTTGTTCTTCACATGCAGAGTCTTGACCGTATGATATGTCAGCTTTTGGAAGGTACAAATTCTCAAGAGATCAGGTCAATGGTACTAGACATGAAAGCTAGGTTGCTGTTAGATATGCTGGCTAATGGTATTGAGTCTGCTTTGGTGGATCCTTCAGCGTTAGTAGCTTAGCCATGGCAGGCATCTAGTAAAAGTGTTTTCTGGAATTAATCCAGAAAATCTGGCCGTTGAACCGGCACTTGTCCCAAGTATACAGGTACTTTCACCTTCATTTTGATTTTCGCTATTAGGTCTCCTTGTTGTGACATGGAAGTTTGACACGCAGATTTTCTGGCTATGTTTTTGCCATGGCTTGAGGCCGTTATTTTGATGACCATCTTCATGTCTTTTTTTCTAAACTGAAATTCCTTTTGGGGCACTGTGATGGTGAAATTTATTTACAAAAGATCTAGGACAAATAAACGTTTTAAGTAAAGGAAGCTTTTGTTGAAAAACTGGTTGCGCAAATATCATTTGGCTTTCAAATGACGCTATGAAACAAATATATCAAGACTGTCATTTGATGTGTAAAATAAATGGCTCTGACATATTCTTCCATAGAGTTGTCTTAAGGTTGCATTCATTTTCAAATGCCATCTAATACAATGCATTTGTCCTGTACCCTGCAGCTGTCTCCTCCCCATGTTGGGACCTTTTCTTCTATCCGGACTTTGGCAATTGACTTCAGCTGAAACAAAGATATGATAGTATACATGTTTCCGACTGTTAAAGGTCTCTCGCAGGCTTATGTCGATACAGTTCATGATCTGGCTTCACATTTTATCACCAACTTCATTCAAGCCGTTCCCAAACCACAAGAACATAACCACAATCAAAAGCTTATTAGGTCTAGCGGTGGTGCTCGGCCTTGATCGATGGCGTGGCGAGGATGGGTAGTCTCAACGTGATGTGCCTCACATCCGTGGGGTGGTGCTTGTGCGACTCTCGGTGAATCCAAGTCAACAATTTAATCCCTCTTGAAGCTTCATTGAGTTTGCCTATGGCCAACAAAGCACCCAAAGTACAAGTATTGGGTCATTTGAGTTTACTTGATCAACTATGATCTTTGGAATAGTTTGCAATTTTGGGAATGTGGAAGTTCATTTGCTGCTTCTTTGTTCCTTGTGCCTACGAGCAATGGAATACTGAGAATTAGAGTTGATTTTCAGGTCGAGGATGGAGGACAGGAGAGTGAAGATTAGAGGATTTAAGGTGATATGAAAAGCAGGTGAAGAAAACATCTATGTCTCATGTAGATTGGGAGGGACTTGAAGATCTATGTAGCAATTTGAGATGTGATATGCATAACCCCATATTTGAGGTCGATGGGCTATTGCAAATTCGTACGAGAAAAGCACCAAGGTAATCATCAGACGGAACTTTAACTCAAAGAGAAAGAGGGTGAGCTAAGCAAGTTGAATTGGGGGATAGCGGTGGCAGGAGCGACAACGGTGGCAACTAATCAGTGCCAATATGCTTGAGCATCGAGTGGTGTATGTGGCACCAAGTCTTGGGGCCAATATAGGTGGGTGACTTTGGAAGCGTTACCAATGGCCACAACTAAGTCTAGCATAACTGTTGAGTTTGCTCATGGTGGGAGAACTCGGCAATTATACTAGACTTACAATCAAAATCACTTTTGACAATGTTACGTAACACAACGTTACTTGTCTAAAACATGAATTTTCGACACATTTAATTACCCTTCTTGCCTAATTTGAACTTTGATTTAGCAAGAAGGGCATTTCATCTTGAATAAGATTACTAGTCACACAAATTTGACATGTCACGTGTTTATTAACAACGTTACGTAGCATGACGACACATAATTAGAATACGAAATTTCACAGACATAATTACGCTTATTGATTAATATGATCTTCAATTCAGCACAAAGGGTATATTTATGTCCAATGTGTGGATTAATGTTCATGGGTATCAATCCAAATCCAATATTATTTCAGCTGTGTTTAAAAACATCGTGGGGGAAAGCTTTTGGAAAAATGTAAAAAAAATTTGGTGAGTGGGTTTTTTCAAAATGCAAATAGTATTTGATAAGATGTAATTTATAAACACAACTTTAACTTAAATATCATTTGAAAAACACTATACTTTGTAAAGGTCCATGCTATTTTTTTTTTTTTAATTCTCAAACATTTGTCGACAAAACTCAGCAATACAAGACTGGCTTGCTAATAATTAAATCTAGTCTCGCTGGTGGCCCGCTTTTGGCCTGAACCTGGCAACGTTGATCGAGGTGTGGACATTCTTTAAATTATAGAAGATTAGAAAAGTAAAAGTTGGAAAAAAAATGTATATTTATTTATCGAAAATACTCCAAACTCAAAGTACTTCTAGGATTTTGGAAATACAACAAAATTCTCTGTGGAGCCATATTTGCACTTCTCTAAGAACAATTTTTGAAGCCCAATGGGCTTTGAGAAGGTGGTTTCCCAGGCCCATACTTTGCCGTCAAACGACACGTGATATGGCACACAAAGTTACCAACCCTTTTTTTCTCTTATGGGGGGAGAGAGAGAGAGGTCTGGAAGTCCCAGATATGGCACACTCAAAGGCCAAAGCATCATAAGTTCAATACGAAGTGTTCTTGAGTTTTAATGGGGCAGATACTCGTTTGGACTTCACGGGCTTCCTCAATAGAGCCTTGAATATGCCGGAATCTGCGTATTCATGGACGAAGATGCAATCAAGGTGGGTGATAAGATTGGTGAGACAATTCTACAAGCTATCGACAACTCCGAAATCTACATACCCATCATCTCTTAAACATATCTTGATTGCAAATGGTGTCTCATTGAGCTTGAACGCATGATGAATAATGTGTCTCAGTCAAAGGGTAGAAAAAAGATTTTTCCCATCTTTTATAAAGTGAAACGTGGGGATGTTAAACATTGGACTCCACACCCAAAGAATCTTTCCTCTAAAGTCAAACTTGGGGCATTCAAAGAGGCCCTTGCAAAGGTTGGTAAAATCAAGAGATGGAAGGTTGAGGAGCGACAAAGGTAAAACTACCTTTAAGATGCCTGCCTAATTCTTCTTCTTCTTCTTCTTTGTGTTTTTTTTTTAAGTTTTTTTTGTTTTTTTTGTTTTAGGGGATAAAACATTCCCTATCAAATCATTTATTTTCTCCTTCCTTTTTTAAATGCAAAATTTTGAAAACTACCTCCAATTGCAAGTGCTACTCCTATTGAACTTTACATCCTCTGCTCGAGACATCTTCCCTAATATTTCAATCGCTGGGGAATTTGTCATGGGTTTTGGGGTCATTCAATTTGTCATCACCAAATTGCAGTGTTCAATGGATGACCTTGACATTTTCACAGTTCTCGATTCTCCCTATTATGAGTGCTGAAAATCTTTTCCAGGCTTAGCTATAGATGCCGAAATTGCTTGGGCATTATGTGGTAGCCACTTGGTAATTTCAGCAGTCGTGTAAACCACCACCTATAGAAAAACGCATCCAATGAACTAAATTCTAGTAAATTAGCCTATACTTGTTATTCGGCGTATTTAGATATCCTTTGTAACCATGACGGGGCCGGCGGTCGGCAACAAGCGGCGGCGGCGGCAACACAGGCTGGCGAGCGGTGGGTGACCGATAGATGGTGGTCGGCGGCAACGGATGAAGGACCAGCTGACTAACGATGAAAAAAAAAATTATTTCTCATTTCTATTCCAAAAATAGAGAATTAGAAAATTTTAGGTTCTGATTTCTATTCCAAACATATTTCTAGAATAGAAATCTATTCCAGAAATAGAAAAACGGAATAAATTTATCAAACGGATTTCTATTTCAAAAACAAATTTGGAATAGAAATTTTGTTTTTGGAATAGAAATTGTGGTTTGTCATGCACCCCCTAAGTATCTGATTGAGCTTGATGACTTGACACAATCACTTAAAGACTCTTTGAATCGTGCAGAGAGGGTAGGATATCTTCTTCTTTGTCAATATACAATAGACACGCGTGATGCTATAATTTGGTAAAACTACATAAATTGCAAGAAGTTAAATACTATTCTAAAATTTATGTGGACAAAAAAATAGATTTTTTAATCAATTAGTGTTCCTTCAACATGTTTTTTTTTTATTTGAAATGTTGTTTCCTATATATTAAATAAGCACACAAATGTAAGTATCATGAATTGTAAGTTTGAAATTCATTTCTCGCTGTACAAGTCATTGTTGGACATTATGTGATGTGATAAGTATATATATATCTCTTATGTCATGCTATTTAGCAATAATAGCCCTCTATTTTTTTTTTAACGGAATAATAGCCCTCTTGAACATTCACATTGTTGCGTAATAGCCCGTAGATTTTGTAAATGGTATAGCTTACCCCCTGCCTTCACTAAATTTTGTAAATGGTATAGCTTACCTCCTACCTTCACTAGCTTTTCAGTCTGCTCCCAACTTCTCCAGTGTACTCTAGTTCTATTTTAGAAATTTTTCCCACCAAAAAATGTGATTTATCTGCCCAATTACCCTACAAATAGAGACTGGAGTTTTAAATATTGACATGGCTTAAGTTGACGGTTTCTCAAATAGTGTATGAAATTTTACTTACCATACCACCTTGACTACAATTTTTCGTTGTTAGATACAATATAATCTTAGAAGCAACACTTGTCTACATGTGGATAAAGCCTTATATGAAGCACATAGATGTGGTAGTTTATGTCTGTAAATAGGAATTAGTCAAGCTAAATGTTACTATACTATTTAAAAGAGGAATTTTTCTTTTTTCTAAACTCTATTGACACCATTTCTCGAGTATATGCAGCAGAATAAAGAAAATGTTTCACAAGTGACCTAATCTATACTTGATTAGATGATTAGAAGATTAGCATTATTTTAATTGTGTAGTGCTTAAAACTAATGTGGAATTTTAACGTGGTCAAGTGCAGCAGGATATTGGAGGGAGAGAGAGGAGTGAAAGCAGAGGGAGGATTCGAAGCAGAAGAAGTATGGAGTTGATGCGCGTGAAGAGAAAGACGAAGTACGTGAAGCGAGGGACGAGTGGAGGGGAGGTCTGGAAATACGAGAAGTGCGTGCAGGAGGAGTGGAGGAGTAGAGAAACGAGTGTAGGCAAAGAAAGGGAGGAGATTGGGAAATACAAGAAGGGCATGCAGGAGGAGCGGAGGAGGAGCAAGAGAGGGAGGAATCTAGGCAAAGGACGGGAGGAGGAGTCGTGGAAGAGAGAGAAAGAGTAGGCAGAGAAAGGGAGGAGGACGGGAGGTACATGAAGTACGCGCAGAAGGAGCAGAGGAGGAGACGAGTGGAGACAGGACGAGAAGGACGAGCGCAGGCAGGAAAGAGAGGAGGATCGGAAGTAGATGGACTACGTGCGAGAGGGGAGGAGTCGAGGGACAAGTGTAGTCGGCAGAGAAGCAGAGAAAGGGAGCACGGGAAGTACATGGAGTACATGCAGGACGCGCATGTTAATCATTGCACAATGTATATAATCTTCAATTTAGCGAGAAAGGGTATATTTATGTCCAATGTATGGATTAATGTTCACGAGTATCAATCCAAATCAAATACTATTTCGGGCGTGTTTAAAAAAATCATGGGAAAAGCTTTTGAGGAAATGTAAATAATTTTATAGGTGAGAGGGTTTTTCCAAAATGTAAATAATGTTTGGTAATGTATAATATAAAACATTAACTTTAACTTAGATACCATTTGTTAAGGATCTTTGATAGTTTTTTTTTTTTTTTAATCTCAAACATTTCCCTGCGAAACTCAGTCCCAAAGCTGGCCGCCGCCAACACAAGATTGCCTTGCCGCAGCCAAATCTACCGTTGCTGGTGGCCCACTAGTGGCCTGAACCCGGTGACATCAATTGAGATGCGGATATTTTCGAAATTATAAACGACAAACGAAATTAAAGTTGGAAGGGAAAATGTGTTTATACTTCGGAATACTCAAAATTCAAAGTGCTTTTGAACTTTGCTTTGGGCCAAATATTTAGAGGATTTCGGGACTGCAACAAAATTCTCCAGAAGGAATCCGTCAGAACCAAATTTGCACTTCTCTAATGGGCTTTGAGAAGGTGGTTTCCCAGGCCCACACTTCGCCGAGGAACGACACGTGGCGAAATTGGAGGGAGAGTTGACGGGGACAACCCCGCCCTACCCGGTCGACAAATTTGAAGGCCGCGGCCTCGCCGACCAAGCCCAACCCCCCCGCCCCCCGTGCCCTTTCCACGCTTGACTAAGGCGCTGCTACTCCACAAATGCCCTCCCTCTCTTCCCTTATTTACCCGAATGCCACCCCGGTCGTCGCCGTAATTTCGGCGACTCCACGAGGGCCGTCGAGTCCAAATGGGGGGAAGAATTTGGGAATCGTCATCATGGTAGTGTAGCGCAGGTGCAGGTACGGAAGCGGAGGAAGCGAAGCTTCTCTGTAACTCTCTCTGTAACTCTCTCTCTCTCTCTCTCTGTCTAGCGCGTTTTCGCGTTCTCACCTCTTCGGGAGATCGCCTCCTTTTGACTTCGTAGCGATGGAGAAGAAGGACGATCCGACATTTTCCGGGAAACTGCTCGATTCGCGTGTTCTTCTGACTCGCGACGCGTGAGGGAATTTTTGCTCGGATTCTGTCGCGGACGGTCGCGGCATTCGTGATTGCGGTGGTTGGGTAGGTGCGCGGCTCCTTTCGCCGATTCCCCTGCGCCCGTCGATCCCCGAACTAGGTCGGAATTCCCTCTTGATCGACGGCAATTCGGGCGTCTTTTGAATGTGCTGCTGCTTTCGATTGCTTGAACTGGGTTCTAGTTAGGATTTTGCAGCTGTTTTTTTCTTTTTCTTTTTCTTTTTTTTTCCCGGCGAGTTTTAGGTTTCGCGCTTCCGGAACCGGTTCGTTGCTTCTGCAATGGAACCAGCGTTAATTCTGTCTCGATGAGTAATCGTGCTGTCCTACTCCTCCTTAGCTTAGCTGCGGGTTTTTGAGAGATGATGCCGGAGGTGGGGTTCAATTGCGTGTTACGCTTGCATTTCGGCGGTGTTGCTACTTTCCATGGATGAGGACACACGCTAACGCTTCAAGCTAGGGTCTGGGTTTGGAATGAAAGATTTGTTCTTCTAAGCGTGCCAATCGGTTCGGTTCCGTATTGATGTTCTAGCAATTTTGAGTCTTTTAACTGCGGGAACATGGTGGTTTCTGTATCACCTTTCTATGAGTTTGCAAGTTTTAGATTATTTCACTGTTAATTGGCTGATGAATAGCATCATGCGTGGTGGGACTATACATGACTCTGGAAACTCTCTTTACCAGAGATGTGGGCACAGCTTCTTGTTTTTCCTCCATTACTTTGTTGAATATGGGATACATCATTTCTTAAATTACAAGGAAGAATGAGCGGTTTTTTTTCTTCTTTTGTGATTGAGAATAGGTAATTACTCATGTGCTTGAGCAGTCAATTCAAATTTATGTCAGTCCATCTCATGTTTCTCCTTGCCTTATTGATTGAGTGGTGTTCTTCTACTTTATCAAGATTAGATTGTGATCATGGTATCACTTTGCAAAGTGAATTTAATGAAATTGGTTTTTATAGGTTGATCTCTTGTCATAATCAGTTCTTGCGGATTAGGGTACAATGCGTGCACCATCCTTGCTTGCACAGTGTTTACCTGGGTTCACGCCCCATGACCGTGGGAGTCAGAATGTGCCATCTATTCCGGAAAGAGACTTAGGCCTGCCTTCTCCAGCTGTGGAAATTCTTCCGTCCAAGGTAATGTATATAGTCTGTGGTATATCTGATAGTGCATTCAACCAGTGAACTAAAAAAGGTTCACTTCGTGATGCTTCATGACACCTGAATATTCTTCTTGTCCAATGTGCAGACAACTCATCCTTACAAATATGCTGGAGAAAGTGTTGAAATGCAAGGTCTTACCATGTTCAAGGTACCTATGTGGAAATTTTTTTTTTTTTTTAGCAGGTATCTGCCACTTATCAAATTTGTGTCCATGGCATACCTCTTTTATTTATCGAGCATTGTCTGTTGCTATCTACCTTGTCAGGGGCATATTCATATTTTCACAAATATGGGTGCAGATTTCATTAGGAAGTTCATACATGTGTAAACTCGCAAAACTACGAGCAGTTTAATCTCTTCTTTGTGCTTTAGTACCTGGCAAAAAATCTTGGGTGGATAACTTGAATGGAGCTATGACTTTACTAGTGTCCTCAAAGTTCTTGTTTGTGGTTCAAGCGTTTGAAGAAAGTTATAGTGACATGTTCTTGTTATTATGACAGGGAAGGGTTAGTGTTGCTGACATAATTGGATTCACAGGCTCAGAAATGATATCATCGAAGCCTGATGGTATGCACTTTATATGGAACACTGTGGAGTTGACTGGGCATATTCTCAACAAGTTTAAATTCAGTACAAATTAAAATTAACATATTTTTGTGACTGGAAAATGAAGTCGTGCGTTTGTCTGGGTGTGCAGGGTATTTGAAGTCTTGGGACAACACTATTGATCTCGTCAATGTTCTCAAACATGAGATTCGGGATGGACAACTGAGCTTTAGAGGCAAACGGGTACTTGAGGTAATTAACTTCTAGTATGTTTGAGCTGTATGGGGTTCTTGTGTGGATATCTTCTAGACCTTAAGTGCTTAGAAGTGGACCTCTATCTTATTCGTAATTGACAAGTCTCTGGATTTTGGACAAAGATGTAAGTTCTGGATGTCGAGCAAAATGTATAAACTATTTGTTTGACTGTCACCTGTGGAAGGGAGGGGAAAAAAGATATAGTAACAAATTTATCATTTTGAGGCTGCCTCCACTTTTAACTCTTTGTTCTTTCCTCTATGCCATGTTCTCATTTTGAGGTCACAGTAGCTTTCCGAATAAATCATCAAAATAGCAAATTTTTCTGGCTGCTGTCTTATATCAATTCTTGCTTTTGCAAATTTCCAGCTTGGCTGCAGCTATGGACTTCCTGGGATATTTGCTTGCATGAAGGTACATCCTGTTGTATGATGTTTCTCTGGGTAACTTCATTCTTAATCTGTTGATGTGGGGAATTGATTTTTCATTGTCTTGATCAGCTTTTAGTTAAAACTAAATGGTTTCAGAGCATTGGCATAAAGTACTCTCTAGGAGCCCACCATGAGGAGTCGAGGGTTGAGATTAAGTGGATGGTGTCCGGGTTGAGATCAAGTGGATTAAAAAGATGGTCTCTTGATGAGTTACAGGGGGTGGAGGAACTCATTCAAAAAGTTAGCTTGCCAGGAGAGGGAACCCCATCCATTATGATAACTATTAGTTGCCTAATGTGGGATCTTGCCTGCATCGTCCTCCCCCTCTTTAGGATTCTGGGACCTCAGAGGACAGCTCTGAGGACGCAGCGTTGGGCCACCACCAAGTGATAAAGTGCCAGAAGGTGCGTGTCCAAGAAGTGGCTTTGATACCATGTTGATGTGTTCGAAGGGATGGAGGAACTCATCATGAAAACCTAGCTTGCTAGGAGAGGGAACCTAACCCATTACAAACCGCAGAATATCTCATTAGTTGCCTCATGCGGGACTTTGCCCACATTATCTCTCCCCATTTAGAACAGCTTAATTGCTTATAAGTTTGAACATTTGATTTTGGGCAGTATGACTTTTGTTAATTCAAGCAATTATTGTAGTGCTTTTGTGCTTATAAAGATTGAAAGCACAATACTGAATAGATTTTGTTTGCGTAGTAATCATGTTTCATAACTAAAGAATTCTCTATTTGGGTTCTCAGATAAATTAAGGATAAATGTGAAATAATAACTCCCCAAGAAGTTTTTTAAGATTTTGTGGGTGGACAATTGGCGAAGATTTTGAAACCTTAAGCTATAATAATGAATGATCAAAAATGTCTAAGGGGGCAATTGCCCCACATTGTTCAATGTAAGTCCATTCAATACTTCCAATCTTCTTTACCAAGCTCATAATTGATACTGAACTTAGCACTAGCTAATTTGTATTTACTATAGCACCCTTAGAAAGTTAAAATGTGCTGTAGACTTTTTTCTTTCCAGGTGTATCCATGAGTTTGCACAAGGTGGAGGCATTCAATTAGTTTGAATTCTCTATAAGCTTACCCCATATCTAAGATTTCTTACTGTGCTACTTGTTTAATATACTTCATTGATGCCACTAAAGAGGTATGATTGCATGCGTCGAATGCCTTGGTATTTTCTTTTTCCTGCGGAAGCATGTGTAAGGGAGAACATGCAAGAGAATGTATATAGAAAAGTAATCATCCATTAATCCTATTAAAGTGTTATTCTAGATCACTTCTTAAAGGGATTTATCATGACACTGCATCTATTAGTTTAGGTTTATTGGTTGGTCTCTGAACATTGTATTAGAGCCATGTTTCTACGTGCCGTGCCTGATCTATATGAATGAACAATAACCAAGTAGTCCGAAAGAATCACGTCTCATGACGACACTTGAGATTCTAGATAACTCGAAAAGCCCCATTTTATTGCAAACATTGGATTTGTTGCATTCTCCGCAGAGTACACTCCAAGCGCCACTTAAGCTTATATACTACTCACCATGGAACACTAAATTTCCATTATTTTTTCACCTTGATGACTTGCCTTTGTATTATAATTAATTAGAAAAATATAAACAGCATACCTTATCTTAACCATTTGCATACCTCTACTTTTGAAAATACCAAATACATACACAAGTTTTGCCTTTGGAGACAACGTTGCACATGGTTATTATCCTGATTTACGAAAGTGCAATTTTCTTTTAAAAAATGCCCATCCTCACTAAATTCTCACTCACCGAAAACACTCAAAAAGGGGCGATTTGGTCTTTTTGATGCGGGGTTTTGCTAAAGGTATATAGATAGTATTTGCAAAAATCGAGGCATGTAAGTAGTCATTGGATCAAAATTGAGTTCTTTTCTTTTCTTTTTTTTTTGGTATTTTCCCTGAGTAGTTATATTTGACTTTTCAAATTTTGTCATAAAATAAATGAAAGGCAGATGATTGCGCAAATATTGTATGATGCTTGTGTTTCTTTGTTAATTCTTATCCATTTTAAGATAAAATAGCTATTCTTGTCATTCTGTTCGCACGACGCCCTATTCATGTCTTGTTACAGCTTAGTTTAGGTATTGTTCCCCATTGTGTATTCAATGTATGTCCTTCATATGGTTTCTCTCAGGTTTGCACCTAGAGGGGTGCTAAAGTGCTATTTGACATTGCTTGTTTATGGGATTTGACCTTATTTTCTCCCTTCACCTAACAATTGAAGCATTTAAATTGGATTTTGTTAAAACCTCATTCACCTTATTTTGCAGGGTGCTTGCACAGTGCACTTCCAAGATCTCAGTGCAGAAACAATACGGTGCGCTACCATACCTAATGTGCTTGTCACCCTTGAACAAGCGAGGGACTGGCAAAGTCGACAGCCAGAAAGCCCACTGACTCCATCAAGACAAACTCTTGCTCCATCTGTGCATTTTTATGCGGGAGATTGGGAGGAACTTCACACAGTCTTGTCCGTCGTAAGGAGCGAAGGTTCTGAACCAAACACAGGAATGCATCTAAGCTTTTCAGAGGAGGACTTTATGGATGGGTGCAGTAGTCAGGAGGGAAGCATTGTTGGGCAGGAGTTCACCTCTAGGCGTTCAAGGAAGCTCTCAGGAAGCCGGGCGTGGGAGAGGGCTAATGAGGCAGATCATGGAGATGGTGGTTATGATGTCATTCTGATGGCAGAGATTCCATACTCATTAACCTCTCTAAAGAAGTTATATGCACTTTTAAAAAAGGTTGGTTCTTGTTTGCTTTATGGTAACCATTTTTCTCCGTTAAGCTACCTGAATGAGATGGCTTTTATGTAACTTCATCTACTCTGTGCTCGCTGCCCAAGTCCTCGTGACTTGTCCTTCTCCTACCATATGTTGGAAAAGGGCATGTTTTCTGGTCATGGGGTTTTTGCCTCTCAAGTTTTTCCTTACTAAGCTCTTTTGCATCCTTCCATCTTAGGTGATTTTATTTACCGTCTTTAATGTCTTTGACAAAACAGTGTTTGAGACCTCCGTATGGAGTAGCGTACTTGGCTACAAAGAGGAATTATGTCGGCTTCAACAGTGCCGCAAGACACCTTAGAAGTTTGGTTGATGAAGGCGGCATTTTTGGAGTGCATCTTGTCAAAGAGATGGCTGACAGAGATGTATGGAAGTTCTTTCTCAAGTAAAGACAAGGCAGAAAGTATTGTGTATCCCAATTATCGACACAGAAGTTACCGAACTTGTTTTGACATTACTCGGTATATGAATGATGTAAATGAGGATATATCCCAAATTTTTTTTTCTCCCAAAAAGCAATAACAGAATTAGAGTAGCAGATACTTAGCGTGCATTAGATAAGTTTGTAACCCGTTCTCATATTTCATTGATTCTTTTGTCCCCTGCATTTGTTCCCTTTAGTTTGTAATTTTTAAGGGACATTTGTAATGACTGCAAATTAATATTTCATTGATGTCATCCATTTTTTGGTTGTTTTAGGTAGGGCACTCTTGGTTAATCTGCTTTGCCAAGAGAGAGAGATAAGGGGGGAAAAAACGTGTGCCCTAGCGGTGCTTTTATGTTAAATCTGCAATTATGCATCGGGACGCATTTGTATAGATTTGTGTGGTCATACGTACTCTATTAGATGAATCGAGTTGTAGCGCTCGATTGGGGTCAAGTCGTAGTAACAAATCGGATTGGGAAGGCGAGGAGTGATTGCACTAATGAGTCACAAACGATGAGCGAAGCCTATTTAAAAATCCATGGTAGCCTGTGCCATTTTCATGCGACGATTCCCTTAATACAAAAGAATATTATAAAAGGGGAGAAGGTTTGGCTGCACTGGGGTAGCAGCGTAGCGTCCCAGCAGCAGCCACGCAGCTGCATTGGCATAGCAGGGTCGTGCGGAAGCATCGTTGAAGGTGCAAGCTGCGGCCAGGCAGTAGCGACAGAGATCTCAGGGCAGCAGCATCGAAGCTGCAACTGGGCAGCATCGAAGCATATCTCACGAAACGAGGGACTGGAAGGAGGATTAGAACTAGACAATGAAAGGAAAGAAATTTATATCAATTCTGAACATGGATTTCAAACGTTGCACTTCCCAAATAAGAGACTTTCAGTGGAAGCTGCGGAACTGACTACAGAAAGAAGAAAATCGGAGGTCGCTTTACATCAAATGCAGCTTTAGTATGAGTTTGAACTAATTGTGCCAGCTTAGCTTTGTGTTAATCTTCTCCACACCATCTTCCCACAATGCATCAAGGTCAAGATTGCCATGACATAAAGAAGAGGAATTCCAACCAAGCAACCCCCAGAAGCGAAATTCACCAATGTCTGCAAAAATTCAAAAGCGCAAAAGATTAGTAGACTTCAGAGTTTGAGAAACACCAGCTCTGTCCCCTCTTTCTCTCTCTCTATTCACTAGCAAGCCACTTAATAAGTATTGACATCTTCTATGTATTTAAATCAACCTAAAATCTAACAATCCAGCTATGTTAGCAATGGTGTTATAGATTCCATGTAAGTTTACATCGTCCAAGCAAATCACTATAAAACAAAGTTAAACTACTTGTTCAAGCAAAATCACTATTGAGAATGAACCGACACTTTATTCCATTTCTTTGGTCTGTACATGCAAATATCACCTGCATCACGTGCATGTGTCCACATGCATTTCACTTGCCTTCACAAGATCTATAACAACTAATTAAGTTATCATTATGAGCATATGAAGCATTCAGTATGCATCCAGCATAATGATATTCAGATGCATATACAGGAGTGCACAAACTTGTTGCCTATCAAACTCCAAAACATCTTTACTTCTTGTCATGATTCCAGTACACCATTACATGAGACATTCATGAAACAACTCAATCGTAAACAAAGATGTTCAGACGACTCCATCAACTCACATCAAAGACATTATGGCACATACAGACATCTAAACATAGAGCAGGCAAGTTATGCACTCCATGAAAATAGATATGATCTGTTAACTAATTGCAAGGGAAACAAAATCAGAACATACAATAGCCAGAAGATATAGTAAATACCATCAATGCTGCCACCATATGAACAACAGGAACAAAAACTTGGTCAACTTTATTCTGTTCTGCATACCCATTGAAGGCAATAACCATTGAGAACGTATGAATAGTGACAAAGGCAAGAGCGATCAATGCTGCCAAGCACAAAAGACTAGTCAGAGAAGTCTTATCAAGAAGAGCCCTACTAACAATCTTCTCGCAGGTTCTGATTTTCCGATCCTGATCTGTTGCTTGCCCTATTACTTAACAGATAATGATCACCCAGTTATGCCAGCCTCCTTTAATTTCTAAAAATCCCCAACTTGGTCTTAATCTGCAACCGTTATTTATAGGCTCCCGAAAGCTCTCGCAACATATATGGGCTGAACAAATGAAATCAAGATATATGATCTTGAAGTAAACATTCAACTTACCAGAAACGAGGAAAAATGGCATCTTTGAGCACCTATCATTGAAGAACGTAGCAGGACCAAAAGCTGGTGTCAAGAGGCTCAAGCAAAAGAACACAGCATGAGCCACACCATGGCCTAAACCACCAGCTGCATGAGGTTTTTAGAAAATAAAATTTGCAAAAAGATCAGAAGAGCTATCGCATGTCTCTATATACCCGCAACAACAAAATTGAAAGGATGCAGAGAGTAAGTAGCACTATATCCATGCAAATAAAAAAGGCAAGGGATTCAGAAGCAGCAGGACCACTTCCAACGTTAAATCACCAAGTACACAATAAACACCTATAAGCAATAAGGAGCTCATGATAGGTAGATTTATTTAAAAGGAAAAAACACCTTCAACACTTGTGACATCTCCCAGATCTATAAAAATGGTATAAACTTCACGACATCAGCTTTTATCATTATTCAATGACCATAGCTTGCCGAAATATATCTAAATTACTCTCACAGGTTCAGTTGCTCCTGTGCATTGAAAATATGTCGTCCTTACAAGAAAGCTACATAAAAACTTTATATACAAAGACACAGACAGGTTACCTATCCTGGAAAAAATTACAGAAAGGGGTTACCAAGTCTAACGAACTATCCAAATTAAAAAGTGGGCAAAAAATAGCTTTTATAAACTGTTTAACCCTTCTTTAGGTTTAACTGGTCGAATCCTTTCCCCAGCTACCCATCAGGCTAATTGATCATCATGGTGCTATCGATGCTTCCATTATCTTATTCACTAGCAATGGGAACGTGAAAAATTATCCAGATTTCTAGGCCAAATAATTATAGCAGGATAATTCTAATGGCTAATCTTCGAGATCTTGGCTTTTGGCAGGCCTAAAATCGTAACATGCTGACTACAAAGCCTATTGTACATGTTTATAATGGATCTCGAAATTAGCAAGCCAAGTCTCCAGGTCATCTCTAATATCGACATTTCGATGGTTTAAGACAATCTGTATCAATTGCATAGTCATACATATTTAAAAGGGTTTTGGAACTTAATTGACAAAGGAGGAGTTTGATCCATAGTTGTATCTCCAATGAGAGACTTTCAATGCTTCTTTTACTTCTAAATTTCTCCATTGAGATAATTCATAGCACAGAAGGTGCACAACAAAAGCTTATCATGGCCGCTAAACAAGGACTCACTTCTAGATTCATGGTAGGATAGAGATAACACATCAATCTTCTTCTCGCAACAGCAGGTCACCCAACAAAAATATAATGTGAACAAATAAAAAATGTTGAAGGTACAAACTGGGAAATAGTAATTGAGGTAATTTGCAATTATCCCTAGATAAAGGTGACACAAAAGATGACAACTAGTGCAGTTAAAGCAATAATCCTATGTATTCATTTTATACGTAAAATATGATAACTAATGTCATCACCAGCATTGCTATGGGGGCGGCTCTCGATTGTAGCTGTTTTCTATTGCTGTGTGTGAGGAGAGAGAGGGAAAGGGAAAGGAGAGGGGTTTGGGTGTGCATGAGGCCAAATGGGAAGATGTAAAATGTAGGTTTTGAAATATAAGGAGGGTATTGTTATGGAAAGCAAAGTTGAGGATGGTTTTGGCAATTACTCCTTTTTTATATATCAAAATCAGATATGATATTTCTAAATTAGATAATGTTACAAGATACATATTTTTGTAGAAGAAAGTAAAAGGAAGAAAAGAAGAAGAAACTTGTGCAACAGGGCACGTCATTGGTTCAAAGATAACAATCATCTAACTGGTCTTGATCAATAAATCCCATCCAGCCTGGAGATTTTCTGAATATCTTTTGCATTGCATTGCTGTTATATGAGCATGCAATAGCATGCTTTAGAAAAAATAAAAGGCACTATTCGTATGGTTAGATCTACAAAACGAAAAGAGCAACCTTAAAGCTCACCCAGTGCAATCTGCATCTTGTCTGTAAGAAAAAGGCGAGGCTTTGAGACTCTGTCAGCAAAAGCATCCAGAATATCTTCCAGCCTCCTACATAAGTACATTAGGAGAAATTTAGAATGACTATTAAAGCCGCCTCAAATTCAGCCAGTTATTCTCCAACAAGAGCAAGTACATTCATTGTACAGAAGCATATGTCAGTGAACTTAAAAACATGCAAATGGATAAGACTGACCAACCCAGAATGGAAGATAATCTCATCACTGGTAGTTGGCTATAGAGGATATATTTACCTAAGCAGAGAAGCTTTTGAAAGGTAATAACAGGCAAAGTTATCTCCAGTTTTTTTTTTCTTTCACTGTACTGGATATCCCTAGTTTTCTTCAGTATAGTGCAAAGTAAAGCGACAAACACAAGGACTTGTACAGGATATCCATATATCTGGAAACAGCATATCACAAAACTCCTGAGAAGTCCTTTCAAGCATTTTGGAGAAGAGAGGGTTTGTGTTGCATACATACAAACAATGAAGGAGATGTATAATTATGGAGGCTATCTAAGAATACAAGTACAAGGGCTTTTATTTATGTCAGTTAAAGACAGTGCAAGGAGTACTATTGTGGTATACAAAGAGATTTAAAACAAGATATGGTAATAAGTGAAGATCAGTTGACACAAAAGAGCATCCAATATTGATGTTTTGTTCAGACAAACGAGATGGCTAAAAGGACTAGATCCACAATAATTTCAGTCTTGAAGAAGACAGAGTAGTCATACAACTACCCCTCACCATCTTGAGAAAATTGTGGAAACAAGAAAGATAGTCTTTACACCCCCCCCCCCAACCCCCAAGGGAGCTAGTCAGAAAAGACATTTGACAAGAGGAAAACTTCAAGAAAAAAAATCACGTGAGAAGATGCACTTTCCAAATAGAAAGAGAAAATGGTAAATTCCCTCAACTTTTCATCATAGATGAAACAGATTTTAATTCTCGAAACTGCTCATTTTGCTCTTCATCGAATACAGTACACAACGTGGTCATCAAAGACCCAATGTTTTCTCCAATTCTTGTTCTAGTTTTGAAGGAGATGAGACAGACTTGAGTGTGCTAAAGAGACAGATTCACAGGAAGATTAAACTTTATACTTTTGAATACTCTGTAAATCAACTTCAACTTCTTTCTACAGTTGGAAAATACAAAAATAACCAGGTTTTGAAGCCTTCTTCAGCAACGGTTTTACCCTTTTGAATTCCTTAGAGATCACGGTGTGCCTACTACATTTGCAGGACCAATAAATCAGGTGGACTAAAGGAAAGTCAACAGACAAATATTCGAGGTGTGTATGGGTACCAATGCTTTCTTTTCCATAATACAACAGAACTGTTTACATCTTAATCTAAACTAGAAATCCCATATTGAAAACAGACAGAGAAGAACATAAATGATTTGGCTAGGATATGAGTTTCTGGTGACAGAAGTTTCGTAATAAAAATATTCAAGTGCCCCAGGAACTTTATAAAAATATACTGAAATTCATAACTATACCAGTCAAAATATTGTAAAGTCAGGCTGCTTTAGCATGCCTAAAAAGGAACATAGAGGAAGAATAGGATACTTACTTGTAAGCTCTCCATAGAAAGATTCGAAGCCCTTCTTGAAATCCAACAGACGTGATTATAAGGATTGCATACGGCCACCATGTTGTTGAATTCAGAGGAAGAAACGCTCTCCACAAACCCGACAGCACAATCAGGCTTATAAGCCATAGAAGTGTACTGCACAAGTTTGAAAAGACCTGACTATCAATGTTTCATAAGACTACAAATGCACAAAAGAAGCATGTCATCTCAAAATATAGGAATTCTCCTTTTTCTTTTTTTTCCAAACCAAAGCGATTTCTAGTTTGATTATCTCATTCTCTGCCATCCCATTTCTGGTAGAACAAAACGTTACTAATCAAGACAGGGTACACTCAATACATACAAAAAAGCAACACAAGATTAGCCAAAAGAATTCATTCTGCAACAGATTTGCGCCCCTCAAACAGCAGATCTAATTTCCTCAAATATTCAACATCCCACGATTGCATTTAAACTAGAGATCCCCAAAACTTTGCACCGAAATTCACAACCTTACACAGATTAATGTAATAAAAAATGCTCCTAGGAATGAGGTCCATCTTTAGACAGCAGCATAATCCACTCTACATTTACACAACACAATAACGACGCCGGGCATTGACAAGTTATTACGACTCACTCCCAATGAAAAAAGTTCGTCGATGCTACTAGCAAAGACCCCAGCAGTTGGATAACTTAATCTACAAAGGCCTCATCAGTAGTCAATAATCAAGCTCGAACCGACGACTTCAAAACCGAGCTCGAACGCAGAGAGGCACCGCGCTGCTCGAGCCAACTTCCCAGAGAATCGACCGCAGACTTCGACCTAAGTTGCAATCGAAAAACTGACCGCGGCATCTTTAGACAGCATCATGATCATTTCTTCATTTACCAAACACTATAACGACCTAGTAGCGAAGTCGGACAACATAATCTACAAAGGCCTCGGCAGTAAGTGGACAATCGAAGCTCGAACCGACGACTTCACTCAAACGCGCGCGGAGAATCGAACAGCGAGAGCCGACGACACAAAAAATCGACGATCGAGATCGATTTTTCAGCGATCGGAAACTTCGACCGAAGTCGCGATCGGGAAACCGATGGATCGGGGTCATCTCGGAGAAGGAATGGGAGGAACCTGGAGAGGAGGGTGAGGATGAGGAAGGGCTTCTTGGAGACGACGGAGACGAACAAGGCGAGGGACGGCCCCAGCGCTATCAGCGCGTACCCGATTCCCGCTTCCACCGTCATCTCTCCTCCTTCCTTTACTTCATTCCTTCTTCTTCCTCTTCTCTCTCTCTCTCTCTCTCTCTCTCTACTTCTTAATCAACAATATTTCTCATTTTCAACTTACCAATTTATGTATATAATATTACCCCGAAAAGAATATATATTATGTGCGAAAAAATAACAAATTTCTTTTAATTGAGTAGATAAAATTCTTTACCTTCTTTTTTCTTTATGCACGACAGTTTTTTCAATTATTTAGGTTTTTTTTTTTTTTTGCACATCAGAATTGGGTTTTGATCAGGTTAGGTTTATGTCACAATTTGCATGCTATTGGAATGTTCGATTCAAGGGATAAATGAAATATCGGCTACTTAATGAACAAGTTTATTAATATAGCCTCATTTGGTATGAAAACTGTCTTTTTGATAGAATATGAAGAGTTTATATGTTGGATAATATTAATTTTTTGATTGGTTGTCTATTTTATTTATAATACTCAATCAGATGAAATTGAAATGGTATGTTAAAGACTATCAATATTGGTAAAGAGGGAGGTTATATAATGTTCTATCTCAACAAAAAAAAGTAAAATAAATATAACAATAGTGCTCCGTCAATTAAATTCAGCCAGTAAATAAGGTGTAGCTCTTTTTTTAAAAAGAAAGAAAAAATATAGCTTTTTGCCTGTTATGCCTCACTTAATTTATATAGTTTTCCCAAAAAAAAAAGCTTGAATAAATAACTACTTATAAGGTAATTAAAACCATTCAGGAAATCAAATTATAATGAATGTCAACACTTGCTATCTTGCATAACTAAAGTAACGTCAAGAAAATCTAACATGCCCTGCTGTAATGCTTTTAATTTTGATTCTGAAATATTAATTTTGTTCTTTTTTTTTTTTTGGGTTTTAATATACTGTTTATACTTATTCTGTACTTTAGTCTTAATATTAAATATTATTTATTGTTTTTCTTATACCGGTTCTTTTTGCTTTAATATACTGTTTATACTTTTATAAAATTCTTTTGTATTAAGTAGGGGAATCATCGCATGAAAAGGGCACGCGACCATGGATTTTTAAAATAGGCTTCGCTCATCATTTGCAACTCATTAGTGCAATAACTCCTTGCCTTCCCAATCCAATTTGTTACTGTCATCTATCAATTTGATAGATGCTTAGCGAGCTATGTGCATCCTAAAGTAACTAAACTAGGCAAAAAGGTCAAGATGCTGACAAGCTGCACTCACTAAAATCTTATCTGAAGGTAGATGCTTGTGTCATATTGACTCTTCAGTGCATACTCTTTGAAGACAGGCCATAGATGGCACCGTAACCTGCAAATTTCTGATGATCAACTCTTGCCAAGGACTAAATGGTGTCATGCTTGCTTCATAACTCCAATACATTCCCCACCATATCATAAGAAAGAAATAATAACAATTGCACACAAACCTAAGACACAAAGAAAAACAAAACCAAAATTGGTTTCAAATTTATATCATCCAAAAAAAAAAGTTCCTCACACTCATTTCAACGCTTGCTAAGCAATTGGCTACATATTTGAGAAGGTACAGCGATCATTTCTAAAAGGGCAAGAAAGCTCTCTCTCAAAGATGTATGCACCCACTGCAACTGGAAGACCCAGAGCAGTAGTCCCTTCTGGCAAAGACCGCAGCTGATTCACATTGATGTCGATGAGCAACAAGGCAAGAGCTTCCCATTGTTAAAGAGAAATAATCAGTTGTGCACCTTCACTTAATTAGACAATGCCAAAGATGTAGCATAGAAGATATCATAGAAATAAAATAGAGGAGACACTGACCTGAATTACAGAGAACCGATGTCGTCTCATGACAATCTTTAACAAAACAGCAGTCACCAAAGCCTACATGAGACATTTCATCAGGGTAGTACTCAATGTGATTTTCCAGCTTAAACGCTAGTCTAACCAGGAGAATTTGACAACTGAAGACATGATATTTTCATATCTATAATGAGCATGCTAGACAACTTACTAAGTGTAAAAAACCATATTTTGTACCACCCGCAAGGGTGGCTCCGCTTGTAGGCTCCTGGACTTCCACGCTGGAGGCCGGAGTTCGAAGCCCTTATGACGCAAGTTGCAGGGAGGCAGGTGGAGACACTTGGCGACTTACCCGGGGTGCGTGGGTGGTGGTTTCCCACGTGCCTCCCTAGGAGTTTACTCCCAGCTGCGGGGTGCGTGGGTGGTGGTTTCCCACTTGCCTCCCTAGGGGTTTACTCTCAACTGTCGGCCGTGCGGGGTTTCCCTGGGTCACAAAAAAAAAAAAAAAAAAAAAAAAAAACCATATTTTGTGGGGGCCAATTTTCAAGAGTATTGAAAGATCAAGCATTTTTTCCTTGGGATGTGATGTGCCATCAAGTTTGAGAAATTTTTGGAGGGTGATAGAAGTCAAATAGAAATTAAAGGCAACTCACCCTAAAAAGAGCATCTTAATCATGGGAAGACCAAACCACTGGGTTTGCCTCAATGGCCACCCTTTCAACTTAGAAGGGGGGTGGGGGATTCGAATCCCCACTTCTCAGGGGTTGGGATGGGAATAATATAGTTTCAAAAGTGGATTTCGACTCCCACACCCTGCAAGAAGGTAAGGCAAAAAAAAAAAAAAAAAAATCATGGGAAGACCTACAATTGCTTTAAATGAAACATATAGCAGTAAATTGACATGGCGAGCATTCTCCGCTGCAATGAACAAGGATGACTAAAAAGAAAAACACTAATCTACCACTGATACAGGGAGATGGACATTACTCTCATAAAGGAACAATCAAAGAAAATTCTTACTAAGACAGTACCTTGAGATTACTTAGCATCTTCACAGTTGTAGGATTGAAATATAGCCAGAAAAAGCAGTAGTTCCAAAAGAAGCAATGACTTCAGACTTTATGATAAAAGAATCTCATGAACAAATCTATAAACTAGACAGTAGCAATTCTTTTATGGAATCCATCCCTGTTATGTGGGATCCCAGACAAAATATGAAAGGAGAAGAAAACAGGTAAAAACTTTGCATTAGACCCATTTTCCTAAATTCCATGTGGCTTGAGCACATATGACCAGTTTTAGTAATAACTGAACTCTTGTCACTAAGTATTCTGAACTCAGAGAATTGCCCTATTGCCATTCTAAGACAAGCCACATTATAAATTGGCAAGAACTTTGTCAATAAAATATCACACTACGAAGAACTAATTCTAGAAACTTCATATCAACCTGTCATTCCCATGGAAATTTTTGAAAAGGGAAATATGCTTGAAGATTGGAAAAGACTGATTATTTTAAAATCCTGCATAATAGACAAAAGTCGAAGGCTATCTTCTCCTTTGAAAAATTAATAGCATCTCCAACATCCATTGTGCAAACACAGGCACACGCACATAGACAACTACACATGAATCAATACCAATGTAAACATTACACATGCAGCCCATCTCCCTTCTTTCCGGGCCGGCCCGCGCTGGGTCTTCTTCCCCTCACGCCAGCCGCGCCGGTCGCGCCCTCTGCAGCAAAGAAAAGTACATGGCAGAGGAGGCAGAGCTGTCGGAGAATCGTGAGGGGGCAGGTGGCGGCCTGATCTGAAGCGATTCGCGCCTGCCGATCGCCTTTAAAAGCGAGGGGGCTCGCTCGTTTGAGGGGTACAGGTTCATTGGTCGAGAGAGAGGGTGATAGCGAGAGGGTGAGCTTGAGAGAGAGAGAGCGAGCCAGAGAGAGAGCGAGCTCAAGAGAGTCCTGGCCGTCGCCGGAGGGCTGTCCATTAGCCGCCGTCTACCCGTGGTGCCCCCACTGAAGCAGGTCTTCTCTGAAGTTCCGTGGGATTGTTGTGGCCGAGAATGTCGAGTAAGTCGTTTAGTGGTCGCCGGAGTTGTGGCTGGCGGTGGTCGACGCCGGCCGGAATGGACGGCCGGCCGGTAGTGAAGGTTCGGCGGTTGTACGGATACCGGCGACCAAGGATAGCTTGATTATATGTGCACAAAATCCTCCTTCTAATGATCTATGACATCCACCTTAATGGACACTCTTGGTGGTGATTATTAGTTCCTTTTAGGCCTCCCAGTGAATATTTGTCCATGTCCATATTGCGCATCGTAATTTCAGTTCATTGAAAAAATTTTACTACACACTCGGTAGTTTGAATAACAACATCGAGTTTGCTTTTCCATAATAAGTACAATAACTACTCCTAAACATGCAACTTAAGGGAGACGGATACCTAGATGATGACTTAAGTAGTGTCGCAAGTTTCTAAGTTGTATATTGCAAGTGGTTGCTCTTGCTCTTCATATCCAACTATGAATGCCAAATTTATGATGTTGGGTTTAAATTCTTAACCAAGGTAATGATTTTTTCTTTCAGTCAGATACCATCGCATTAATTTTTGTTGTCCTATTTCTACAGGCATCATCGGCGTTGGGTTGCTGAGAAGTTGGGACCTGATGCTGCATCTAGGGAACTTGAGTTCACAAGGAAGATATTCTGCCTGGATGCTAAAAATTATCATGCCTGGTCTCATAGGCAGGTGTGTATCTTTACTGTCGTTCTACCTTATATATGGGCATTCATGATATGTTTCTGTACATAGTTCTTGACGATTATTAACTATCTCCTCTTGGTCTCTGTCTTTATGGATGGTGGTTAAAGAAAAGAGTGTGCACTATGTTATAGCCTCAATTGAGTTACTTATACCTGAAAATCTGACTAATTTAGGTTTGACCTGGTTTTGAACTAGTAAACTATCTAGTAGAGTTTGATGAGAACCACTTTGTGAATTAATCCCCATTCTTGGGGAACTGGAGTCAAATTACTACTCCGGAGAGTTGGTCGGTGCTCTATCAGTGGGCCTTGTGCTTCCTCATCAATTGAAAATTAACCTGCAAAATAGCGGAAATAGGACTTGAGCCCTTCTTGCATATAGCACTCCGCTTGCTGAATGCCTTTTGGTTTATTCAATATTTGAGGAAATTAGATCTGCCGTTTGAAGGGCGCAAATCTGTTGCGGAATGAATTCTTTTGGCTAATATTGTGTTTCTTGCTGGTGTGCTTTTGTTGTTTTCTTAATCTTTACTGAGGAAACAACCTTCTTTCCTGGATGCATTGATTGTACCCTGTCTTGATTAGTTAACATTTTGTTCTACCAGAAATGGGATGGCAGAGAGTGAGATAATCCAACATGTGTTTTAGTTTGAAAAAAAAATAAAAATAATTTTCTATATTTTGAAATGACATGCCTCTTTTGTGCATTTCTAGTATTATGAAACATTGATAGATGCTTAGCAAGCTATGTGCATCCTAAAGTAATTAAATTAGGCAAAAAGGTCAAGATTCTGACAAACAAGTCGCACCGACTAAAATCTAACCTAAATTACAGAGAACCGACGTCCCATGACAATCTTTAACAAAATAGCAATCACCAAAGCCTGCATGAGACATTTCATCAGGGTAGTACTTAATGTGACTTGCCAACTTAAGCGCCAGTCTAAGAATTTGACAACTGAAGATATGATATTTTCATATCTATAATGAGCATGCCAAACAACTTACAAAGAGTAAAAAACCATATTTTGATTTGACAACTGAAGATACGATATTTTCATAGCTATAATGAGCATGCCAGACAACTTACGAAGAGTAAACAATCATAGTTTGTGGTAAAGCAGACTAATTCTCGGGTTATAAAAAAAAATGAGCAAGGAGGGGGCCAATTTGCAAGAGTATTGAAAGATCAAGCATTTTTTCCTTGGATGTGATGTGCCATCATGTTCGAGAACGATCTTGATTTTTAAAGAGTGATAGAAGTCAGATAGAAATTAAAGGCACCTCGCCCTAAAAAGAGCATCTTAATAATGGCAAGACCTACATTTGCTTTAAAATGAAACATATAGCAGTAAATTGACATGGCAAGTATTCTCTACGTTCATTGGATGACTTTCAAAGGGCAATTTAAAGAAAAAAGTAGGAGAATTAATACAAATATAAAGAAAAATCTAACCCACTTCCTTTACTAGAGATCTATCTAGGACTCAATGGACCCTGGCAAAGAGAACCATGATCATGCACTGAATAGGCGAATGAATTGAACAAAGGAGCTACGTCAACGATTTGTAGATGCCGTGGCACAACTTGGTGGGCCAAACAGTAGGTCATTTGATAATTATGTTTGTATTATTTGATTTTTTGTGATATTCTGTTTCTCTTGATTCAGCTTTTATTTGTAATTTTATAATCAAGTTATAGAGAATGGCATATAAAATGAGGCATCTATTTTTCTATTTGTGATCCATGTTAACTTTCTAATCTACGTTTCGTTGCTTTTTTTCAGGAGCTACACCTAAAGGTATTCTTGAAGTTATGAGACAGCCAGGTTTGATGAAAAATCGAGTTAAAAATCATTTATAGGTTTAAAGAAAAAACTTCTCCTCTATCTATTAATTTTAGATCTATATTAATTCTTTTATGTTAAGGACATAATATAGATCTAAAATTAATAAATAGAGGAGAAGTTTTTTCTTTAAACCTGTAAATGATTTTTAACTTGATTTTTCATCAAACCTGGCTCTCATAACTTCAAGAATACCTTTAGGTGTAGCTCCTGAAAGAAAGCAACGAAACGTAAATTAGAAAGTTAACATAGATCACGAATATAGAAATAGATGCCTCATTTTATATACCCTTCTCTATAACTTGATCATAAAATTACAAATAAAAGCTGAATCAAAAGAAACAGAATATCACAAAAAATCAAATAACACAAACGTAATTATCAGATGACCTACTGTTTGGCTCACCAAGTTGTGCCACGGCATCTACAAATCGTTGATGTAGCTCCTTTGTCCAATTCATTTGCCTATTCAGTGCACGATCACGGTTCTCTTTACCAGACTCCATTGAGTAGATCTCTAGTAAAGGAAGTGGGTTAGATTTTTCTTTATATGTATTTGTATTGATTCTCCTGCTTTTTTTTCTTTAAATTGCCCTTTGAAAGTCATCCTTGTTTAACTAATCAAGACAGGGTACAATCATAGCCAAAAGAATACATTCCGCAACAGATTTGCGCCCTCAAACAGCAGATCCAATTTCCTCAAATATTCAATATCCCACGGTTGCATTTAAACTAGAGATCCCCAAAACTTTGCCCTAAAAATTCACAACCTTGCACCACCACCTCTAGGAATGAAGGCCATCTTTAGATAGCATCGTAATCCATTCTCCATTTACCTAACACTATAATGACCTCCGGCATTGACATAATATTACCACCAACTACCAACGAAAAAGTTGGTCGATATCACTTGCGAGGACCCCAGCAGTCGGAGAACATAATATATATCCTCGTCAGTAGTCGATAATCAAGGCTCGAACCAACAACTTTAGAACCAAGCTCAAACGCACAGATGCACTACACTGCCTGAGCCAACTTCCCAAAGGATCGAACAGCAAGCGAGCAGGACAACAACGCAACGGTTCGTTATGGAAATCAACGATCGAGATCAATTTCACCAATGGCAAACTTCAACCTAAGCCGCAATCATAAACTGATCGCGCCATCTTTAGATAACATCATAATCATTTCTTCATCTACCAAACACCATAACGACCTCAGGCATTGACAAGACATTACAACTAACTCCTCATGAAAAAGTTTGCATACTAGCAGCAAAGTCGGACAACATAATCTACAAAGGCCTCGGCAGTAATCAACAATCGAAGCTCAAACCGACGACTTCAAAACGGAGCTCGAGCATGCAGAGAATCGAACAGCGAGCCGACGACACAAAAATCAACGATGGAGATCGATTTCAGCAATGGGAAGCTTTGACCGAAGTTGCAATCGGGATCCCCATGGATTGGGGTCATCGGAGAAGGAATAGGAGGAACCTGGAGAGGAAGGTAAGGATGAGGAAGGGCTTGGAGACGACGGAGACGTAAAGGCTTCGCCGGAGACGACGGAGACGTAAGGGAGACGAGTGAGACGACGGAGACTTCCACCGTCTATCTCTCTACCCTGAGAATCTCCCCTGAGCTCTACCGTACTTCATTCCTTCTTCCTCTTTTCTCTTCATATACTTCCTAATCTAACATACTCCTCGCTACTCATAAATCTTCTCATTTTCGACTTATCGATTTATATATATAACCCTGAAAAAAATATAAAAAATATCAAATTTCTATGCCCTATAGTTTTTTCAATTATTTAGTTTTTTTTTTTTGGCACATCGGAATTGGGTTTAGACTGGGCAGAGCTTATGTCATAATTCACAGCATATCTTCAATTCAAGGGATAAATGAAATATTGACTACTTAATAAACAACTTTATTAATACGGCCTCATTAGATGGTATGAAAACTGTCTTTTTGATAGAATATGAGTAGTTTTTTAAGATCCAAAGACATGTTGGACAATCAACCTAATGACAATTGAATTGTAAACAAAATGTTGAATCGCTCAATTAATTTTTTGATTGGTTGTCTATTTTATTTATAATACTCAATTAGATAAAAGTAAAGTGGTACGTTAAAGACCGACCGAAAAAAAAAGTGGTACGTTAAAGACCGTCAATATTGATAAAGAGGGGGTTTATATAATGTTGTAGGTCAACAAAAAAGTAAAATAAATATAACAATAGTGCTCCTTTTATTTTATCGAGCCGGTAAATAAGGTGCGGCTCTTTTTTTAAAAGAAAGAAAAATAATTATAGCTTTTTGCTTGTCATGCCTCAATTTATATAGTTTTCCCAAAAAAAAAAAGAAGCTTGAATAAATAACTAATTATATGGTAATTCACACCATTTAGGAAAATCAAATTATAATGAACGTCAACAATATTTGCTATCTTGCCTAACTAAAGTAATGACTATGGGCACATTTGGTAATATTTATATTTAAAGATTATTCCAAAAACAGAAATTGAAAAAAAAAATGTTTCTATTCCATGGAACAATTTTTGAATAAAAAAACGCGTTTGGTAAATTTGTTCGGAAATAAAAAATGAACAAAAACGCATTTGGTAAATTTGTGTTCTTTTTTTTTTTGTTTCTTTTAATTTTTTAATTTTTTAAAATTCCTTTCTTTCTTTTTTCTTTTTTTGGCTAGTCACCGGCCTCGACCATAGCCAACGACCGGCCGACGAGGGCCGGCGGCCTCGCCCGGCCACGACGAGGCTCGCCCGCCCAGCGGGCGAGGCCGAGCCTTGCTATGGTTAGGCGAGGCTTGGCCTCGCCTTAGTTGGGCGAGCTCGGGCTCGGCCTCATTTGTCGAGCCACCGCCAGGCCGGTAAGCCTCACCGACCGGCAAGCCCAAGCTCGCCCAGCCAAGGCCTCGCCGGGGCCGGCAACACTCGGCCTCGCCGGAGCCGGCGACGATCTAGCGAGGTCATAGGCCAAAGAAAAAAAAAAAAAAAAAGATAAGAAAAAGAGAGGAGAGAGAAAAATTGTTCCAAAAAAAAAAAACACGTTTTTTTTTTGTTTACATTCCAAATGTGTTCAAGAAAAAAAATAAATTTTAAATAAAAATGTAAACAAACGCGTTTCTATTCTTTTTTTTCTTAAAAACAAAAAAAAAAAAAAATTTTATTCGTAAACGAAAATAAAGAACATTAACAAACGGGCCCGTCAAGAAAATCTAATAACATGCCCTACTGTAATGCTTTTAATTTTGATTCTGAACTATTAATTTTGTTCTCTTTTTTTTGGGTTATTAATATACTGTTTATACTTATTGAGTAATTTAGTCTTAATATTAAATATTATTTATTGTTTTTCTTATTCCGGTTCATTTCCGCTCGGCACTTCGGAACGACAGCACAGAGAGAGAGAGAATGGCGTCGTCGTCGTCGTCGGAGGGGGAGGGCCGGCGAGCGTGGGTCCCGCTCGCCTCCAGGCCGGAGTTCGCCGGCGTGACGCCGCTGCCGCAGGACGACGGCCCGAGCCCGGTGGTGGCGATCGCGTACCGGGACGATTTCCGGGAGACCATGGACTACTTCCGCTCCCTCTACAGCTCCCGGGAGCTCTCCCCTCGCTCCCTCCTCCTCACCTCCCTCGCCATCTCCGTCAACCCCGCCAATTACACCGTACTTTTCCCTCCCAAAGTTCCCTCCTTTGCTTCGCTACATCGAGATGACGGATTTTGGCTTTTCGGCTTACCCGCGATCGCGATTTCCTTTTCGTTGCAGGTGTGGCATTTCAGGCGTCAAGTGCTGGAGGCGCTCGGTGCCGACTTGACCGAGGAGCTCCACTTTACTGAAGGCGTGGCCAAGGGGAATGCCAAAAACTACCAGCTTTGGTAAGTGGGTGAAGTTGGTTCTATCCACTGCTTAATGGATGCTCTGATGGGAAGTGGAAATTACCTTAAAAATAGCTCCTTTTCTGGTCTGATCTCTTAATTCGGAATGGTGGTGGGAGTGTTGTTGTTTTGATCTGGAGTGGCTTCCTTTATATCTGACTCTAGGCTTGCTCGGCTTCTGAAGAATTTCGAGTTCACGTTTATTTCTCGGGGTGATAGTTCGAGCATGTTGTGCGTTCGTGGATGTGGTATGCTTGATTTGTGTAGCTTTGCAATTGGGGATTTGTTGAGATTATGGGGCATCTTCAGCTATTTCTCATTTATGTGTGGAGGATGTTTGGAACTCCAGTTTTCCTATTGCTCTATCTACAAGTTGGGGCCTTTTTTGCTCTCATAACTGCGCTCGACGCTAGCACCAGACTGATGGATTTTATATAGGAAGAGTCGAAACTAATTTGAAACACGAGATACAAAACTCTTTGAGCTCCATGCTTTGAGCTCCTTTAGTATGCAGGTTCACACTCCCCTGCTGCCTCCTTAAGTATTGTCTTTTTAACTGATAAAAGGAAGAGCTTGATTATATATGCACAAAATCCTCCTTCTGTTGATCTATGACATCCACCTTAATGGACACTCTTGGTGGTGATTATTAGTTCCTTTTAGGCCTCCCAGTGAATATTTGTTGAAGCCCATATTGCGCATCGTAATTTCAGTTCATTGAAAACATTTTACTATAAACTCGGTAGTTTGAATAACAACATCGTGTTTGCTTTTCCATAATAAGTACAATAACTACTCCTAAACATGCAACTTAAGGGAGACGGATACCTAGATGATGACTTAAGTGGTGTCGCAAGTTTCTAAGTTGTATATTGCAAGGGGTTGCTCTTGCTCTTCATATCCAACTATGAATGCCAAATTTATGATGTTGGGTTTAAATTCTTAACCAAGGTAATGATTTTTTCTTTCAGTCAGATACCATCGCATTAATTTTTGTTGTCCTATTTTTACAGGCATCATCGGCGTTGGGTTGCTGAGAAGTTGGGACCTGATGCTGCATCTAGGGAACTTGAGTTCACAAGGAAGATATTCTGCCTGGATGCTAAAAATTATCATGCCTGGTCTCATAGGCAGGTGTGTATCTTTACTGTCGTTCTACCTTATATATGTGCATTCATGATATGTGTCTGTATATAGTTGTTGACGATCATTAACTATCTCTTCTTGGTCTTCTGTCTTTATGGATGGTGGTTAAAGAAAAGAGTGTGCACTGTGTTATAGCCTCAATTGAGTTACTTATACCTGAAAATTTGACTAATTTTGGTTTGACCTGGTTTTGAACTGGTAAACTATCCAGCAGAGTTTGATGAGAACCACTTTGTGAATTAACCCTCATTCTTGGGGAACTGGAGTCAAATTACTACTCTGGAAAGTTGGTCGGCGCTCTATCAGTGGGCCTTGTGCTTCCTCATCAATTGAAAATTAACCTGCATAATAGCGGAAATAGGACTTGAGCCCTTCTTGCATATAGCACTCAGCTTGCTGAATGCCTTTTGGTTTATTACCTTACTTGATATAATGCCACCTGTAAGTATCATTGGTGTACTACTGAAGTAGTAGTTCATCAATTGAGACAGTTGAACCATATCAGCCCCATAACGCATGTTTAGTCTGGTCCAGTTTTGAAAACAATGACTACGATTGGTTATATATTTTTCAAACTGTCAGAGTGAAAATATTTCTTCGGTGCAGTGGGTTCTTCAGGCTCTAGGCGGTTGGGAGGATGAACTTGACTATTGTGCGCAGCTCCTTGAGGAAGACGTGTTTAACAATTCTGCTTGGAATCAGGTATACTAAAACTTTTGAAGACGTACATGGAATCCATTTAGAAAAAAACTTTTTAGGTCTTAAACACTTACTAAAGATTAAGCATCTGTTAAACCAATTCCATGCATTGGCTTGCAGAGGTACTTCGTCATCACAAAATCTCCTTTCCTTGGAGGTCTAAAAGCTATGAGAGATTCTGAAGTTGATTATGCTATTGAAGCTATCCATGCAAATCCGGAGAATGAGAGCCCATGGAGGTACCTTCGTGGCCTTTACAATGACGAAAATGAAGCTTGGCTAAATGATTCTCGAGTGCATTCAGCATGTCTGCGTGTTCTGAAAGCCAAAAGAAACTTCAAATTTGCTTTGAGTACACTTTTGGATCTGCTTGGCCTCGGGTTCAAACCTAACCAAGAAATAAAGGATGCAATAACATCTTTGAGGACTTCAGATTCGGGTGAAGCAGGTTCAGACTCGGATCTGGCAAATTCAATTTGTTCTATCTTGGGACGTGAAGATCCAATGAGAGCCAATTATTGGACATGGCGAAGCAGCAAGCTTCCTCAAGCAGCTGAAGTCTGATATCCAATACGAGCAGGCTTTTTCATAAGCTATAGACTATCGACTTATGTCTTGTATTTTGCTCTGAATCTGCTTTTAGAAGGTGTTAGGAGGTAAGGTTGCATACCTAACTTATACTAAATTGCAAGTGCAGAGCTGTGACTGTAAGTTCGTGTAGTTTCAAGCGGATTCAATGAGTGCCTATCCGCCACTAACATGGCAGGCATGTTTTAGGGGTTTGTTGGTTCAATTTTACTTCATGTGTTGGTGCCTCTATGCCGTGAGGAGTCTTTCCTAAGTTGAACCACTTGCTTGTTATGGACTCTATTGATGTAATGGCAGCATGATTCGATCGACAAAATTATTCTTGTCCCGCTCAGAAACCGCATCTGCATTATTTAGCTTATCCGCCTCAGGTTTGGGTTTGACACTCAATACTAGATTTACTAAATTGTTGATGATCGTATGCTGTGGTTTCCTTTTATCGAGGGAGTTGTTAGCGGGAAACAACTTCAACGGTTCCTGGGCGAGCATTGCCTTCGTCAATGCGAAATTCTAACAGCCAAAGTAGAAAGGTAAATCAAATCACGATGGCGTGCATGCAAAGCTCGCGTTCTCTTAACACTAATTATTTGTTTTCTCGGTGGAACTATTGACGCTAATTAAGTAGCAAATCTGCGGGTGCGATTAGGGAGCAAGTGCAACACACGTCCAACATTTTTTTTTCTTTGGTTAATGAACGCCTTGGTATTCTCCTAACAAAACCAAGAAATAACAATGGGGGATAGACATGGCATGGTCGACATGCATACCAACGACCGAGGTAGAGAAACATAGACGTAGAGGATGTTTCCACTCAATTAGTTTTTCCATTAAAAAGAAAATCCCGACTGTACAAGCAATTCTTCCTATTCTTTTTTGTTTTCTTTTTTTTGGCTATTTTGGAAAAAGAACAGGGAAAGGAGACAAGAAAAGGGCTTTAAGAGGAGAAACTTGCTTCATTCTCCGCAAATTTCAACAAAAAACTCAAAATTGAGTGCCTCAGATTACCCCCGACTCCTTTCCTGGTCTCGAATACTCCCTTTATAATCCTAGTGTAGAGCCTTTCAAGCTGAGGAATGACGTAATTATCTGTACGGTCGATGAAGAGCTGCTTGACCGATGCCACTTGATCTGAAACATCAGAATCCAACATCAATGCATCATTTGATCTGCCACCGTCATCACCACATTCGGTAGCGGCTTCGGGAGGTTCCGCAGTGCTGACATCAGCAGGAGAGGGTTCAGGCCTCTCAGGAGCCACGTCATTCAACTCCAGATCATGGGATGACTTTGACAGACCTGAATCTTGGATCCTTAACTTCTCTTCCTCTGGGGATACAGAAACATATGAGACGTCACTTTCCATGTTTCTAGACAAATATTAGGCTTAGCTTAAATATAAAGAGGCCTAAAGAGAAGAATATGTTCGATCTCACAGCCATTTCACCTAAATGTAAAGGACATAGTAGAGAGTAGATACCTCCAAAGATCAGATGCCGCTAGGGAGAGCACAAGTGAGCAGGACTATATCTATGGAACGCATAACAAGCTTAACTTTAAAAAATAGCACTTTTGAGATGTTTCTGCATCCATGTCCAACTATTTCATTTGCATTCAGCACTGCCCCTATTTTAAACTAGGAAAAACTCCACGTTTCATCCATGTGCTTTCAGACCTTTTCTATAATAAGGCCGTGTACTTTTAATTAATCTAATAAAGTCCTTCCACTTTCAAAATTTTCTAATTAAGTCCATCCAACACCAAATCCGGCCAAATCTAACTAACATTTCATAGTGTAATGTTGATAAATATTTTCTAATATGGATGGCCATGTGGGCGTTCACATTGGCTAAATTTTATGTACATCACACTTGAACGTTGTCAAGATTGGGTAAATTATTCCACATACGTTAACATGGGCATCCGCATATTTTATTCTCATCAGAATTTGGTGTTGTCCAACAACCACGGTATCATATGATGTTAGAGGTTCTGGACTAGAATATCCGTGAAAGTTGAAGGACTTTTTTATTAGAAAAAGCGCGAAAGTACTAAAAGGAATCTTCCCATTGATCTAAGATCTTTATGCCTCTGGCAATAAATTTACAGAGAAATTGCTCATGCAGCAAATCAAATAGTATAAAGATTGTTAGGTAAATCTTGAAAGAAACTACTGGCTACATCATCATAATTTTTTGAGCAAATGTTTCGATGGAACATTTCAGAAAAGATATGCAAGAAAGTGATTGTACCTCCATGTTGGCCATCGACGTTCTTCTTCGGTCGTTTCAGCGCCACATAGGTTTGGTCTAAATTTAAATCTGGCTGGACATTCCGAAGTCGAGCACTTGCTCTAGTACCTGTTCCAAGATGCACAACAGGAGTCGAAGGAAAGGTTGATCCAGCTAAATCATCTGGCAAGTTGATTGGGCCCCCTTGAGCCGCAATTTTGTCACAATAGGTTACCAGAGCAGGGTCCATTTGTGACAACATCCCATGCACCTGAAAAGGCAGAAAAGGTTTTAAATCATTTCCATGTACAGCAACCTAAATGTCCCAGAAAAAGTGGAGGAGAAATTACATACCGCATCACGAAGCTCATGAGCTCTGCTAACAATTCTAGCGCCATTGTAGTCATCTCCGTTATAAGCCTGCAAGTAAAATATTAAGAGGAAAAAGCTTATAACAAGGAAACTTTGACATGTCTCAAAGCCCAGTTGGCATAAGTCTCATTATTTTGAATGGTATTTCTACCACTACAAGATATACTATCCTAGCCAAAGGAAGTAACATTCTACTGTCAATATGCTAAAGATGAGGAGGGCGATTCTACAATGTCAGCTGACTGTTAAAAAAATGCCAATAAATTAAATACTCCCATTCTTGTCATGACATCAAGTAAAAAAAAAATTTGCAGATGCCTCATGTAAGACAAAAGATTCACAGTTTTCCTTGAACCCATTAACTAGTTGATGATTGGAGCACCTGAAGACATTATCGTGACCTAAAGACATCATTGTGTAGAATCTCTAATAAAGGCAAACTCCAAGATAGGCCCCACATTCTTAAGAGAGATCAGAGATAAGCAATCATCACTTACTACAGTATGTATTAGAGGAGCGTGCAATAACACCAGTCGATATTATTAAAGACAACATCCACGAGCATGTAGAAATTGCTAATTAGATCAATGTAAGTTTTGCAGGATCACAAGGAGGTAGCACCAACAGTGATAAATTCACAGATTCATATGACAATCAAATGACATAAGACGCATTTGAAATGAGCAAAGCAAAATCTTTTCAATTCCCTCAAAGCTTCTAATCTTATCATAAATCAAGCGTGAGCTTATTCGCTTTGGCCTTGTCTCAAAGATCTATGATCTGGCAGCAAGAAGGCAAAGCTAATCGGTGGAATAAGGTACAAAAATTAAGGTCAAGTTATGATTCTATATTAGTACAAGTCCATATCTCTCAGTCTATCAGACATGCACACCACAACAGGTGTCTACTTTAGACAGCTACGGAATATAGCAACAAATCAAAGCTCTTCATCCCATGCAGTTTCCTATCCGCAGATTACCCAGGGAAATACTTCAATTAAGAATTGATATTAGGATGACAATATTCTGAGAGAAACATATCAAGAGACATACTTTTGCGTTAGTAACAATTAGATCCATGTCCTGCAGAAATGCTAAACATGTAATGTACTGTCCGGAGTCAACACGCTGCAGTAGAGTGGACACGTCCATTGGGTTCTGAATGATTGAGCGATAGTTTGGGGCATCTTCATCTGTCACTGGATAATGAAAGACACTAAATCTTTTGTCGTACAGAATCCTGCAATCCATCACACAGCAATGTCAGGCCAAATAGAGAATCTCTTCTTTGAATTGTATGTTGCTCAAAACCACAAGCTCATTTACATCCAGAACATCATTTACATCTTACTGAAAAATGCCCACTACCCAGGATTTTAATTTTATTGCCCACAGCCACCCTAAGCACGAATGCACGTTGATCCACAAAATGAGCCCGATGGTCCGACTCCAAATAATCCATCAATCAGCCCAACTTTCTTCAGAAAGTACTTACCCCGAACGAGGGAAAAAATTAAGGAATTAAGCCTCAGATCAGTATACCTGTTGCAAATATCTCGAAGGCACATGCGCAGTCGTCGAAGTGCATGCTGCTCAGCCTCAAACTTAGCTTTCAGTTCAGAGGCCTTTGGGCCAGTTGCAACTTTAGGTGCCTTGGGAAGTTCAGGAAGAGACACAGATCTTGGGCATTCTTTTGTGATAACATCAGAAGAGACTGACAAGGCAGCTTCGATTAAATTGTCAAAAAAGGAATCTCTATCTTCAACAGAAGGTCTCTCCACTTGATAGCTGATATAAACAAAATCAAACATATAACTTTATCTTACAGCCATGCACATAAACAAATGACTTGCATATATGAACAGGTGATAAGCAAACTCAATGTATCATAACTACTGCCAGCTTATAAGCAACACATACATGGTGCGCGGAGGAAAAATTGAAGTGACATCCTTATCAAGCCGCTCAGGTGCTTCTAATGAGATTCCAAGCAATAATACAGGCAAGTCTGATGGCAATTCCTCCAAGAGAGTCAGTAGGACAGCCCTCAACTGATCGTGTGCCTGCAAAATTAACCGATTTATATCATTGGCAGAAGAACATAAACTAAAAAATGCTGTATCTAGCATACACCAATAACTAGTTCGCATTAAATCTCAACAAGGGTCAGTTTTAGCATTAAAAGGGATAAGTTACAACTGCATATGCACTCACTGTTTCCCACCAAAGATGGAATTGAGGTAAATAGAGTATTGATGGGGTCGTTCTCCTGGCTTCACCAAATATATGAACCAATGCTTCTTCAGGTGTCTTTGCGCTAGGATCCGAAAGAAGAGATGGAAGTCCAAGTGAATGCACGGGGAACTTCTCCAGTTCATGCAATATAGCAGGCCCGAGGTGATCCTGTCAGACTAAAGCAGTAAGTTTACTTAGTCTAATACTCGCAGAAACAAACTATTCAAATCAAGTGGTTCCAAGCAAATTACCAGCCCAACGCCTTCATTACCACACAGCAGTAGCCGAGGTCTATACACTAAAGGGATTGCAGAACCATATGATAGCATAGAAAGCTTGGTTAAATCAGACGAAACTGCTAGAGGAGGAAAAATATCAGAGATACAGGCCATGGCTTTCTGCAGGTGTCTCTTTAGGCATGGTGCAACTGCGGAGGACAATGGTCTAGACTGCACTATGGAGCCTCTGTGAGCAGCCGGTGTAATTGTCAACATGGCTTCAATAAAGTGTTCTTTTTCGACCATAACAGAATCAACATCTATCAAAAATTTATCGTCACTGGTGTAAACTTGAGGATATCTTTCACGGAAGGCGCGTATAGCAGCTTCAGTGCACAAGGCCTTCAAGTCCGCACCGCAATATCCGACACAACTAGCCGCAAGTTCCCGCCTCAGCTCCTCTGATGGAGGCTTCTTCCACTTGCGAGTGTGTATGTCTAGTATTTCTGCACGTGCCTCACAACCCGGCAGAGGAAAGTTAAATTCACGATCAAATCGTCCAGGCCTACGAAGAGCCCCGTCTATGGCATCAATCCTGTTGGTAGCTCCAATCAGAACAACTTGCCCACGAGAATCAAGACCATCCATCAAGGCAAGCAAAGTCGACACGATGGAATTGTGAATCTGTTCTTGCTTGCTAGACCGTACAGGAGCAAGACCATCTATTTCATCGAAGAATATAATGGAAGGTTGATTCCTTTGCGCCTCCTCGAAAAGCAGCTTTAACTGTCTCTCAGCCTCACCAACCCACTTGCTAAGCACATCAGCACCCTTCCGCATATAAAAGCTGACTTTCTGACCAGCCTTTGAAGCAGCACAAGCTAATGCCCTTGCAATCAGCGTTTTCCCTGTGCCAGGCGGACCACACAACAACACTCCTCTTGGTGGAGTAATGTGATAACTTGCAAAGAAATCAGGATATAGTAAGGGAAAAAAGACCATTTCCTTCAGAGCATCAATATACCCAGAGAGGCCACCGATATCGTCAAAACTCACACTGTCATCGACCTGTAAAGGCTGGATATCTGCCCCACCCTTAGAACTAGGGCCGGCGGTTTGGATCCCGCTAGTCAAGACAGCAAGGGCATCACCCTGATGACCCCAACCAGATGCAGCAACATTCAAACCCCAGGCTGTTGTGCCATGCATATCTAGTCCCCCGAAGAGCCAAGGAGCTCCTGAGCGGTTTCCACCTCGTCCCCAGGGAATTGCAGGTCCCTGATCTAGCTCATCTACAAGAAGTGAATCGTCGGAATCTTCAGCCCTTCCTATACGGTGCCGTTTATGAACACGAGAGGTACCCTTTCTAACATCTCTACTGACCTTATTCCCCATTCCTTGATGCAATATTCTTCTTGGAGATCTTGGTCTTTGCTTCCCAGTATCCATAGAAAGTCTTCGCACTTCCGCACGATTACGAAGATCATACCTTCTCCGGCCCTCCTGTTCATCTTCAACCTCGTCATCATCAGCATCCTCTTCTCCTTCATCTTCACCATCACCTTCACCCCCGCGATCACCCTCATCCTCCCCATCCCCATCATCCTCATTCTCAGCATCTTCTCCATTGCCATTTTCAGCTCCATCTTGGTCAGCCTTATCATCAGATGTACCCTGTTCCTCATCATCTGAATGCAAATCGTTTCGTCCTGCCATGGAATTTGAATGACGTGGCCTCAAGCCTTCACGACGAGGCGCCGATCTCTTCTCCACGATTTTTCTACGTTGTGGAGTTGATAGCTCATCGTGACTTGCATTATTATCTATTCGTCTCCTCGAGGATCTATAACTCTTTATCTGAGAAAAATGTCACTAAACTTCAGGACCAAAACACTAACTAAACTAGGACTGCTACTGACATGAAACCTACGACATCCAGCTACCACAAGATGATTCCAAATTCTTACAACACCGTGTCAGTTCAAAAGAAAGAGTCAACTCACCATCAGGTCCTCGTCCTCCATGCCAGAACTGTCTGTATAGCCATCAAAACGTACAGAGACCCTCTTCCTGGAAGAACGCCGGAGGTTGGTCGCCATTGACTATTGAACATAAGAGATACTATTATTTCTAATTTTAACTTAATTCGGCCTTACTCCAAAGGAAACTGGGGAAAGGGGGAACGCAGTCAAATGTCATTCGGCAACCCATGAATACAAAGAGAAGGCACAAAACATGCATAACAAAAATGCGCTCGCAATGCGACACGCGCATTAATCTCAATCGGCAGACAAATCAAGTTCCTCCACGCCCGCTCGCGACGGAACCAGCCAACATCCCGAGTCGCGAGGCCGCGAGAGAGAGGGGGGACCTACCGTGGAATTAGGGGTCCGGTCGGACCGAGTCCCCGGGCGGAGCAGCCTAGCAATCTGCGAAGCCGCGGTCCTCGTCTTGGCCTTGCTCTTCTTGGTGCGGATGATGGAGGGGTTGTAGTAGAAGTAGGTGCGGCCGTAAATCTTCGGCCTTCGCCGGAGCCTATCGCTGGTGCGCACGGGCCTCGGGACGGGCACGTCCCCCTGACCGGACCGCTTGGGATACATAGCCAAGCTGCTGAGGCCCTAATTGCTGCGGGCTCCCATGGACGGAGGCGCTAAACCTCACGCGCGGCACCACCTCCCGCGGCCGAGGGTTGCCGGAATCGCTCGCGACGCCGCGATCTGGACCGCCGGGCGTGGCGCCCTCCGGCGATCCGGTTGCCGGAAGGAGGAGGAGGGGGAGGAGGAGGAGGATGGGCGAGGAAGAGAGAGGGGAGAGGAACTGATGCGGGAGACGAAACCCTAGAGCTGGAGCTGAAGGAAGGGAGAAGAAGACTATCTCGCGTCACGTGCGGGGCTCTCTCTCTCTCTCTTCTTCTTTTTTTCTTTTTTTTTTCGGTTGCTTCTTCTTTGGGTTTAAGGTTTAAGATTGGGCTGGACTGTCGACGTGACTAAGCAGATTGTTTATTATTTTATGGTATTTATTGTAAGAAATAAAAAATTACTCGATTTTTTTTCTCTCGACCTCTTGTAAATTATAAATTTGTTTGACTATATAAAAAAACCTCTTATAAAATAGGAAAATTCTCTGAAAATATAATGACGTGGGTGTCCATGTCAATAATATCTTCTTTTGAGAATAACTGTGTTTAGGGAATTTAAGTTCTCTCTATAAAAGTCGCTCCAAATAAATAATAAGAAAAATGTTCAGTAGATCGATTTTTGAGAAAAATATAGTACCATTTTCACCGGCGTCAGTATATGGCAAAAAATAAAATGTTTCTTTATTCATCTAGGATATGTGATCTGATATAAAGAATCAGAGATTGCCCGACAAGCCCAAGCCCACCAAGCCCAAACGCGTAATTGGGCGGGCTTGGAAATAGCCCACCCTGCCTCTCATGCCAAGCGCGGTACCGCAAGGATTTACCATCAAGAATTAACCTGCACGTAGGCTCGACTTCATCCGCTTAAGGCGCAGTAAACAATCCCATTGGCAAGATCAAATGTCACCGTCTAAGACCATTGACAATTTACCCATTCCATCACCTCGTAGGTTTAGGGGGCCTTCGGTGTAGTCCTTGAGGAAGAACAAAAGCACCGAACATTACTCTAATAGCAAAAGGGAAACTCCGAGACAAAAATGTTTTCACTTGTATTAACGTCTCATCAAAGCATGCATTATCATTTGTTCTAAATCAAGATTACTATAGCTATATTACAATCCTATTACTATTAACCTATATACAAAGGGACCATGTTGCAAGTAACAGACATTCCATCTTATAAAAAAGTTGATTGAGTTATCTAAGTGTAATTTTTCATCTTATTGGTTTAGTATGACAATTGTCATTGACAAATTCAAAATATTTAGACACAAAATATTTACACGCATGCCCTCCCACCTCTTCACACTTAAACCCTAATCTCCCCCAAATCTCACATGTCCCTCTTCAATCTCGCACTCTTTATTCTTGCGGCTCTTCACTCTTTCAGGCTCTTCACAGATATGCAACCTCGATCAATTTTCTCCCTCGCCTCTTGTTCACAACTTCACAAACCCTAATCAAACTGATTTTCTCTCTCAGATGTGCGGTGAATCGAACGACCCCATCCATTGTTGTTCGAAGTTCCCAAGCCGATCATCAAGCAGCCTATCGAAGTTTGCGTCGATCGATTCTCCAAGGTCCAAGTTCTAGATCCAAATCGCTTCTTGCTCTATCGTCTCTAAGTAGTTTTCACACGTCTAGTGCGGTCCTACTTCATTCATGCCGGATCAGCTACGTTGTGTATCTTTTGCTCAATTGGAGTGGTCGGTGGTCCTATTTCTGCTGTTTCTGGGGACGGGTTTGGTGTCCATTTGATCAGCTGGAATCATGTCCTCTTTTGGAGTAATTTTTTATGATTTTGTTCTTCCTCAATGAATACACTGAATGCCCCCTAAACCCATAAGTCCGATGACAACGTGAGATGGCATGAATTTCAACAAAAACTGCATGTATTTTCATACTTTCTCGTCAGAATTTAAAATATTATTCAATTGAAATTTTTTGAAAAAATCACATGTAAATGTGATTGAATATATTAATAAAAAGTTGGTATGTTGTGCTCTAGTACTAAAATATTCCTGTCATTCACACATTAAAGGATTTTTTACGGAAAAAATATTCAGTCCGAATCTTGAAAATTTGAGATCTCAACATCTTTTTTTTTTTTTTTAAATGAACACATAAAAAAAATTAATGGTGCAAAAATCAAGTTAATGGGACACGGATGGAAAAATTATACTTGATCAAAGTTGAGCCAAAATCAATAAAGAATACATAAATACCACTTTTCATAATTTGTTCCAATTAGATGATTTGAAATGCTTGACATTATGATATTTAAAGTTTTCTAATCATTCAAATTAATTTTATTTAATCATGGTGAATGAATTTTTAATAAAGAAAATATCATAACTATCCATTTTATCCAAGTTTATGAAATTTGCAATCCCGACTAGAGATAATCGGTTCCCGGTCCAATCCGATCCCATCTAGGAACTGACAATCAGATTGGAAGGAACGATTCCCTTTTTGAAGAACCGAGGATTGGACCGTGAAGCCTTGGGACCGAATCGAACCGTAGATTCATGTTCACCCAACATAGGTTCCCCAAACCCATTTGACCGTATGAAAATATACAAACCTGTGCAGTTATCTCCTCTAGCAATAGTTCATATTCATACATATCTACGGTTCAATTACACTTCTACATAATCAAATGTGAATTCTTGTTCTACTTCAGGATAGGCTAAAGAAATTGGGAATATTTATAGTTGAAAGATTTTTTCCAACTCGTAGGAGTATTTTTCACAATCTCAAAGTAATTCAATACCTTGACACAAGCTTCCATAGTCCTTGGAAATGAGATGATGCTTTCGTTTCCAAAATTATCTCCCATCATCAACAATGGACGTACATGACCAAACACTCTAATATTACCTTATAAATCCTGAAATAAGCAAGATCTTACTAATTTATAACTTCATATATGTAATGTATGTGATATTAGACGACGCAATTAGCATAACAGAGCCATGTAATTGTTTTCAAATCCTTTTTCTTCAGCAAGTTGAAGCTTATGCACATCTATTCTTTCAATTCAATGATAGTCATATCATGCCTTTAAAGGATATATATATTCTAAGATATGATCATGGAGTTCGCTAAGCCTATTAATAAAACATGTTGCCTCTAACTCTCCATTAGTTTGGTGCTGCATTGTTTCCATTTGATGCTACAACATTCCAATGCATATAAAGTGATTTTCATTTTACCTATTAAAAAATCAAAACTCACATAAATTTCGTTTCAAAGAAATGTGCGCATCCATTTGTGGATCTAGAAACTTGAAATTCATTTGATTGCATAATCATATGTTCTACATTTGTCTTCCTTCCATTTAAAGGGCCTTCGCTTCACGTATCAAATGCTCTTCAACTATAGCCCGTAATTGGCACCTCGAAAAATAAAAAACCAAAGTAAAGCAGGACTTATTTTTACGGCATCCAAAATACAAGGAGGCTTAATCGAATTTGACACGGAGGGCGTCAATTGGAGTTGATATTGAGAAAATTCAGTTAATAAGTTAGTCCCATTTCCTAGAAAGGAAAAAAAAAAAAAAACTACTAGCCATCATAACTGGATCGCCCCGTTTATCCTTTAAGTCTGATTTTTGAAAATTCCAAATCCCAACATCTTTCTTTTATGAAAATCAACATCATTGGGTCATTCGTTTACCATTGGTGCAAAAATCGAGTTAATGGGATGGCCGGTTTACCTTAAGAGTGAACCATAGCAATTTTGCAGCCCTATTTTCATGTCCATCACTCATAGTCTCAAATCCCTGAACTTGATCCATCTTCATAAATTCTCTTTCGCTTTTCAACCATCTCCTTCGAGTGGTTCACTATTGCTTCCATCTGTAGCTCTGGCTCTTTCTACTCCCGATTAGCTTGAATAGGCTTTTAAGTCAAATTTACAATAAAGATTCGAATAATATTATTCCAATCAATCAAAAATCTAAAATACAAATAAAGAACTATGTCATTTAGTTGTTCATCTATTTGCAATTTAAGAGCTTTCCAACCTCTTGTAGAAAAAAAACAAAAAACAAAATTTTTGTCATAAATAAAGCAAAAATTTTAGCTGTTGGCAATTAAAAATAGATAAATATACAAATACACCAAATTTTACCGGAAGACCAAATTTATAATCAAACGAATGCGATTGATATAAAAAATAAAATGATTAGATTAAAAAAAATCTAGTGCAATTATATCTCAGTAAAATTGGTAATGTCAAGCCAGATATTGCATATTTACGATTTCTCAACAAAAAGAAAACTATCGGGAAAAATGAATAAATTCAACAATTCAATTAGAGTTACCACTTGGTATATGATCAACCGATGACCTACTTGACATCTCATATTAGGTACTATATTGTTGCAATTTACTTCATGACATTCAAATTATTGCTATTGTGTATTTGTTCATAAATAAGTATGCTTAGGTCAAGGTTTGGTAACGTTTCTTCTTTTTTTGTTCCAGAGAAAACAAACAAAAAAAGTGTTTCGTTCCGGAACACTTTTTGAACAAAAATATGCGTTTGGTAAATTTATTCCGGGAATAAAAAATAAAAAGAAACACGTTTGGTAAATTTTTGTTCTTTTTTTATTTCTTTTAATTTTTTTATATTTTTATTTTCATTTTTCATTTTTTCCTTTATTTTTTACTTTTTTTCTTTCGGCCGGCAGCCTCGCCCAGCCACGGCGAGGCTCGCCGGCCCCTGGCGAGGCCAAGCCTCGCCGTCGTTGGGCGAGGCTCGGCCTCGCCGGATCTAGGCGAGCCCGAGCTCGCCCAGCCCAAGGCGAGGCTCGGCCTCGCCGCGCGGCGACGCCGAGCCCTCGCCAGATCCGGCGAGGCCGCGCCTCGCCATGGCCGGGCGAGCTCGAGCTCGCCCGGATCCGGCGACGCTCGGCCTCGCCCGCGCCGACGACGCCTCGCCTCACCAAGGGCCGGCGGACGCTCGGCGAGGTCACCGACCCTCGACGGGCGTTGCCGGCCCTCGACGGCCGGCCATGGCCGAGGCCGGCCAAAGAGAAAGAAGAAGAAAAGAGGAAGAGAAGAGGAGAGAGAGAAGAAGAAACAAAAACAAAAACTTGTTTCTTGAAAATTGTTTCTGGAACGAGAAACAACTTTTTGTTGTTTCGTTTCGTTTTTTTTGTTTCGTAACAAAAAAAAAAAAAAAGAACAGAAACGCAACCAAACGCGTTTACTTTCTTTTTTGTTCCCTAACAAAAAAACAGAAAAAGTGTTCATAAACACTTTTCGTAGTGTTACCATGCGGGCCTTAGTCTTTGTGATCGTGACATGTAAAATTGGTGTTCACTCTTGTACCTCTAATGACTACCTTTTGTGTTTTAATGTTTGCTATTTGCAAACCTAGGTCCGATTCAACTTTTGATTGATGATTTTCATTTGTTTCACCAATTTTAATGTTGATGATGATACTGGTGTGGAAAACTAGTTGATAATTTTGTTCTTATGTTAAACCATATTGAGTGGTTGTTGCCTTTTTTTGAAAGTGCCATCCTCAACCAAGGATGACAATGACGTGTTGTTTTAGAAAGACATGGCAACTTAATTGAGGTGACTCTTCTAGAGAATCCTTTGTATATGGTTTTGTAGACCTCTTTGGTAGCTCTGGAGAGTCATGGCATTGGGGTCTGAGTATGGACTAAAGAAGTGAGAAGAATCCTTCTGTACAATTGCATGCATCAGGAGTTTCAAAATTTCGATCTGAGCTTTCGGATAAAAAGGTTTATAAAGGTTTAAAGCTACAGACAATGCTAGATAAGAAGCCTCTTCCCTACTAACAATTTGGAAAAGCTTGAAGAAGAAAATGATAATGATGAGAAGAGTATATCGACTTCCTCTTCAAGTGAAGAAATAATGGAGGAGTTCGTAGAATTTGGTTTTGGAGGCATGAGGTAAAGAATCTTATTTTTTGTTGCACAAATATGTGGAAGTAAAATGTTTCTTTTGCTTAATATCTTTTAACTGATTTTGATGAACATAAAATAATTTCTCCTACTAGTTTCTAATACATCGATTTGGAGCCTAAGTAATAGTGCATTTTCTATATCCTTTTCTGGTTACCATGAATGAAACATGATAAGGGCATACTAATGTAGAATGTGGTTTTTCAGGAACATGCATCCGATGTTGGCTATGAAGATGAAAATAACGATGATGATGACGACGACGCACGACGAAGATAGTAGTGGCCGTAATTTTGATGATGTGGATGATGATCACGATCATGTTCATTCCGATAGCATGTCATCTAAGTCCACGATTCATCATCAAGCACCTCAAATTGTCAAGAAAGATCTGATAGTGGTGTTGTTTTCTACTATATTTTTCAATGGTTTTACTTGCTTCATAATTACACCAAGTCAAAGTAATGTGTATATCTATTTATATGATCTACCGATGACCTACTTGACATCTCATATATGAAGAAAGCAAGAGGAATTGGAACTCACGAGTAATCATCCTTTCCCCGAGCTTCTTCACCTTCATTTTCGCCTGTAATTTCGTTTCTTGTACCTTCCTCACCTTCATTTTCTCCTACAATTTCATTTATTGTAGCTTTTCTACCTTCATTTCCACCTACAATCAGTAATTCATAAAGAGCCATAAAAATATAAGATGGAGATCCACATCATAAGATTTCATTCCAATCGACCACAATAATCATCACTTCATACTAACATACCGAGAGAGGATGAGTCGGGTACAGAGTTTTTGCGATAAATCTGCATGCATTACAAGTGTCTAGTCAACATGAATGACATATATTAACATAAAAGAATTAATATAAATCTAAAATTAATAAATAGAGGAGAAGTTTTTTCTTTAAACCCGTAGATGACTTTCAACGTGATTTTTCATCAAACCCGGCTCTCTCATAACTCGAAGAATACCTAGCTCTTGAAAGAAAGCAACGAAACGTACATCAAAAAGTCCAATTCTTGAAAATTCCAAATCCCAACATCTTTCTTTTATGAAAATCGAACCCATTGGGTCATTCGTTTACCGTTGGTGCAAAAATCGAGTTAATGGGATCGTCGGTTTACCGAACTATAGCAATTTTGCAACCCTATTTCATGTACATCACTCATGGTCTCAAATTCCCCGAACCTAATCCATTATCCATCCTCATAAATTCTCTTTCGCTTTTCAACCATCTCCTTCGAGCGGTTCACTAGTGCTTCCATCTACAGCTCCGGCTCTTTCTACTCCCGATTAGCTTGAACAGGCTTTTAAGTCAAATATACAATAAAGATCCGAATGTTAACTCTAACAATGTTATTCCAATCAATCAAAAAGCTAAAATACAAATAAAAAACTCGCATTCAACAGTTCATCTATGCACAATTCTAGAGCTTCCCAATCTCTAGTAGAAAAAAACACAAACACTTTGTCATAAATAAAGCAAAAGGTTTAGCTATTGGCAATTAAAAAGAGATAAATATACAAATACACAAAATTTTACTTTGGAAGACCAAATTTATAATCAAACGAATGAGATTGATACAAAAAATAAAATGATTAGATAAAAAAAATCTAGTCTCCAAGCCTATTCATTTTCTTTTCTTTTCTTTTTTATTTATTTTTGTTGAATTCAAGAATTTCAGGCTTCCATCGGTTTATTTTCCTTAAGGATGAAAGTCACAAAAAAATCTTAAATGATGTTTGCTGTGACGTATTTATTTTTAAACTTTTTTTATGACACTAAAATTTTGAATTTTTGTATTAGTGTATCACATTTACCCTCTACCAAAGTTTTTTTTTTAATTAAAACTGCTAAAATTTTACCTATATTAACATAATACTCATGTGATAACGACATTATTTTTGCTGACAAATTATCTAATGAAATTTCGATGGAAGATAAATACAACACGTAGGTATAAGTTTGAGATTTTTTTGTTATCAAAATAACAAGTTTAGGATAAATATAGTATGGTGAGCATATTTATAGTTTTTATGTTATAAGAAAAATTCAAGGTAAAGGTGCTGCAACCGTATAATTTGAAATTTTTTGTAACTTTTTCCCATTCCTCAATTTTCTTGGGCGATACCAAACTATTTGGCTTGGTTCGTGACAAGAAGAAGACGACAGCAGCAGCTACCACCAATTGGGAAAAGTTGACCCAAAAATTTCCATCACACCTCTATCGATCAATCTAAAAGTAGATGTTGAATGAATAACATACGACGTAGATAGCTAGCTAATCGAGTGCGCGAATCACGATACATGCGCTATACGATATTAATTTGAACTCACAAACTATTACCGGTCATTTATGCGAATCGCATATACAGTCCTACACGATCGACGGCTGTGATGCCACAACATGCGGGCCCTTGTTCTCCGACACGTGGCGAGGTCCCATCGAAGGAAGGACGACGCGGAACGAGAATCCACGTGCCATTGATGGAGTCCAAATCCAAATTCCCCTTCTAGTCCACATCCACATCCTCTTCTCGACCATATATATATATATATAGATGAATGATCCAGGCTGGGCTGAGCGACTGTCGACAGTACGCAAGAGCCAACCATAGAGAATCAATCAATCAATCTCCCACAAAGTCGGTCCGACCATTGCCGTCCGTCCATCCGCCCATCCGCTCTCTCTCTCTCTCTCCTCGCCGCAGCCGTTCCAATCCAGGTAATTCCGGAAGTCCACGGCGTCTCAGTCGTTCCTAGCGTTCGTCTTTCCTCGGGGCACGACCTTCGGAATCCTTGGACGGCCCTCTGTATCTCCGCGAATTTGACCGTCGAACGTCGGTTTTTCCGTTTCAGGTCGCGCGTTGACCGGACCGCGCGCAGGCCGGTCGGTCGTTGGGGGCGGAAATGGTGCTCCTTTCCAAGAGCGTGTCGGCTCTCCGCCGCTTCCGTTCTCGCGCCGTGAGATTCCCCGCCTTCCTCGTCGTTTTCCGTCTATTTTTTTTTTTTTGACCCGTTTCGTCTGCTGTCGTCGATGATGACTTTGATGTTCGGCTTCTGGTTTCTGGGTTGCGATGAGCTTTGTTGGATGAATTCCTCGTTGGGACAATACCGCGAGCACGTGGTCTGATGGAAGATGTTTGACGATGTTCTGTTCAGACTGCCCTGTTTTTTTTTTCTTTCTTGTTCTCTTTTAGCTACGTAGTAATGAAGCGAGGAGGAAACCATCCTCTTGTTTTTCATGAATTTGAATCGACATCGAGATTTGCTGCAGGGCATTTTCTCAAGATTTAGGCGGTAACCCGCGATCACTAATGGCTTTCATTGACTCTTAACATTACAAAAGAAGAGTTTATTTTTTTAATTTTTAAATTTTATTTGTGGAGCAGGTTAGCTATGAGGGCAGTTCGTACTCGTTGAGTAGTTGTAAGGCGGGAGGAGGTTCACTGGATCATTACACCACCTGTGCTAAGCTGTCCGAGGACCCTTTGAAAGAGAGCTCTCCTTCTGATATGTTGATCGATTCTTTCGGAAGACTCCACACTTACTTGAGGATCTCCTTGACGGAGCGTTGCAATCTGAGGTGTCAATACTGCATGCCGGCAGAAGGTGTAGAACTTACTCCGAGCTCTCACCTTCTTTCGCAGAATGAGATCGTCAGTTTAGCGAATCTGTTTGTTACCTCTGGTGTCAACAAGATTCGATTGACTGGGGGAGAGCCGACCATCAGGAAAGATATCGAAGACATATGCTTGCAGTTGTCTAGTCTTAAAGGGTTAAAGACATTGGCTATGACAACCAATGGAATCGCTCTTGCCAGGAAGCTTCCCAAGCTTAAAGAGTTTGGCCTTAATTCTATCAATATCAGCCTAGATACATTGGTGCCGGCCAAATTTGAATTCTTGACTAGGCGCAAAGGGCATGAGAAGGTCTTGGAATCTATCAATGCTGCTGTCGATCTTGGCTACAATCCTGTGAAAGTATGCATCTTCTCCAGCTCAGTTCATTTTCTTACTGAGAATAGAATTTGAAAACCAACGAATGTTAGATTATGGTTTTCCCCACTCTTTATCATGCTATTTAGTACACCAGTAAGTTTATGTCACTTTTTGACTAGCCCAGTGGTTTACTCCAGGTGAACTGTGTTGTTATGCGTGGTGTCAATGATGATGAGATATGTGATTTTGTGGAGTTGACTCGAAGTAGACCGATTAATGTGCGATTCATTGAGTTCATGCCTTTCGATGGAAATGTCTGGAATGTGAAGAAACTAGTGCCGTACTATGAAATGCTAGATAAAGTGGTAAGGTAAAATACAGGTGATACTGCACATGAATTTTCTCTTGGCCTCTCAGACAGGCTCTAAGCATGCTGTCCTCTCTGAACAGGTTGCGAAATATCAAGGCCTTCAGAGAATACAGGATCACCCTTCAGAAACAGCCAAGAATTATAGGATAGATGGGCATCACGGTACGGTTTCTTTCATCACGTCAATGACTGAGCATTTTTGTGCTGGTTGCAATAGACTGCGACTTTTAGCTGATGGGAACTTCAAAGTATGCTTATTTGGGCCCGCAGAGGTGAATTGCGTCTCCTGCTTGTTAAATTCTATCATAATCATACATCGCATTCATTTTAGCTCGTGGGAGTTTACTTTTATATTTTTCTAAAATTTTTCCTTCTTATCTCTTTATGTGTTAAGATGGACCTTGTGATGGCTCCAGGGTTGTGAAATCCTTATTTATTGTGTCAATTCTTAGTTAATGTCCCCTCCTCTCAAAAAAAAAAAAAAAAAAAAAAAAAGGAAAAAAAAAAAAAATCACACATTATGCTCACACATTAAGCGTCTTAGAGCTGTTACCTTCCAACTGATATTTTTCTATCTTTTTGCACTTCTTTGCTGTCTGCAGGTTAGCTTAAGAGATCCCCTTCGTGCCGGTGCTGAGGAAGACGAGCTCAGGGAAATAATTAGTGCAGCGGTACACAGTCTGCTTCTCATGATTTGGTCTTCACATCGTCCTAGATTATTTGCACAAGCCAACAGTTCTTCTTCAACTTTGGGATTTTTTTAATATCCATTTCTTTTTGGCACCTGCCTGGCCTTTTTTATTTCTTCTCCTTTCTTCCATTTTTGATTCGAGGCATGATGAACCACAGAAGGCTGTGTTGCTTTGTCTAGATTAGTTTTGTGCTACTGGCTTCTGATTGGCATTGCACACTTCTTTGCTTTAGGTCAAGAGAAAGAAAGCTGCACATGCTGGAATGCTCGACATTGCAAAAACTGCGAATAGGCCGATGATACATATAGGTGGCTAAGAAACGGTATTTACTAAACTCCTATTCTCACATGATTTTGTTATGGGCACTTGTTATACTTCTTATTAAAGAAAATTTGTCATTTCCAAAGCAGTGGTTTTCTTGTGTTACGTGTAATGAATGCATTGAAAACGAAAATATTTCTTTATTAGTTCTGGTCAACCAGTGCCCAGGAGCACTCGTGAATAAGACCCTTCTCATAAATATTCTATCTCTGAACAAATTGAAATTTTAGAATAATTTGTTGATTCTCATGCCAAGTTCTATGCACTTGCTGTTATGTAATATTGCCAGACTTTCATTTCAGATTCCTCAAATTCTGAACTTAATTTTCTGGGGCAAGCAAAGAAGAATGTTAGGAAATTGCACACGGCCTGGACAATGCCCCACAACAGCATGGCATGCAATATCTTTTTTGTGGATGTATCTTTTTTAGATGCCATGAAAAGCATGTGATACTTAACTCTGTTTTGCCAAATGGTTCATTGACCATACTATAGAAAAGCTCTTTTGTAAGCTTTGCTTGTCTTGCATTTACAGATAGAATCAAAGTCGTTACACCTCTGTTCTTGCTGATGTACAAAAGGTGATATGAAATCCAATCACTAATTAAGATCTTTCAGATGTTATATACCCATCTGATATTTGTAGAAACCAGCGGAAGTCATGGCCCTCAATAATGTCTCTCTGTTTAAATGATGTGATTCGAGAGTTTCGACTGATTTTATTAATATATGAAGCTGGATTATTTTGCTGATGTTAAGATGCAGTTGATTTTTTTTGGATTTCTGCTCTCTCATTATCATGATTGATAAGCTTGTATTAATATTTGCAAGTGAATCTTCACCTACTATGAGCTATATGGGGTCTGCTAATTCAACTGAAAATATTTTGTGACACTAAAGAATCCATAAAGGGAGTTTCATGTATACTAGATATATTTCGGGGGTAGGAGTTTCATGAGGGGATTGCCCTTTTGGAGGTTGGTTTTTTAATTGATTTGATGGCACTGATGGTCTAGATGAATTATTGGAAGTGAAGTGTGCTTCTGATTTGTTCTGATATTTCTAGCCGTTCAGGCACAATTAATTTGAAAAATTGCAATCAGAGTATGGAAGAGTAGGAGGATTTTGCTAGTCGATATTCTGTCAGCTAAATTTTACACCACAAACTCATATTACCAGATGGTTCTGTAATCAGTACACGAGGCATGATGTGTTTAGAAGACAGGTTTTAAAATTAAATTACCTGGGGAATAGAGCTACTTTTCAAATTTAAGAAACTAATGAGACATTAGTATGTCTTAAACACGATACATGATTAATCGCAAATAGTAAATGCATCATGCTTCTCATGCACACTCCTGTGCATACTTCTGTATTACTTGGTATTGCTGTAAGATTTGTCCTGTGTGCCTGTCAAATTGTGATTTTTCACTCCACTTGCAAGGCACTGTGAGGTGCATTATTTGTTGCTCTTATTATAGCAATATAATTTATTACTTCGTCGCCAAAGTCTTACTAGCAGCTTGGTGAGATAATAGAGATTAGACAGTAGAAGTGTCGCAGAGGGGAAACCCATGGGATAGACAATGATGGAGAGGAAATGCCGGTTGCTGTTGTTGGGTTAGGAGATTGTGTTATTGGTGATGAAGTGGTGGGAATGCAGTTGAAAGGAAGCCAGGACCAGAAGTGCTGATCGACAGAGATATAGGAGTGGATGGTTGACCAACAGTCAAGGGCAAGGCGCTGAGTGGGTTTGACGAGCTGGAGGGCAGTGGTACTGTAATCCCTGGAAAAGATGGCTGGGTGCTGGACGAGGAAGGCCACGAGGAGGTGATCAGAGTGGATATTGATGAGGTTGGCGAGCTAGAAATCGAAGGTAAAGTCGGCCCTGGCAATGACATCGAGATGGTGAGCTTGATGGCAGAAGCAATGTTGAACCCGGGATAGATGGTAATGTGGCCATTAGAGCTGATGATAAAGTTGAAGGGCCCGAACTGGTTCCTGGTAGAGGTAGAGATGGTTGGATGTTTGGTAAGAAAGATGGTGGCATGGCTGCTGGGAAGATGACAGAATAGGTGAGCTAGAGATAGGAGGAAATGTCGACTCCAGCAAAGATGGTTGGGCACCAGGTAAGAAACTTGGGAATGTGTCTACAGCAGTGGATGGCGAGTTTGACAAGCTGGAAGTTGGCACAGAGGGCTGGGCAGCGGGCGATAATGATGGTAACACCACCTTTGGAGTAGATGACAGGTTCGCGAGCCTGAAAGCGGCAACAGTAGGGGTGACATGGCCACCAAAGTAGGTGAGGATGACGATGGTGGAGAGGCCAGTGCAATCGATGTTTCCGGTATAGGGGATGGGGTTGTATCTAGCAGACAACGGGCATCGAGCATATTGTGGGTGCTCAGAAATGGAAAGTACCTTGAGTAAAATGCAGGACGGTCATGCTAGCGGGCTAGGATGAATGAGTGAAACTTTGTCGAGCTGTGTGAGGAAACGAAAGGCTCTATGATGAGGTTTATATAAGATGATGGGGGCAGTGGAGTGCTTTTTGGACGGTCCTTGTCTAAATAAGGTAAAAGAAAATGACAAGTCTCCTTTTCTTATCCACTCCCCTGCCCAACTGTTGATACACTAACCGAAAGGTTCTTATCGGAAGAGGAATATGATACAGAAGTTGACACATGTGAAGCAACCCCAGATAGAACAGATTTGACTGTATATCAAAACCTCGAATGCCATCGTCAATTCGTGTTTGCCTGTTCGGGGTCCTAGTAAGTGAGCATAGAATGTGCATTTTTCCTGAAAAAAATGACATTGGAAAAATGCACATTGTTGTTTAGGCTTCAAGTTACCATCAAGTCAGTCCCTTCACATGTCAGAAAATAGAGAACAATTGTCCAAAATGCCCTAAATATATTGTATTTTTGCCAATTTAGTTTTAAGCATTTCATTTTACCAATCCAGTCTTAAATCTATTCACATTTTGTCAATTCAATTCATATGACCAATTTTAGATGGAATTCATTGATATGAAGGCTGGTCATCTTACATGTTACAACTAGTTCTGATATGGGTAACTTTTAGTAATATTTTGATATTAATAATAGAAGGAAAAGAGAAAAGAAAATGAAAAAATTCAAAAAAATATTATTAAAGATTGTTCAAGTCAACATCGGCCGTTTTATGTCAGTCGTGCCACGTTGAACAATCTACGTCCACGTCGGTGAATTCCGATCAAAATTGATGGAATGAATGTTTTTTTTTTTTTTGGTCAAAGTGGAATGAATTCAATTGGCAAAATACGAATTGGTTTATGATTTATTAGGCGAAAATGCACTAAATTTATAGCTTTTTGAACTATTTTCCTAGTGACATTACTCTGCAAGTCAGGAACGAATACATTCTTTCTCACTTTTCTGCACGGGAAAGTCTGACCCTTGGCGCAAAACAAGGATGCAGACGGTCCAGATATGACATACGAGGACACCAGCCACCAACCTAGTTCACCAAACAGTCCTCATAGTGGATCATCACTCGTCTTGTGGAACGAAGCCGAACCCACTATCTCAAATCTTAAATCTTCCGAAGCCCAATATATAATCGTGGGGAAGAGTTAGATTGATTTTATGTTGGAAGAAATTAAGAGAAAGACTCCATCTAACTCGAAATTTAACAAGCCGTCGCGCATATTTTACCCGTCCTCTTCCGGAACGAACAGCCACCTTTCATAATTCGCATCTGGGCCACACAAAGTGATCTCAACCTGCATCTAACTTAAGCTACGAGGTTAGTAAATTATTTCATGAACGAGGGATTTATTACAAAATATTTATAATAAGCGGAGTTAAACTTTGGAAAAATTACGTTATATCTCATTGGGTTCTTGTTCAAAGTTTTCCTCGGAATCGTGTTCACCGCTCTCTCAGCTATGGATGTACTATCATGCTGGTCCTCATTCATCTGGACGATACGTCATCTGAAATTAAATCTTATTAATTACCATTTCACCTAAATCTTAAATGATACTGCCTATTCTAGGTCAATTGAAAACTTGAACTAACAATTCTCGTACATGTTCCCCACCGACATCACTAGTTCACCTGCTCCAACGCTGTGACGCTAAATCAGTATTCGGGACACAGAGTAGCGCCAACAGCAACAGCCATCCAAGTAGAAATTCAAGCACAAGGAGATGAAAGGGTTGTAGAAAAAGCATCGGCTTCAATGCCCTCAGAATGCTTTGGCAAACGCTCCCTCATTCCTAGTCTGTACATGAAGACTAAGCATCCTCGATTCTTTACAGGCCATGAGGCGAAAGTTAAAGAAGACTGACATTTACAACTCGTCCCTAAGGTTCATTCCATAATGACAAGCTAAACTTTCTGCAGTTCCACCAGCCATGAGCATCCTCATCCACTGGCCATGAGGCAAAAGTTAGAGAAGACTCGACATTTATGACTCATCCCTGAGGTTCATTCCATAATATTCAGCTAAACGCGCCGCGGTTCCATCCGCCATGATGGCATCGATCATTTCGTACTTGGCAAAGTTTGCCTTAAGATTGTCTGCCTGCTGCTTAGCAAGTTTCTCTTCTTCTGCCTTTTGCTGCTGAGAAGGTAGAAGTACAAACCAAATTAGAGAGATTATCTAGAAGTTATTTCCCTGGTAGGATACCAATCATAATTCAAAAGCTAAAGCAGTGCTGACGGACATGAGTTCTCACAGAGTGAATGGGTTTCTCTGCCATTTAAGGGGTGTGTCAAGTATACATAGCGTTTCTAATCATGGGTTCTTTTTGTGTTTTTTTATATGTGAAATCACCTGTATGATTGAGATTCTATTTATTTACCAACCACTCATAAAGGAACTTACTTTGAGCAAAAATCGAGCTTCAGCAGCATGCTTTTTATCAATATTCTTCCACTTCTGAGCTACCTCAAAGTTAGGATCATCTGGATCCAACCAGCGGACCTCTATTTTCCTACCAGGCTTTGCTGGGCGATCCTCAAACATCTCCACTTTAGCAGCACAAGCTCTCACAGGCCTCGGCATCCCAACTATCATCAGCGGGCAGCTAGCAATCAGCTTCACAATCGCTTTTGCCTGCTCCTCATCTTCCATCTCAACAAGAGCACGTTTTGGGATGTGCTCCGGCTCTATGTAGTTCGTGATGAATTGAATATTTTTGACCATTCCAAACTGGTCAAGAGCAGTTCTTAAGACAGGTTCAGTGACCTGGGGTGATAGGTTGTCGACATAGACAGTCCGTTTCACCTTCTCCAGAAAAGCAGCATACTCTGTCTCTGTAGTGCTCGCCATGCAATCTATACAGAAAATTCAAAGGCTCAATAACAGGTTGGCAGCAAACTAAAGATTTATCAGCAGAAGGTATTGGCTTTAGCTCCAGATTTTGTGAAGAATAAGGTGCATCAGTGCATGATATGATACACAAGTTCAATGTCATTCCTGGACAGTGGTCTCTTCTTAGGTGATAAAGCTCCTAACCAAAACCTAGTGCTATGTTGGTGCCGCGCAGTGTCAGATGCAGCGACTGTATGAGCTACACAGCACCAAAACACCACTTGTAAAGATGCATGTGCTACTCATTTGGCGTGCAAGATGATTTGGTGTTGTCATGTATTATTACTAACCACACGCAATGGATGAAGGATGTGTGGAGAAAAACCTACTCCTGCATTTCTAATTTGTTAGAAAGGAGATGTACCACGACAACACTGATGCTAGGAAGGCAATGATCATGTGATGCGCAGCAGCAGCGTGTGGACCTTCTGGGCACATTTCCAAAACTTGCATGATGCTGCTGCTGCTGCACCATCATCCGATCAGAATGCCCACTTGTAAAGACGCAAATGCTACTGCTTGGCACAAGGAGATGATTCCGTGCTAGCCAAACATAAATACACAGGATTCATTTTGCACGAAAAGCTTGCACCGAGAACATGAATAAGTTCAGCCACAAGCACATAACACAAGAACGAACATGATGTAAACCCCAATCTCTTTCAGATCCATGAAAAGCACTCAAATTCAGGGAAAAGAGACCATTGGAGAAATTAAAAGAACTACTACCAGCGAAACCCCTTATTGAAATCAAATGCATTTTTCACTTCAAAACACCAATCTTTCATACTTGCGTGTTGCCTCTTGCCAATTCAATAAGCCAATATATCCAAACGCAAGAGGACACGACACGACTGCTGAACCTAAAACATTCAGAGCCAAAGGAAGAAGCATTGATCCCGCCCGCTCACTGTCGAGCCCAAAAACATTCACGATGCATGTTTCGCGCCCTCAAAAATTCGTCAAATTGAGTCAAGCCCACTTCCAATTCTCGAGCAATGAAGCCGAATTTGTCGATGATAGATTGATATACAATGCGCCGATGCATGACGATCCCTAGGGGAAGAACAATACTCGGCATGCAATTGAGAGAGAGAGAGAGAGGCGTTGCGCGAGGCGAAACCTGGTTGTAAGAGGAAGCGACGGCGGGGACGGTGAACCTAAAAGCTAACCTCCGGCGGCGGCGGCGGCGGCGGCGGGCGACGGTTGCTCGGCGGTGAAGGGGCGGCGAAGCCGAAGCTGGAGAACTTGTCCGATTGTCTCTGTCAAGCGCACGCAATAGAGGGCTTATTCACGGGCCAGTTTTCTGGACCTAAAAAGCTACGTCCCGCCCGGCTCGGCCCAATTCCTCCTAATTGGTCGGACCGAAACTTTGGTTCGCTCGGGCCGGTTCGGGCCCGTTCTAATTCTTTTGAGGATATTTGATTTTTTTTCTGAGATATGCATATTGTTTTATGCAAAGATCAAAATTATCTTATGAACTTTAAAGAGAAACGTAAAAGTGACTGGAATTAGGAGGGTGCTGACTAGGCAATCTTTAGGCATGAGTTGGCAGTGAGGAATCTAATTTGCAAAATAGTTTTGGGAGAGATTTATTTTAAGCAAAACTTGTTTTAAAGAGATCTATCCTAAAATAAAAAGTCTCGCCAATAATATTAAAACGTGCTTCTCTTGTTTCTCTTATTAACTAGTATTCCATTTAAGGGGAAATTAAAAGCATTATCCCCGTACTATTAACTAAATTTCGATTTTGGTCCTTATACTCTATTTCGTCATAATTGGTCCGGCAACTTAATCTTTAGTTACAATTTAGAGACAAAAATTCCATTCTTCCTTCAAAGTGTGGATGTTATATGCTAACCGTACTTGAGAGTTTCCTATCTCATACGGCTCATCGTTCAATTCTTATGGTGTCCCATTTTTTTCTTAGGTTAACCAAAAGCAAAAGAGGTTAATTCCATGAGTTTCAAACTTGAATTTTTATTAATAATAAAATAGAATCTTTTTTTTTTTTTTTTTTATCTTTTCTCCCACCTCCAAAAGAATAAAGCATAGGCATTTCCATTATTGCTAGAATTTTCTCAAAGGTAACTATCTCGGTTTCATAGAGAAATTGATATAGAATCTTCGAAAAAGTCTTTTCTTCATAATAAAGAAAAGACTTACTATCTTTGGGATCTGATGCTACACCGTTGCTTAATACCTTAGAGGATCAACTTTATTACATAAATGGATTCCTAACTTTTATCTTCTATCATGACATAAGTAAGTAAGCAATTCTTATTGTATCGGCCCAAAACCTCACTTTACGGTGCTTTCTCCGAATAATGTAAACCGTACAACTTGCTAATAGCATTGATTAAATGAAGTAAGGGACTCCGGTATATATAAAGGACCTCACCGTTTAAGACATGACCATAGAAACGATGGAATCCGCTATTTCATTATTCATTTCTATTTATTACTTTTTTATGTTTTTTGATGCCTAGTATCAATACTCATTTCGAGGTGAAATGACTATAAAAAAAAAGACAAATCGTGGTCGGGAAGGTTATAGTAGCAAAAGCCATTGGAATTTTTATTTTATACATTGGAAGAATTCATTTTGTTATTAATAAACTAGGAAAAGGGAAAAGAATAACTGAAAGAAAGGAAATCAATTAGTTATTCATGAAAGTTTTCATTTATTCAATGACTAGAATTAGACAAGGATATATAGCTCGAAGACGTAGAACAAAAATTCGTTTATTTGCATCAAGCTTTCGGGGGGCTCGTTCAAGACTTACTCGAACAATTATTCAACAGAAAATAAGATTGAACGAATCCATTGACACAAACTGTTCATGGGAGAAAATTGAGTTATTTGGGCCCTGGAGGATTAACGGGGTGAACTGCTAGTTTTTGAATATGAGATATCCACCCTAGTCACTATGGACGCATTTGCCCAATCGACACGTTTGAAGGAATCAATGTTAGACTTATTGGATCTTTAGCAATTCATGTGAGAATTGGTCATCGATAAAACCAGAAGACCCCTTGTTTCAAAGAGAGGAGGATGGGTTATTCACGTTTCATTTGATGGTTAGAGGCAAATTGAAAGCTAAGCTATGGTAATTCAAAAGATTCCCCGGGGGAAAAATAGAGATGTCTCTTACGTTACTTGTAATATGTGGAAGTATCAACGTAATTTCATAGAATCATTCGGTCTAAATGCTACATGAAGAATATAAGCCAGATGAATATCGATATTGAGGATAGTGACGATATTGATCGTGACCTTGATACGGAGCTGGAGCTTCTAACTAGGATGAATGCGCTAACTATGGATATGATGCCGAAAATAGACCAATTTTATATTACCTTATTCGAATTAGCAAAAGCAATGTCTCCTTGCATAATATGGATTCCAAACATTCATGATATGGATGTGAATGAGTCGAATTACTTATCCCTTGGTCTATTAGTGAACTATCTCTCCAGGAATTGTGAAAGATGTTCCACTCAAAATATTCTTGTTATTGCTTCGACTCATATTCCCCAAAAAGTGGATCCTGCTCTAATAGCTCCAAATAAATTAAATACATGCATTAAGATACAAAGGCTTCTTATTCCACAACAACGAAAGCATTTTGGCCCTATTTGGTTCAGCATTTGAAATAGGCTTTGGGGCTCTAAAGGGGTTTGGCAAAATGCAAGTGGTGTTTGGTTCGATTTTTTGAGGACTTTGGGAAGATGCAATTGCATCTTAAAAGGCTTCAAAGGTCTTTGGGATAATTGAGGGGTAGAGGTTCATTGGCAAATTGCATTTTTGGAATGTAAGTTCATCACTGTTCATCTTCTTCGGTGGAGAAGCCATTCGAAGGCCGACAACCATCGGTCAAGGGGTCGCGCGTGCCGGCGACCGCCGCTTGAGAGTTGCCTGACCTTGACGACCGTTGCTGGACCTCAAGCGATGCCTAGGTCGTGCGACCTAGGCAACTGGTGGCCTAAATCTCGTGACCTAAGCGGCCGCAACCCAGGCGACGACTATCGCCTAGGTTTGCCCAACTTAGGCGGTCGTTGCTTGGGGTCGCTTGACCCCGATGACCATCTAGGGGCCAAATTCGGCCATCTGGCCGCCAGATTCGATGATCCGGTGGCTGGACTTAAAAAAAAATACAAATATTTAATTTAATAAATGCCTTTTACAAATGCAAATTTTATCAAACGGTATTTTGGTCAAAGTTGTTTCTCAATATAAATTTTACCAAATGATATTTGCATTTCGGAAAACTCCATTCAGCTAAAGGTATTTGTATTATTGCAAATGCATTCCCTAAAAGTTGAACCAAACAGGTCCTAATTTAGTATTGGCAAATTGATGCGTAAAACTTACGTGTGTGAGTTTCTAAAAAGAATTCACTTTTGTTCCACGTACTTTTAGAAATGTTCAAAACTTCGAATGTAGCTATTGTACTTTGATTTTAGTTATCAAACTAGTCCTTGCATTATATTCCGACAAAATCTATATTTCTTTCCTCACACCGTGATCCCAAAAATCATGTCAAATTAAAACTAAGCATTAATTTGGCAATTCCTACCTTTACAAGTTTGCCCAATCTAATTGAAATTATATGCAGATCTTCACTGTCAATGTAATATGAGGATCAACAGTTTAGTTCCTTAGTGGGTTAACGAAACTAATGAGCAATTTCTAATTTTAATTTTTCAAAATCGATTCTCAGTGGATAGTTCTTGATAGTCACATTGGGTAAATTTAGGATTTTTGCTAATACGTATAGTAATTTGACGCCGTGAGCAAAGTTTGAAGCTCTTTTTATGGTATTTTGCCATAGAAATTATAAATTCGGTATATGTTTATCACCGTGATCAGGGTAAAAAAATAAAAATTATTAATGAAAGTAATTTTTTTCTCCCTGTTCGAAAAATCCACCGCATTCAGCGCTCTCGCTTCCCTCTGCTTCCTGGCAAAAGCCCGTATTCATCCTTCCCTCTCTTCTCCACTCTGCAATTCCCGATCGCTCCTTCCCTCTCCGCTTCGCTCCCGCCATCGTCCCGGCGCGTCCCTCCGCGACCGCTCGGCGCGGCACGACCTCGCCGCTCGAATCCGTCGCTCGCGCGTCTCTCTCTCCGCCACCTCGCGGATTCCCGGTGGTCGCGCCCGCTCGAATCGACCGGGGCAGTCGATCTGGCTCCGGCCTCGAGGAGGAGGGGGGGGGTAGTTGAGTTGAGTTGATTCGATTCGCGCGGGGGAGAGCGGTGGATCGAGCGAGGTCGGATGGGGCAGGGCTCGAAGAAGAAGAAGAAAGGAGGGAAGAGGAGCAAGGGGAGGACGCCTTCCAAGGACAAGCATGCCGACGAGGACAATGAGCTCCTCGCCGAGGAAATCACTGCCCTGTGAGTCGATCCCGTTGCTTTGTTAATAATTCCGCATTATTTTTTCCCAATGCCCGCCGGGTTTTCGTGTTCACGGTGATTTATCTGCTTGGAAGGTTTCAAGTTTGTATTTTTCAGCTGGGACACGTGCTCCTCGAGTCTCGTTTATTCTACTCTGCCATTTGTGGAGTCTGTGAAGTATAATGCTACTTCATTCTAGTTACTATGCGTGCATTGAGTTGGCTTAGTTGATGGGTTGTAGCGAACGAACGCTGGAAGCTTGTTGTCTTTCTATTTTGTGATTACTGAAGTTAGTGACGTGCGATGGTCCAGGTCCGCGATATTTCAGGAAGACTGCAAAGTTGCAGAAACCCCGCCGAAAATCGTCATTAAGCTCAGGTTTCTTTTTAGTCGGTGTTCTGTTAATCGCATGGATTTTGATTATCTATAGTGGTTATGGATATGTTTTGGCTGGAATTAATCAGGCCTTACTCAAAAGACACGGGTTTTGATGATCTGGATGTGTCAGCCCTTCTTTTTGTAAGGTCAGTGCTCTAAATTTGGTATTAACACTATCTCTCTTGGTGTCGATTATTATGGTTCTGCCTCTCCTTTAATGTCTTTTCTGTTACAGGTGCTTACCCGGGTATCCTCACAAGTGTCCGAAGTTGAAGATCATACCGGAGAAAGGTTTATCTGAAGCTGACGCAGATAAGCTTCTCTCTCTCCTACATGAGCTGGTATGAACTGGTTCTTGGTTTTATACAACCCTTCTCAAGAGGTCTTCCTTTCCCTTTTTATATTCCTTTTCTGGTTGGGTGTTGATTGGGAAGTGCTAGACAATTTGTTTTTCCCCAAAAGCTTAAGCTGTGTGGAAACAAGACCACAGACACTCCCTCTTGTATGTAAGTCGGATCTTTCATTTAGTATATAGAGTGTAGGCACAACTATGTCAACTGACACATAAACACAATAACAGGAATATTAAAAGGGTACCAAGCGGGTACCATCCCTGCACAAAGCTAGACACAAGAGACTTTGTCCTTACAGAATATCACGAGTTTGCCACTGGAGAACTGTTAATATTCCCCCTCAAGATGGAGCATGGATATCGATCATGCCCGGATTGCAAATATGGAAGTATAACGTAATTCTCCTCAATCCCGTTTTGAAAATATCTGCTAACTAGTCTATGGACTTCACAAGGGGTACACGAATGAGAAACCATCTAATTTCTCCTTTATGAAGTTCCTGTCAGTCTCAACCGACTAGCTTGTTGTAGCTGTCGATCTTTTTCTTGGTACCTACATTTCTCCAAATAGATTTGTTTCTCATTTGCCCTCTATCGTGTGCCCACACATCCAGAGATGTATTATAATTTCTGCTACACTTTGTTTTGTGCACATATCAGTGTTTTAAATCATGCAGTGTTTTGTGCCATGGAGCATTGAAGGGCTTATTGCTGTCCCACGGAATTTTACCTTGGGCTTAAGGAGCATTTAATTATTGCAAAGGATGCTAGAAGCACTTTTGTAGTTCATGCGATTTGCTTGTACTCATGGGTGAGAAGTCATATGTTTTCTGCATCATGTGGCAAAAAATAGATCCAAAGTATAGACATTGTACTGTTTTTGGGACTACCTGGTCTTTGATCCTCATCAAGGGAATAGTTTTAACTTTCACTCTTACCTAAGTTAAACTCCTAATACTCTCGACTTTTGTGAAATTGGACATAAACACTCATTTTTGTTTGGCAAGCATGGAGGGGAGGGATAATTACTGAACATCGTAGCTTTATTCCCACTAAAATTTACTTCAATTTCCATACCCACCCAACAGTTTACTGCACTTCTCCTCCTTACCAAACAAAGCATCAGATTCAAATGTTCTTTTCAAAGCTCCAACTTTTGTTTGCTCCTACCTGGTTTGATGTGCTCACACTATAATGCAGAAGTCATACATTGAGGCATATCAAATTGTTTATAAATGGAGAAAAGAGGTTTTACTAATTAGAGCTCATCCTTGATGTAACTTGGCAATTTTTCTGTTTCTCCTCCACACGTCTGACTAAAACAATGGCACCATCGTATATATCCTGAGTACAGGATTTTATCGATCAACTAATGATACCAAAATATATAGTGATTTTTCAACAAATTCATCCCTGAAAGCAAAAATGGGACTCCCAATTCCCTTTAGAATCGGCACATACAAATGTGGTTGAAAATTTAATGGGAGGAACCTACTGAAAATGCAAGGAAGGAACAAAAACATGAATCACCCCCTTTTAACAAAATATTTAGTGATTTTTTAATAAATTTATTGCTGAAAGCAAAAGTGGGACTCACGACTCCCTTTAGCACTGGCACAAACAAATGTAGCTGAAAACTTCATGGGAGGAGCCTACTGAAAATGCAAAGAAGGAGCAAAAACATGAATCATCTCCTTTTAGCTCTCAGTTAGAGTTGATAGTCGTGGGTGGGCATTTGGTGTCCGGATTATGTATACATTATCTTTGTTTGTCTTCCAGCTAGCTTTGCAGGTTTGTTATATGCCTTTCCCAGATATTGTCAAATTTATTGCAGTTGAGATAAACAGGCATTGGACATAATACATGCTCATATTTCAAGAATGCTATCTTTTTGTGCAGAAATTTGAAGTATGTACATATGCAAGTAATATGGATGTACTAGCGATAGAGCAGCTAAATCCATGGTTATATATTGTTAATGTCTTCAGTGTAATTCATTTATGGTCATTTTTGCCTGATAACCTTGATGAACTTTATAGGGCAGTGTCCGAGGAAGTGTTTACAGTTATAAAGGAATAGAGAAAAATGCAAGCCTGTCTACTCTGCTAGGAATAGAGAAAAATGCGAGCCTGTCTATTCTGCTAGTCTATAACACAACTACACTTTACATTATGTCTCGTTCAACATGTGGAGACTTTGAGTACAATGTGTTTTGTTGATCATCACTCTCTTTTGTATTCAGGCAAATTCTAATGCTCGCGAAGGACGTGTAATGATTTTCAATTTGGTGGAGGCTGCTCAAGAGTTTCTGTCTGAGATTGTCCCACTAAACCAAGCACAAAAATCGGTATGCTTGAAGACTCCTTTGATGTAGTGCAATTCATGATTTTAATATAGCTATGGCGGAATTATCAATTTTGTGAGGTTTGTTTTCTGCAGTAAGTTTAATTTGACCTATTCATCCTCTTCGGACCACTTTTGGAAAGAACAATTTGTTGTATGGCAGGGACATTGTTTGACAGGATGAAAATTACCATGTATTTCTTTGTCCTGAAATTGTCAATGGTGCGAAAGTGAATTTTTATGCACTTTCATCAGTATATGCAGAATTAAACCTGTATGTGAAAATAAATCTATTTTTTTCCTTATAGTGTCCAAGGAGGGGATGATATGTGATGTTCGTGGAAGGTGGGAAAGAATGCTTCATTAGAGTGATGGCTGTAGCTATATAACAGAGTTTATGCACTCTTAATATGCTGTTTCCTTGTTAAAATTTTACGATTTACGGCTATCATTGGAGGACTGATAATGTTGTTGAGATTTATGCAAAAATAAATTCTTTGATAGGGAGAACTCATGAAAATAATTAGGAAGACCTGGTCCTCATGGCATGTGTCAATGTTGTTCAATATGGTGCTTACGGAAGATTTTACCACTAGGACAGTGTCTTGTGAATGGAAACAATTGATGCAAGATCACTCACCTTTTGGATAAAAGGTATTGTTGTAAATACTGTTAGAATTTTCAACCAAAAAGCTTAAGCTTTTAGGTGAAGGGAGACTATAAGTATATGAGACCTGTATAAACCCCATACAAGGGATGTGTAATATTTTAAATTCCCTCTTATGTGTAAATCGGAGGGAGAGAGGCACGTAGAATTGATGAACTGGGACCCATAGGCGTGCAAAATAAACTAAGGCTTGAACCTAGCTGCTAATACCATGATAGAAACTTCAACTCAAAAGTTTTAGTTTTTAGGTGGAGGGAGACAACATTTATTTAAAAGGTGGTCCTTTCATCTTTCCAAAATGGAAGTTTCTGTTTAGAACTTTTTCTGTTTCAGTTAACACTTCGGTTTCCTTATCAAACTTTTCAGTTAAAAGACGGTAGGTTGAGGGAAACATTTTTGTGTATAATTTTTATTTATTTATTTATTTATTTTTAGTTTTGAGATGGTCAAATGTTGGCAACTTTTTTTATGATCAAATTATGGAGGATGCCTGTCCATTGTTCAATTATCTAGGTACAGACTACAGTCACATATCCACAACAAATGCCTGAAACTTGCTCATGAGTTCAATGAGCTAATAAATTTGATGTCTTGTACCACAATGAAAATTGAAGAATATTTTCTCTCTGTAGATTTAAACATTCAAAGAACTTTCCATTTTTATTCCTATTTTAGACTAAACTTATTTCATGATCAAGTCGTATAAAACTAAATATTTTTTCTTGAAGCTCTCTAATTTTTTAATTTGGATGAAGTTTCCATTTTCTTTAGCAACTTCGGTCATGTTAGTTAAGAAATATTTTAAGCAATCTAGTTTATTTATTTTCTCTTTCTTTCAAGTTATTATGTAATAAAATTTTTCTAACTTTACTAAGAATATCGTTCCACTTGAGTAAGCATACTGCATTCATAAGTTTTAATATATTTTGAAAATTTGAACCTATCATAGTCTTTGTATATTCTTTATCTTGATGTTTTTCTCTGTGAGTTTCACTTGGTATTTTTCTCAAAAAAAAAACTTGTCAACTGCCACCCTTCATTGCTCATTGAGGGACAAATGCCCCCTAAACTGTTGTCAATTTAAAATCGAATACATGAGATTTTCCAATGGATTGTATTTCATTAAATATGCTATATTGTCTCCTTTTTCCATAAAATTTAAATATGCAGTCTTCTTGATGCCATGATTCCCATGAATTTTCTTATGGAGGCAAGAGTAAACTTGTCAACATAGTAAGCTTGTGGGTCTAATGGAGTTGAATTGAAGTGGCTAATGCTCATCATCCTCTCTGATGGTTCTTGACAGTTGGTAGATGACATATATGATATTGAATGGTCTTCATAACTCTTCCTTACTTGAGGCATAGGCAAAATCTACATACACATTTTGTATCTTGTATGCAGCTTTCGGAGGTCCTCTAGCAATAGGTGTTTCCTTGATTGATGTGTTATTGCTATCGTGTATTTGTTCATAAATAAGTATGCTTAGTCTTTAAGATTGTGACATGTAAAATTGGTGATCACTCTTGTACCTCTAATGACTACCTTTTGTGTTTTAATGGCTGCTCTTTGCAGACCTAGGTCCGGTTCAACTTTTGATTGATGATTTTCGTTTGTTTCACCAATTTTAATGTTGATGATGATATTGGTGTGGAAAACTAGCGGACAATTTTCTTCTTATATTAAACCATATTGAGTGGTTTTGTCCTGGCCTTTTTCTAAAGGTACCATGCTCAACCAAGGATGACAATGACCCGTTGTTTCAGAAGGATATGGCAGCTTCATTGAACAAAGGTGGCTCTTCCAGAGAACCCTTTGTATATGGTTTTGTAGACCTCTTTGGTAGCTCTGGAGAGTCATGGCATTGGGGTTTGAGTATGGATCAGAGAAGTGAGAAGAATTCTTCTGTACAGTTGCATGCATCAGGAGTTTCAAAATTTCGATCTGAGCTTCCGGATAAGAAGGTTAATAAAGGTTTAAAGCTACAAACAATGCTAGATAAGAAGCAACCATCAGTGCTCTTCCCTACTAACAATTTGGAAAAGCTTGAAGAAGAAAATGATAATGATGAGAAGAGTATGTCAACTTCCTCTTCAAGTGAAGAAATGATGGAGAAGTTTGTAGAATTTGGTTTTGGAGGCGTGGAGGTAAAGAATCTTATTTTTTGTTGCGCAAATATGTGGAAGTAAAATGTTTCGTTTCCTTTATATCTTTTAACTGATTTTGATGAACATAAAATAATTCCTGCTTCTAGAATCTAATACATCGACTTGGAGCCTATGTAATAGTGCATTTTCCATATCCTTTCCTGATTACCGTGAATGAAACATAGTAAAGGCATGTTAATGCAGAATGTGGTTTTCCAGGAACATGCATTCGATGTTGGCTATGAAGATGGCAATAATGATGATGACGACGACGACGACAGCAGTGGCTGTAATTTTGCTGATGTGGATGATGATCACGATCATGTTCATTCCGATAGCCTGTCATCTGAGTCCATGATTTATCATCAAGCACCTCAAATTGTCAAGAAAGATCTGATACTGGTGTTGTTTTCTGCTATATTTTTCAATGGTTTTACTTGCTTCGTAATTACACCAAGTCAAAGTAATGTACATATCTATTTATGTTGCAGGTTCATCTCCTTCGTCTCGCTTGTGCTTCTAAAGGGCCATTGTCTGATGCTTGCCCTCAAATAGCCTTGGAACTATACAATCTGGGAGTATGTGATTAAGGTGCTTTTTGTCCGTATAATGTTATTGGTCCACTGACTAAACTGTGCTTTTTGGTGGTTTGTTTAGATTCTTTCTGATTGGGTACGTGATTTGGCATTAAAACAGTCCTCACTGTTTAAGAGAACTTTTGATCATGCTTTTCAGCAGCAAGCGGTCAGCCTCTCTTCTCTCTCCCTTCTTTCATCTCCTATTATTTGACAGATTACTCTGGAGTATTTTCTGTAATCCGTCTTGTTGTTTGTTCTGCAGACTTCATCAAAAGTTTCTCAGTTTTGGAAGCCTACAGCTGATATTGTGCAGCCCAGTACTCTTCCTCCAAGTTCCCGCTATCTCAATGACTTCGAGGAACTTCAGACTCTTGGTAAGATATCACCTTCTCAACTTTTCTTCTTAAATCTTGGCATAATTTGAATGTCATGAAGTAAATCGCAACAATATAGTACCTAATAATTGATTTTGAAGTATGGGGTTGCACTATTAGTTGATATGAGTGAAGTTGACTGACTTGGGAAACACATTGAGTAACAGCAGTTTTATTTCTGTTTGGTTTCGCTACTGTCTTGAGAAATTGGTGGCTATCACTTCTCAGTCATTTTGTTTCTGTGCATGACTCCCTTGGAATTGTTTCTCTTGTTTGGTATGAGAATTACTGCCTCATTTTTCTTTCTTCACATGGAGCATGAATAGTGGGAAGTGCTGTAAACTGGTGCTTTATATGCCTATTGAAATATACATTCTATATTTGAAGGGAACATTGGGATTAGAGCTTTATTAGTTGAATTTAGAGTTGATATAAAAATCCCAAGGATATCCCTTCTTGGCCATGATCTTCTTAGGCAATCCATGTCGGGCAAATGGTTTCTTACTGGCTGCCCATTCTTTTCCATTTTAAATTACATGTTCGCACTTTAAGCTTTGAAAGCTCTTTCATGTGCATAGCTAGATTTACAATCGATGATGAGGGAGGCAAGGCAAGCACTAACAAGAAAATTTTGGTCATGCTCGTAGGCCTACTTGGTCAGGAGAGCAAATAGTTGACAAATAAAGAGGGAGGGAGAGAGCTTAAGTTTTTGGCAAAATGGTTATTAAACTGGAATACTTTGGCAAAAATGGTTGTTGAACTGGAATACGATACCGGGACAGTGTCATGCTCAGACAATGCAAATTTTGCATTGGTGACGTTGTTAAGCTCGGACAATGTAGATAAAGTAGTAACTTCACTTATAGTCATTCTTTCAAATTTGAGGAACTCTACTCCAATTGAAATGTACTATAATGACCTCAAAATGGATTTCTATACTAGTACCTTAATGTAAGAAGGACCAAGATAAGCTGTGGTATCTGCAGGTCAGTTGTCCATTCAAGTTCGTTTTAATTACTTCTGCCATGCTTTGACGAGTGTGCCCTTTTCAAGTCAGAATAGTTTTAAGAAACCGTTTTTGCAAGTGAAGATAAGATTGAAATTGGACTACTTGTTTACCTTTTGATTTTGTTTTGTTTAAAAATTATATGTTTCCTCTCATTTAATGAAACAGGTCATGGTGGTTTTGGCCATGTTGTCCTTTGTAAGAATAAATTGGATGGTAGGCAATATGCAGTGAAGAAAATCCGGCTCAAGGACAAAAGCTTGCCTCTGAATGACCGTATATTAAGGTAACTTCTCACTGATATAGGAAAAGCTATCTGAGAGTAAATTTCTCTATTGATGCAGAACTTGCACCATAATTTGAGTAAATATGTTGAAAACCACTTAATCTTGGATTGATGATATTTCTTTTTGTTGTTTTGGCCTATCTTTTAATCTTCTTAAGGGGAGTGTATGTAGATTACAAGATTGACATGAAGGGGACTTTAGAAAATTACTGTTATTTTAACTGAATAATGTGATTGACTTTGGAGTGGAAAGTTACTATGCTTTTTTTTTTTTTTGGTAAAGAAAAGTTACTATGCTTTTGTAGACAGTTTAGTGCTTAAATGATTTTCAATCAGAAGGGTGTCTATAATCACTTCCATTGTAGCTGGGAGCTAGTTGTAATTATGGTGCATGGATCATTTTTGTATCAGTTGCATTTGGAAAAAGGAGGATCTCGGTGTGGTTATATGTGGTTTGTACGGTAGTCATCCAATCATCCTTTTATTTGTGGCCTATCAGCTTACTGTGATTGCTGGTGGAGGGAATTGTGAAGGGATGGCAATGAATTTATATAGGCCATTTCTTTAGGCTAATGATAGCTAGCTGATGATACTTGGGTAAATTACCGGCAGACTTGTTTATGATAGAGGCCCCCTTCTGATTCAATTTAAGGTCTAAGTTATTCAATAGCCTTGTTTGACTTTATAGAATACTTAATGACATGAAATTATGTCAATTCACTGCCAACTTCGTCAAATTTGTCGTGGCAATTGATGTTGCCAATTAAAATTTAGTCGGGTTCTTTCTTCTTCAATGCACCCTATTAATATCATACAAATAGAAGGGAAAATATTAACTTCTTTTTTCTTGTTTCATCATCTCAAGTTTTTAACAGTCCATTTACAGGGGAGAAGGCTTCATTCTGTTTAGTTGCACTTCTCTACCCAGATATCCTTTCCCTATATTGATATGAGCTTCTCAATTTTACGTAACGCGCTCAATTAGTTTTGTATTTTACTACTAATATGCTACTTAGTTATAAAACGATATTATTTTCTCTAAATTTGTGGTCAGGATTATCTGACAATGCATTGTTATTTTTTAGTACCATATATTGTGGGAATGGCTTGGGACTAGTATCTGCTTGGAAGGGAACATTGCTGGTTTTAAATACATGGATAATTGCACAATGTGTCCATGGGGAGTACAGTCGTCTTTTCTGTGCAGCCCAGTGGTTATATCATCTCTTCTTTGGCAATCTATTTTCCTTTAACAGAATGACTGATTGGATGGGGAGGTTTGATGGAGAAGCTGTAGTTTGCACGTTCGTTGTCGTGCTTCTGTAGTATTCCTTGAGCAGTTTTTGTAATTATGTTACTGGCTGAACAGTAGTTGCTAAATGGCACAATAAGCAAGTCATAAAAGCTTTGCAGATTCCAGTACACTTGCTGTGTACAGTTGAGCTTTTTGGTTCATGTGTAAGGATGTGCCATGCAAATTCTTGTACTTGTTAGAAACATTGCACATCATTGACTGATTTTCTTGGTGATATTGTCTCACTTAACCCCCTGGAACATATAGATGACCAATCTGGAGAATGGAAACACTGTTGCATGAAATGCTTAAGCAAATGGAACAAGCAAAGAAAGTGATTATGTTTCCCATGTTCTCCGACTCCCATTGCCAAATGTCAATCAAGTGGCAAGCATTTGCTAATTCGGTTATCAATATATGACACAGTATTTTTACTCTGTAGGTTAGTATAGTTCATTAAATGTGTGACATTTGCTGGCTTGACTCTTTTTTTGGAGTTTTATTTATTTTTCAATGTAGTGCTACAAATTTCACTGTCCAGATTTCATGTGATCTTATGATGTGTGTATATGCATTAACAATGTGGTTGTGAACAGGGAAGTGGCCACTCTATCACGTCTGCAGCATCACCATGTTGTGCGGTACTACCAGGTAATAAGTAACCTTTTCATGGGATTTCTTTTCTTTACTCTACTGCTCTTACTTCAGGCTCAGGGATCAACCAGTTTTGCTTTTATAGACTGTTGTTACTCTTTGTTGACATTTGAACTTTTACATATAAACGAGCTTCAATTCTGTTGTTGATGGCAGTTCTATCCAAAATACTTGGTTTTTATCTGTTTTAATTCTGAATCTGTAAATTGTTCAATACGAATGTGATTTGGAAAACTTTCCAGGCATGGTTTGAAACGGGAGTTGCTGGTTCACATGGTGATGTTGCTTGGGGTTCTATGACTGCAGCAAGCGCCACTGTAAGTGACCGGAACACAAGCTCCATTGACGTCTATGGGCAAGATAACAAACTTGAATCGACGTACTTGTACATTCAGATGGAGTACTGCCCTAGGTATAGTTCTTGTATGTTTGACTAATAGAACTATTAGTCAACCATAATTTTTCCTTGGCCAAATATTGCTAGATGTACGAGTTGGGAAATATTAGTATGTCTGTAATCATAAGTGCTGATATTTTGGATGCATCTTTTTTTTTTGGTCATGGGTGTCCATTATTCATCTAGCATAACACATTTACGGTATCCTATTAATTCCACTCCATTAGTGGCATTTCCCGGTTAAGCCATCTAAACAATTTTTTCCTTGTTTTGCCAGAGGTGTTTCTTCTTCTATCTTGTCTTCTAACCGGATTACTGTTGAGATACCTTAGCACCAGTTATCACATGACAATATCGTATGAAACCATTCTTGCAAGCAAACCACAAATTGGAATCCAATTCATGTGTAACCTTTGTGCAACTGACACTTTTCATCTTAAAGTGTTGTCGCACATCACTTACAATATTTTATTATAGTGTTACATCCATGTAGTCTCTTTCCAGGGTATGGCTTAAACTTTTAGTTGGAAGTTATATCATGATGTTTTTCATGCCTCATTCAATATCTCATTTTGTGTTTTGACAAAGAAAACTGTAGATCATGTGTACATCTGAAATTTTCTTCTCACTTATGCCTTACAGTTATTCTTATAAATTCCTCTGCTTGAGTTCAAATATGCATGAGCTCTGGTGATTGATACACGTGTATTTTGTATAGAGTGATATATTATACCTGCTAGTAAGAAATTGCATCCTTATTTTATTATTATTATTATTTTTTTTTTTTGCGGCTTGAAGGACTCTTCGCCAGGAGTTTGAATCATATCAGTTTGACAAGGAAGATGCATGGCATTTGTTTCGCCAAATTGTAGAAGGCTTGGTACACATACATGGACAAGGGATCATCCATCGGGATCTGACGCCGAATAACATTTTCTTTGATGCCCGTAGTGATATTAAAATTGGAGATTTTGGTCTTGGTAAGTTTTGGCAATTACATTTTCTTTGGTCTGACCTAAAAGGTTATGTAAGGTTTTCTTATGCACGGCAAATGTTCAATCAGAGATGTATTTGGAGTGATTTTGATAACTGCTATGTTTGCATGGAAAATGTTCAATCAGAGATGTATTTGGAGTGATTTTGATAACTGCTATGTTCCTGCCAAGCAACCCTTTTTTGATAAAGGCCATATGCACTTGTTCAAACTATCTTCTTTAAGAGTTGATATCAGTAATTGAGAATCTGTGGTATGAAAACATAAATGTGCTGCACATTTGACATTTACTTTTGAGTTCATCGTGAGGTTGAAATAGTTATCCTCCTATTTGTTCTTGGTGTATAGTGATCATAGCAATGTAATAAATAAAGCAGGAGCTCAAGTAAAATAAGATGTTCGAGCTTTTACTTAAGAGAACAAAAAAGTTGAATGGCAACAGTGAATTGATTTTGTCTATTTTGTTGTTGGCATTCAGCAAAATTCTTAAAACTCGAGCAGTTGGATCAGGACCCAAGTTTTATGACCGAAACTACTGGAGTTTCCATCGATCGTACAGGTCAAGTTGGTACCTATTTCTATACTGCTCCAGAAATTGAGCAAGGGTGGCCAAAAATTGATGAAAAGGTACATTGGCCAACTTTGTCTGACTTATTTAAGCAAGTTCTGGGATGAATTATCCAACTGCTTCACTGGCACTCTGCATTATCTGCATCTTTAAAATCTTGACTGGTATTCAATGCAGGCTGACATGTATAGTTTAGGGGTTGTGTTTTTTGAGCTGTGGCACCCATTTGGGACAGCTATGGAGAGACACATTATACTTTCAGATCTGAAACAGAAAGGAAACCTTCCACCTCGTTGGGTTGCTGACTTTCCAGAGCAAGCTTCCCTGCTGCGGCGCTTGATGTCTCCTAGTCCTTCTGAGCGTCCATCTGCAACTGAGCTTTTGGAGAATGCCTTCCCACCAAGGATGGAGTCTGAATTGTTAGACAGTGCGTATTCAAATATGTCATTTCTTTGTGTCTATGTGGCACACGTTACTACGTGCCTGTTGCAGTTATCCTGTGCACAACCATGCCTGCATGCATGCACATCTTCTTGCACGAGAGGCTAGGCCTCGGCTATCCTTGGAAACTTGTTTTTGGTGAAATATTGAATAATTCTAAAACAGGAGCTGTTATGACAGTGTTTTACTCATGTCATACTCTATGAATATGTACAGATATTCTTCGTACAATGCGAAATTCAGAGGATACAAGTGTGTATGACAAAGTTGTGAGTTCCATCTTTGACAATGAAGCCTTGAGGATGAAAGACAAACATCAGAATGGGGATGGATTAAATTTGCATAAATTTCATGATTACTCTATCCAGTACCCAGAGTTTGACACTGAACTACGTGACCATGTCATGGAGGTCTCAAGGGAAGTCTTCAGACAGCATTGTGCAAAGCATCTGGAGATTATTCCTATGTGCTTAGCAGATGATTCTCCGCAGATCAAGAGGTTCCTTTTGTTGTGTTCCTGGTCTAATCATCTTACAATGTGAATTTTTTAGCATGCTTTCCTTTCCTTCGGAAAACCAGATGTCCCTGACTATCTCTGTTTTTGTTTACAAGGAGTTCTGTCAAAGTATTAACACATGGTGGTGATATGCTTGAACTTTGCTACGAGCTGCGTTTACCATTTGTTAGTTGGGCTGTCATGCAGCAGGTATCACTTATGAATTCCCTCTTTTTGATTTATTTTTCCTTAACAGAAGTTGTCAACGTTTTCTCTTATCATTGCTTTAATTTATGCTTTCCCATCAACTTGCATAATATCCTCATCAAAAAGGATGCAGATATCTTGTTTTCTTCTACTGAAAAAGTTCATTGTCATCTTCCTTTCGCTTCAGCACATTCTCTTTGCCTCATCGTTTGTTTGTTTGTCATTGTCCACTCCCCTCGGACAATGCTTTTGTTCCTTAAACCACTAAAGAAAAGTAAGATTTAATGGAAAAATGGAGTTTTTACTTTGGTATATTTTTCCCTAATGTTGCTGTATATTTGTGAATTTTGGTTGGTAGTTAGCAGGTGGCCATAAATAAGGTTATTAGTGTTTTAAGTGTCTTATGCTCTATGGATGGTTATAGGCATCTTATCATCTCTTTTATTGATCTATTTAGTAAAGATATGGCCTTCGAATATTTTGTCTCTCCCTCTCTTGGAGATCCTAGAATATTTACATGGTGTCAGAGCCACCAAGAGAGGCGATAAACTAAATTGCATGTCAATGATCAGCTTGCTCTATACTTCCAACATGTTTGTTTCCCCTCTACTTGTATTATAGTGGTCTTATGGGGGTCATTTTATTTATACTGTTTCTGAACAGATACAACATAATTAAACATGAATTGAAATTTATCTTGCTGCTTTTGCTTTGGAGATTTTTGAGAACTTTCTCAAGCCATATTAGATCCTATGGCTACAGGATTTGGATTTAGTAATTGAAACTGACTGTGCTTTTTTCAATTTAAAGAAATCTTCATGCAAGCGATATGAAATTTCGTACGTCTTTAGGAGAGCTGTTGGTCGTTCTCCACCAACTCGCTACCTTCAGGTACTTGTGAACATTTCCATAGTAATAACTCTTATGAATTCATTGTCTCTTGAAAAGAAAGCCCAGAAAGAAAAGTTAAACTCAAGTCAAGTCTTATGTCTTTTCTGTCTGTAATTATCAACAGGGTGACTTTGACATCATTGGAGGTGCATCTGCCTTAACAGAAGCAGAAATTATTAAGGTCTCTCTGTCTCTGTCTCTCTCTCTGTGATTCCATTTATCGATAAACATATCAGTTGGACTGTAACGAGAGTCGTGGAGTCTTATTTTGGGCTAAAGTGATTGTTTGCTTGGTGTTGTCATTTGCTTTTCGCCTCTGATATCTTCGTGCCTTAATCTGTTCCCCTATTTAACAAATATGTAGAAATTACGCATAACTTTTTATGCAATGCAAGTAATATCTACAGTGCAACCTCAAGCCCACATTCTCTGTTCAAACACTCTCAGCCCATCTTGGTTGTGAAGTTACTAGCAACTTATGTTTTTTCAAGCAACATATTTTAGATGGCTGTCTTCTGTTGAACAACTCAGCTATTTTGCGCAGTAATGAAGAGTGTTTCCAAACGCGAGGGAGGCATCTCCTGGGGGCACCCATGCGCAGCATAGCGTAGCTTTGGTGCCATGTCTAGTGTGAGGTGATGGGACATCACCTTGGTGTCATTAGGATAGTGCCTCAGGCGAGGTGCTTCTCTGCTAAGGCGATGCCTCTGCAAAATGTTGTGCTTTTGGAAATTTATGCGCTTATTTAAGTGAAGATGAGGAAAGGATGGAAGCCCTGTTTTGTAAAAGCGAAATATTTTTCAATTTAATTGGAAGAGGTTGACAGTTTTGTGCTAACAGAATGTGCTTAGAAGCTTTTTAGCATCCATTATAGGGCAAAAATTTAAGTGAAGATGAGAAAAGGATGGAAGCCCTGTTTTGTGAAAGCGAAATATTTTTCATTAGAAGAGGTTGACAGTTTTGTGATAACAGAATTCGCTTAGAAGCTTTTCTGCATCCATTATAAGGCAAAAATCTTCATCGTCATCTCTCTCTCTCTCTCTCTCTCTCTCTCTCTCTGTGGCATGTAATTAAGAAGAGAATACTTCACTTATTATTTCCCCCACTTCAGTTTTTGCTATACAATAAGTCAATCATCATATTGTTTAACACATTGTTTGTCTATTTGTAAAACGTGTTGCAACTTTAACTTTGTACCTTTATTCACTGAGGTGAGCCCCTAGCTAGGTACCTGGTGCAGTGGATTTCTTGTGCTCCTTGGGCTAATATCTGCATTTTTCTATTAATGTTCGTAGGTCACAACGGACATTGCTAGTCACTTTATCCCCCCTGAATCTTGTGATGTTCATCTGAATCATGGGGACTTGCTGGAAGCAATATGGTCTTGGACAGGTATCAAGGCTGAACACAGACATAAAGTTGCAGAGGTACTTGCATCAATGAGGGTTGTCACACACATTAATTGTATGTAAATCTGAGCTAACAGGTTCTTCCAATTTCTCTTTTAAGCTTCTCTCACTCATGGGTTCACTGCGTCCTCAATCCTCTGAGTGGAAATCAAAATGGGCTGTGATAAGGCGCCAGCTTTTGCAGGTATAAGCGAATTCACATGGTCTTGTTAACCTCTATGTTTAACACTGCTTCTCTGGTATCTATATAGAGGTCCACATAGTAGATTTCTGAAGTTACACATCTGCAATCTTTTGTACTATCCCTTACTTGATGAGCTAAGTCTTTGTCTGCGAATTGGATCTGGGTTTTAGTTCTGATAGAATAATCTTTCCCAAGTAGTGCTCATATTCTTGTCTTTGGGAATTAATTTAACTTCCAGATGGTGTTGGACAAGAAAGTGGAAGTTGTCCTTTTTTTATAAGTACGAGATATTCCTGTTAGTGCATAATTGGTGAGAACTCAACAGAATACTCATTTGAGGGGATATGAAGTGCAATATACATGTGTCCTTAGGCATTTATCCAGCATATCAGAAATTCAATTCATAAATCCATTTTTCTTTTTCGGGCAGCTAGCAACCTCAAAGGATCTACAGCATGTTCTGTACAATAATGGATTTAATGAAAGATCTCTCCTTAAGTAATTCTTCTGATAGAAATGAAGAACTCCAAATTAATCATTTTTAGAGATTTAAAGCTCGTGGGATAATTTCTGAGAGAGCTTCATGAAAGCACGACTGAAGGATGGGATCCTAATGAATTAGGGCGAGGAACTTTTGAGCAATGATGAGGCATAAAGTAGACTTTACAGTTCATCATTATCATTAGTCTAGAATGGAAATTTGAAAAGAAAATGGTAGTGAATGTTGCTGGAGGCAAAGGATGAAGTGAACCATATTATTGGTTCAGACTTTGTTCCTGTGCCCAAACCTACCATATTGCAAAAAGCAAGTATCAAAAGATATATAAGTAATCTCAATCACTAATTTTTCTTCTTTGGGCCAGAGGAGCACTGAAGCTGTTTTTGTATGGACAAATGGTGCATACTAGCATTCTCAATAAAACAGAAGTTTGTTGCTGACAAATGATGATGGTGGAATGCACAAAATCATAGTGCATAGTATGACTGTTTTCCTCAAGAAAAAGACAAAGTGGATAAGCTGTATAGGATTAGTATCAAGACAGGAATTTCTCTGAAGATAGTTATCCAAAAAAAAATTCTCAAGATCTTATTAATGCCTAACATTAGCTCAATGCCTATATATCATCTTATTATAAATTTTGTGGAAGTGGGAATCAGCATGTATATCTATCAGGTGCTGATGAATGCATTGTAAATAGACCAACTTAAGTATCTTTAATGCTTCGAGTTATTCTTCTTTTGTTTATTATAACACTGGGAACACTGAAATTTAACATTTTCTTTGTACCTTTTCTTCTTATGTATTTTTTGGAGAAAGTGTTCTCTTGTCTACACATGGCTAAACAAGAATTATCTGTTAAATTGGTTGAATGTTATACCACACATTCATTTAACAGTTTGACTTTATAGAGTAGTTGGCAATGGTTTGACAAGTTACATGGTATTAAAGCTGAAGGTCCTAAGTTTAGATCTTTCCTTGCCCTTATTTGCCTGCCCAATTGTATGTTTTCATGCTTTAGTCTTATGCCAAAGTCTAGCGTATGCGTGAATAAGAGTTCTATAGTATTTAAAGATTGAACCTTGCCTTTATTAAATGACTTAAACTTTTATAACAGTTGCTGGTGGACTCGTATATGTAACATTTACAGTGTGACTAGTGTCAATAAGCAATCTAGTGGAGTATGCTAAACTATTTTAATCACGATTATCTGTGTACCTCTTCATGGGTCCTGTAAACTCTTTTCAGGAACTTAAACTGGGAGAAGGCATTGTAAATAGATTGCAGACAGTGGGATTAAGGTTCTGTGGAGCTGCTGATCATACTCTTTCTAGACTCCGGGGTGCCCTTCCAGCTGGTATAATTGATGTTGTGTATTTTACTTTCTTTGATGGATTTTATTTTGGTCATTGACGGCACCTCCTTGGCAGATAAGCCTACTCGCAGGGCGCTTGATGAATTGTCAGACCTCCTTAGTTATTTGAGAGTTTGGAAGATTGAGAAACACGTCTATATTAATGCCTTGATGCCACCATCAGAGTACTATCATCGAGATATATTCTTTCAGGTATTTGAATTTATACTGTTTATATGAACTATTCATTCATATATGAGTTGAGTACTTTGAACATCTGATATGTGACCGTGTTGTGGTTCTGTAATATCATGTACTCCTATTTCTAGTCTCAAAATTGTAGATGCATGTGGCATTTGAATATGTAGCCATGTGTTGGTGTGTTTGAGGCTCAGCAATAATTGTTCCAGTTTGAAAAGATCACTTATCTTGAGTAGTCTAAATGTTTCAAATCTGCCTCTGAGCGACACTAATGCTTACAAAAAGGGTTTGGCAACTGAGATCCTTATGGTGACATATGGCTTGTTGCCTTTACTTTCGATTTGTTGACTATATTTTGTTGCCTTTACTTTCAATGTGTTGACTATATTAATTCTAAATTGAAATACAAATGCAGAATTTCAGATGCTTACTCTATACATTATCCTGTTGTGTCAAAAATCTGAAAAATATAAGATAATCCATTTTCAAACTTTGGATAATTTATGTTGAGTTGTATGCTATTTTACTTTCCCAGGTACATTTAATACGGGAAAACAACTCTGGATCACTTTTGGAAAGTGCATTACTCGCTATTGGTGGACGCTACGACTACTTGCTTCATCAGCTGTGGGAACATGAACATGTAGGCTATGAGATTTTCCTTTTCCGCTCGATTCTCTATAACTCATAAGCACAAAAACACATTTCCACTTGGCGAAATAAGTTTTCCTCTAGGATTTATTGAAGGTATTCAACTGGATAATTAAGTTGCACCTTGATTTAGCGGCTGGATGTTCTTATTTGCCAATTTATCTATGGTAGTCCTCGGTCTGGAACCCCAGAATCTGTCGTTTTTTGATTCACTTAAATGGCGTGGTCTGTGCCAAGGATTGGTATTTCACTGCCCATATATTATTTCAGGATAATCCTTTTAGGTCACATCACCTCAGTCTTTAATCTTTTTAGGGGAAAACATCACAAGTCGTTATTTCTTTGAGACTTTGAATTTGGTTTTAATATTGGCCAACTATTGATTTGCTTCCTTCACCAATATGACTGATTTTTGGACATGATAGTTCCTGAGCTTGACTATTGTTGGGTTTTGCCATTCTGACTGCCTTTTCCTGCTCAGAAAGCAAGTCCTCCAGGTGCTGTTGGGGTAAGTTTAGCATTAGAGATGATAATTCGGCATTCATCTGTGGAAATAAAACCTTTCAGGTAACATCTTTCTGAAATTTTCACTTGCTTCCTGCTTAAAAGTCATTGACCATAAGTTTTCTCATTTGATATTCATGTTCTTCCCTCCATTTCTTACTCCTGAAGAAATGAAGCTGGCACCAGCGTTCTCGTATGCTCAAGGGGAGGAGGTGGTTTGTTGGTTGACCGCATGGAACTTGTTTCTGAGTTATGGGAGGCAAATATTAAGGTTACTAAAATGAAAATTTCCAATGCTCTTTTTACCTTTCTTGTTATGCTGCAGTTATCGGTTGCTTTGCTGTCTGAAACTCCTTTCTTGCCAACTATCTGATGCAACAGGCAGAGTTTGTGCCGCTACCTGATCCAAGCTTTACAGAGCAATATGAATATGCCAATGAGCATGATATTAAGTGTCTTGTAATCATAACTGACTCAAATGTATCTCAGCCTGATTCAGCTAAGGTAAGTCTACTATTTTTGTTGTTTGAACTCTGTAACTAAGTTTTACTGGTGAAAGTATGGACACACTGTGAAAACATACGTTGTAAACATCTAGAAGTCCAGGAAACCATACATTCTTATGCCAATGTTCAGTGTTCAGCATACCTGAAGTGCAAACTTGTACTTATTTGCATCTTTACCCATGAATGAATTGCCTCTTTTAACCAAAAAGAGAAGCCAAACTTTGCTTCTCAACACAACTGTGAAGCAAATCAAACCATAGGATCTCCTCAGGGTAAGTGCAGAAGCAGAACTTAATGTTTTGGTTGTTGATCAATCGAGGACTTAATTCTTTATTTTAGTTAATTAAGGACTTATGGTTTAAAAAAACCCAAATCAGGTCTCAAGTTTGTTGTCGGTGAAATTTAGGCATCGAAAAACTGACATGGTCCCCACATGGAATATTTAGTCATCTGCCACGTGTGATTTTTTTATGCTTGAATCCCACTGACGTTGAGCTTGAGATCCAATTGTGACTTTTTAAAATTTTAAGTCCTTAAATAACCAAATTAAATTCTTAAAGTTTTCGATTGACCAACGGCAAAATCCTTAAGTTTTGTTTCTGCACTTATCTGGACCTTCTTCCCGCTAATAAAACAGACTTTGACTTAATGAACTGCTTTGTTTTGCTGCACCTTGGCCTAAGTTGGACTTTAGAGAAGTTAATAGTCAATTAATTGCCAGTGAATGCATTTTATTAATATAAAAATTCAGAAAAATTAATAAAGAAGTCCAAGAATTAACTAATTAGGTTTTGGCAATTGCATGGATCATTATTTCTAGTTGGTGGATCATTTTTCATTAGGAGTAATGTTATAATTTTGTTAATTCTCTTATCCAAATAAATGCTCTCTCAAAAGAAAATTGGAACTTGGAATTAGACCTTTTCCAGTTTTCATTTTGTCTTTTATTCATTCTTACTATTCTTTGGCTGTACTATTCTTGATTGCTTCATTCAGTGTCAAACTGATAATACCAGCTAATCATAATGTTAAAGTTGATATTTTTTGCTTGCTCTTTGGTGGCAAATCAATCTACCAAATGATCCAATAGAATAAATTGTATTGAATTTCCACTTTAGGCCTGCATAGAATTATGTTTTCTGGCTACTCTGAGCTATAATTACCATCTCTTTTTGAGATTAAACCTAGTAAATGTGACATCTGATTTGCCTGAATTGTTGCACACGCTCTCAGATGCAGACACAGGTAAGTAGACATATATGTAGACATTTATATGGCTTCTCACACATAAGCAATGTGATTAAAAGGCTAAAAAAAACTGTAACAAATCCTTGAATGCATGATGGGATGTAAGCCCCTTGCGCCACAAGCTGAATTTACAGTCTTGATGTTGATGAATCATGTCTAAAGTGAAGCAAATAAGGAAGGAATGCATGCACTTGTTTGGAGAAGTCATCTGACAAAGATGTGGTTATCTATAGTTCCCTATAACTAGGCTTTTCAATATTAGTCTTCTACCTACTCATCACATTAGCATATCTCAATTGTAGTACATTTGGTATCATCAGGGGTATTTGATTCAATGATCTATATCTCCAGGTTCGTCACATTGATCTGAAGAAGGAGAAGAATGTTGAGAGAGGGAGCCTTGTCAAGTTCCTGGCGGAGGCAATATCGACACAATTTAGAAACCCATCTATCTGGGTTTAGGATCCAGGTTGTTGTCAGGTTCGTCACCTCTCTTACTTGTTCAAATGAGACTTAAGAAGGTTCTTGGGGTTTGATACATGCTGGTTCAGTCTTGTTATCTGAACAATAAAGTTCAGCCCTGAGTCTTATTTTACATGGATTGTTTTGCAGATCTTGTGCCATACCGGTATTTAGGACCCCACTGGTGAGGGCCACCTCTCCAGGTTCCAAAGCAAGAAATTCAGGCCATTTTTGCAGGTGTTAGTTCATCTTCAAATTTTATCCCAGGTTCAGTCATCACCATATAAACTGTACAGTCACTCGGAGCGGGAAACACAGGATACAAACTTTTCTCATACATGTAAATGACCATAGGCTTGTCAATTTGGCAGGATAGGAATGGCTAATAATCACCACCTCAGTCAGTTTTGTTTTTGTTGTCTTCGGTATTTCTTTTCTCCTTTGTCCAGAAAAAGCCTTGGCTTGACAGCGATGCGTTTATATTTATTGGACGGAGACGGTGTCTGTACAAACATGTACATTTGGCTTTCTAGCTGTAAAACGGATTTTCTATATTTAGTCACTGCCTTCAACAGTGCGAGTGTAGAAAATGAAAATTGGTGGGGCTAATTTTTTCCCCACTTTAAGCTCTTGTTTATTAGATGCATCGTAGCTTTTTACATGTTGAAGGGAGAACGATGTCGTAAAAGTGGGATTTGAAGCAGGAGATAGTAGTATACGAGATCCTTCTCAGCTACACGATTGAAGCAAAAATATCGTTGGGTATAATGAAGGGATTGAACCGGGTTAGAATGATCGACCAGTACTAAAATTATTGATGAGAGCCTAAAAATCCATTTGGACAAGTGAGTATTTAAAGGTTAAACTAATCCGAGTTCAAACAATAAACTGACTGGTTACTCCTCTCTAGTTTAAAGCGACGCGACCTTGCAATTAAACGGAATAGGATGGTAGGCAATTTGCCTCGAAGTTTTTAAATAAAACTATTGAAGATATGCGAAGTTGCCTTTTTAGATTATCCTTGCTCTCGTTGGGGTTATCTAATAAAATCTGACCATATAATTTCCCAGTGGAAGCTGTTGTTCCAAGTCTTCTGAGAATAGTAATGGGGTAAAGGAACAAAGTTCAGAATTATATTATATAATAATAATATTATTTGAATGAGAATCCACAGCATAAAGCCCCTATAGCTCAGTGGTAGAGCGTCAGTCTTGTAAACTGAAGGTCCGTAGTTCGATCCTGCGTGGGGGCAACACTTTTTCACTTTTTCTTTCCGGTTTTGTTATCCCTACTTTTATTTGGATTTATAATCCGCAAGCAACTAATCTAATAATTTGTAGTTTCCGATGGCCGATCTTCTTTGAAAATAAAAAAATAAGTACATATATTATCTGGCCGATCTTCTTTGAAAATTGAATTATTATTTATTTAGTATACTTAACAAGTGTTTTGAGCGCCGACTAATATCGACTTTTTTCATCATTTTATCATTTTATTTTATTTATTTTGTTGGAATTTCGTTTTTCCCATCTACAGAGTAAACGGAACCGTGCTATCCGAATACAATACCTCGAATTAGATATAAATTGAAATGCTTAAGAATTTCATGAGTGACACATTGCAACAAGAAGGGGCAAAATGTAAGAATTTACCAAGAGATTGACTTATCCAACTCCTTGGCTACCCCAACATCATCTGCAAATTTATCACAGTGACTAGGTTCTACAGAGCCCTCCAAGAAAAGGGAAAATTGTAAAAGAGAGAAAAGAAGAAGATAAAAAGAAAGATACGTTGCAAGTCCTAGAAGGTGAGTCAGAAACCAATGCAAAAAAAGAATTTTGACACCCTCCCTCCATAGTTTCTCCTCTTCATTCCATCCACCATCCTTAGAAATTGTGCTGCAAGAACAGCTTCTCCTGAGGAGAGGCTGGTCCTATCTCTTCCTCCAAGCTCCTCAACCCGTCCCCGACCCCCGTCGCGTTCTTCGCCTCGAAGTTCTTCCCCTCGATGTCGGCGTCCGAGACCGAGGACTTCCTCCTCTGTGACGATGTCACGCTCGGGAACGTTATCCACGACGGCGCGCGGAACTCAAACCTCTGGTCCTCGCCCTCCCCTGCGTCTGCCTCCGATATCGACCGGTTCGATGACCTTTGAGACGACTTCTTGTGCATTCTGCTGCTTCCCAAGACCACCTCGGTGGGCAATATCGGTTGCTCGATGCAGGGGCTGCCCATCAGCTGCGCGAGCGCTCGCTCCAGCGCCGTAGTTACTCTGTCCATCGAGGGCCGGTCCTTCCCTCGCATCCTCACGCATTTGCAGGCGATGTTCGCGATTCTTTTTAGAGCTTCAAGATCGGATGGAGGCTTCAGGTCCGGGTCTAATATATTCGAGATGTCCCCGGTCTTAATAAGAGGAACAGCCCATTCCACTATATTACCTTCCTCATATTGCATGTCTATTGCTTTCCTGCCGCTGAGGATTTCCAACAGCAGAACGCCGAAGCTATAGACATCGGATTTTGTAGTGAGGTAATGAAGCCGATAGTACTCGGGGTCAAGGTACCCGAGAGTGCCTGCCGGCAGCTCGGCCAGCGGAGAGCCGGAGTCAACAGGGCCCAATAAGGACAGGCCAAAGTCAGCCACTCGTGCATTGTGCTCTTCGTCGATGAGTATGTTCGAGGACTTGATGTCCCGGTGGATCACCGGTGGGCAAGCATAGCCGTGCAAGTACTCGATTCCCCGAGCGGCTTGGACTGCTATTGTGACCCTTCTCACCCAGTCCAATCTCTCTTTCAGGGCTCTGTTCTTTCCATGAAGGTGTTGGTGCAGTGATCCGTGAGCCATGAATTCATAAACCAGAAGTCTCTCTCCGCCTTCTTCGCAGTAGCCGAGCAAATTCAGCAAATGGGCGTGGTTGAGCCTAGAGAGCAGATCCAGCTCTGTGCGGAACTCTTTCGAGTTCTTTTGCTTATCCGAAGACATAATGGCCCTTTTCACCGCGACCACGGTGCCGTTTTTCAGGACCCCCTTGAATACGCACGAGAAACTTCCCTTTCCCACTTGTGACTCCTCTTTGAACCCGCCGGTGGCCCTTTCGAGTTCCTCGTAAGTGAACGTCCGAGCCCTTTTGATCTTGAGCTCATCTAGCTCGGGATGGCTCATACTACCGCTCTGTTTCTGGAAACCAGAACTGCTCACCATTGCTTTCTTGGCTTTCGAATCCATTGCTGAGCATTGGCAGTTCCTCATTCGATAACGGATGTATATAGCTGCAGTCGTAGATACAACAATGACTAAGAAGACGGCAAACACAATTTCTGCAACAATGACCGGCAATTGCAGAGACCAGAATCTCCGGTTCCTCGTTCCATTAATATTGGCATTTGAATTAGCAGAGCAATTTGAGAAGCACTCGGCGGAGAAGCAGCTAGAGCAATTGTATCCACATTTCCTATCAGATTTTGAAGTACATTCAGCAGTTGGGTACATTTCGGCAGGACAGCCACTGCTGCACGGCATGCAAACTCTGGAATTTGGCGAGCTGCACGGAGCATTATCTTGACTAAATTCGTAAGTGCCGGGAGCACAAGGAACTGATTTGCAGAGCCCTGGTGAGACGGCAACCGGAAGAGAAGTAGGAAACCCCAGACCCCAACACACAGGCAGCAGGGATTTCTCGGCCAGGATGCCACACATGAAGTAATTTCCGGCCGCTATTTGGAGGATCTTGGTGTTGCTTGGCGCTGGGGTGCTATGTTTCACCACGAAACCCCAACAGATTGCCTTCTGGTCAGCGCTCTTGATCCCACAAGCATGGAACTTTCCTCCCACAATGGAAGTCATTGGATCACGAGGTGGCAAGTCGACATTTCCTTGGCTGGAATACGATGAATATGCCACAGAGATTTCCTCTTCAAGCACCAAGCTTCTTCCCCAACAATAGACCCTAGAACTATCTCCAGCAACAATCCCACAGACATGGTATCCACCGGCTGCAATTGTCTTAAACCTCATGTCTTTTGGAACTAGACTGATCGCACGGCTGCTTGTCTCATCACCCCAACAGTAGACCGATCCATTTTGCGCGAATAGCCCGCAGTTAAACCCGGACCCAGCTGAGATAGAATGGATCTGCCCATCGATTGCATGGGTAGCAGTCATATTATAGCCCCAACAGTCCACAAGCGAAACGTTTCGGCGCCTCCCTGTTAAGGGCTTCCTCAAGCCACACAAATGGTAATCGCCGGCACTGATTTCTTGGTACTGAGCTCCTTTTGTAATGGGCTGAGGCACGCCCATCTGTATGTAGGCACTACTTCCCCAGCAATACGGTTGGCTAGAATCCAAAAGGAGACCACACACGAATCCGTCACCCGCAGTCAATCCGGCCAAAGGGAAATGACCTGGAATCCCATATATTATTGCAGTGTTTGAGCCGTAACAGGTCGCAAGATGGGATCCGTCTGAGTTTAACCCACAAAAAACAGGGCCATTCTCGCCGTAAGAAATGGCAATGGAGGACATAGAACCGAGACCCGAAACTAGTCTCAAGAAATTCAGCGAGACCACCAGATTCCACAAGAATCCCAGAAACACTCTGTTAATGCTGAAAGGGTTGATGAGGAGGTCTCTCACCAAACTGCTCAGAGATGCCATTACATCATAAAACCCAGCTCAACAAGTCAAAGACTCCCAAAACGTATGCCCCTCGCTACATTTTCTTTTACGACTTTCCACAGTGAATCACCAAGGTTGAGTTAGACACCAGCATCTCTAACCTCAAATGGGAGAAAACAGAACTTTCACTCCACAACTGGGAAATGTCTTCTTCATTTGACTAAGAAAGGCTGAAACCAAACTAAGCAATCTCACATTCCACATAAAAACCAACAACTGTAGCACATGGACCCATGTCAGACCTTGCTAACAGCTTTTGCAAGAAATTAACCAGAAAAGAAGCAAACTTGCAACAGGGTTTTTTCCCCTACCAGAATCATTGACTTTTCCATTTTTCCTGGGCTCCTTCCATGACCCAAGTAGGGAAAATCTAGTGCCTATTTCCACCCATTTTCTCCAACTTCATCTAAAAGAGAGACATTTTTACCACAAACCAACCTGCATGAGAGTTCTCAGAAGCTTGTGATGGCCATTGATCACACCGGATGTGGAGGCATTACTTTGAGCTTGCTCTTCATACAACTTCTCGTCTTCGAAGACACATCAGATTCTGAAATGGGCTTTAAGCTGGTGGGGAAGAAAAGTCCTACTTCCAATTCTTGTTCTGCTTCAGACAGTGTATGTTGGTGGAGTAGATGGGATGAGAAAATGCTCCAGAGAGAGAGAGAGAGAGAGGAAAATCACAATTGGATAGAGATGGGAGTTTAAGCTTCTGGACGGTGGTTGCTTTGCTCTCTGGGTGGGTGCTTGAGAGAGAGAGAGAGAGAGAGAATTGCAGGGGAGTAATGGGAGGAGAGGGTGTGCATGGAAAAGATCAAATGGGCATTAACTCTCTCATTTAATGTCCTCACCTACACTTACCACCATCTTGGCGAACCTGCTGTTTCATGGCATTTATTCCTCTCTCTGTCTCTCTCTCTCTCTCTCCCCCAAAAACAGATGTTTTGAAATTTTCTTCCCCTCTCGGGTTTTGATTTCATCTTTTTTGGAAGGCAATTCCATCGCATCTTTGGTTTTTAGTTCCTCGCAAGTTGCATACATGCCGCGAGCAACACGGCTGCGTTTGGTTCAACATTTTCAAGGGGCTTTCAAGCTTGAAAGCCCCTTGGGGAAATGCTGGACTGTTTGGTTCAACTTTAAAGCCGGCTTTCAGCCTTTCAACTTGCCTTCAAAATGCTGAAAGTCCAAAGCTGGTAGGGACTAGCTTTGGATTTTTAGTATTCTGCCAAATGCTGAAATTATTTACCAAACATAATTGTATTTCCCAAAGTAGCTTTGGGCTTTCAGCATTTGCATTGGACTCAAAACCCCTTGTAAATGCTGAGCCAAACGCAGCGACAGAGCAATCAGCTAAGCTCCTTCAATTCCAGAATCCCCAGTCAAACAAAACAAAATCCAAATAAATAACCGCGAAAATTAAAACCGTTTCCACTTTTCCTGCTAGGACAAAGGACAGTTTTTTTTTTCTCTTTCCAAAAGTGACACCAAATGTCAAACGTTTAGCTCGATTTACGTGAATAAATGCACTTAAAATAATCTCATCGTTTTAAATCAAGTAAGGCCCCGTTTATAAACTAGCACCGCGCCTCTAAATTTACTTTAGTGGGGCGTCGCGATTCGAACACGACGTTCTCGAACAAGTCTCGGGAACTTAACATATAGACGAGTTACTTGCGGATATAGATTTGTACATTCTCCACCATGAAAATTTCATTGTAAAGAGTGAAAAAAACATCATAAGTGCATTTTAGTAACAACGTGAAACATAGACAATTATAAATAGTTACATGCTCTACTTAAAATTACATGCTATTGTTCATCTCAATAATTTTGAAAGTTCAGCAATAGCTACTTATTTATGAACTAAAGAAGTTATTAAATTAATTCTAAGTTTACCTACATTCATATAACATGAGAATTGGAAGCTGACTAATTTATTATAAAGAAAACGGGATACTCGCACCATAAGTGCAGAGAAGAAAGGATAATCATGTCATTAAATTTTCATTTATTAGAATCAAATCCCAGTGATGGAAAACCCGATGCAACTTTCTTATATTAAACTCCTTATATATTTTCTATATTCAGTCGTTCATTCTTAATATTTTGCTGGTAAGAAGAATCATTTCAACAAGGTAAAGTCACACGGCTTTACCGTTTGGACCTTACTAAGAACTTTGTCAAAATAACAAATTACGGCAGCCTGATCTACAATTACAAATATTAATTTCGCTAGCATTTGGATGTGATACGAATTCAAATTAATCATGTATTAAATTAAATTTATTAAAGTTTGAATACCTATATATATACGCACTATAAGTACTTAGGGATATTTCGTAAACATAAAAGGGAAGTGGATCATAAAAAAATAGGAACCCCGTTTCCTATGATATATTAGTGTGGACTAAGAACATTTGTACGGAAGAGTAGCCATACCGAAATGAAATGAAAACATAGTGATTTATTGGAAAATAGGTACTAATTCAATTTTTAAGGTTTAATTTGTTTCGTGAAAAATAAATAATTTGGAAAACATGTTCCTCAAAATAATTATTTGATCCCTCGAAATAATTAATTAAAGAAAAATATTTTATTATCAAGAGCAATTTATGTCTACATATTTTATGGGTGATGAAAATATTTTTTATTCATTCATTTTTGTAAATGATATCAGCGATATTTTTTAAGAAGTATTTTTCAAATTATTCATATTTAGCAAAACCAATGCACCAAGAAGGTGGCCCGACAATCATCAATTTATTTATATCATCCTCTTTTATCTCCACTTGCAAATTCTTTAATCCTTAGAAGACAATCTTAATCAGATCAAGCTCCAAGCTTCTTCCTTCTTTTTTATTTTTATTTTATATTTTAGGATCTTCCTTTAAAAACATCAATTTGAGAATTGATTTTTAAAAGAGCTGCTGTACCCCGATTTTCTGGCATCCAACTCAAACTACGATGAGAGTTCGAAGGTTAAGACCGAGCCTAACCCACTAATTAATTCATACCTTTGTTCTAATTCTTGTCCTCTTCTGATGACACTCCCATTAAATTATTTATGGTTTTATTTTATTTTATTTTATTTTAGTTATTGATAAGCTTCCTGTGCCACCGTTATTTCAGGTTTAGAACAACATAAACAATAATCTCACTCTCAATGAATAATATATTTATTTTTTTCAGAAAATGGAGAAATAGTTTTTGTAGAATCCGTCAATGACTCTGCATCATGCATTGGTGGCCTCGGCAATAGAAATTGAACATTCTCTGAGGTCCTTTTCATGCTCTTTACGAAGACCTACTTTTGAGCGTGGTGTAGTTAATGATCTTGAATGTGATGTTTAAACCAATACCAATCATAGTCACCTTACCTCAGTTAGCGAGGGCTAAAAGTGAAAAAAGAAAAGAAAAAAATAATTTGAAATTAGTTACTTATTTTTTGGAAATTTTTATTAATTCTTTTATTCAGTTTTAGTTTTTTTTTTAGATTTTTGAGGGCTGACCAGGCCCGACGACCTTTGTGAACCACTAGGCAAGGGCCTGTGAGCCCTCGCTTGTAGCCAATGAAGGGTTGCAAGCCCTCACTTAATGTCTAGTGCTCGCAACAAGCCCTCACTTAATATCTAGTGGCTCCCACTAGCCCTTAACAATTTTAAAAAAAAATGATAAAAAAATTAAATTTTTCCACGCTAGTGTCGATCCTATCACGTAGGACGGTCAGCATCCACATCATCAATTTCAAATCAAAATTGACTAAATGAATTACATTGGCAAATTGTTAAAAATGTTTATTATTAAACTAGTCAACCTAAAATATTTAGAATTGAATTAACACAAATGCAATAGATTTAAAACTTTTTTTTGGTAATTTTACACGTTCCATGTGATTCACTGCAATACAAGGCATGGACCAACTTTTGTTTTATCATAAAAGAAAAATGATCAATCGATTTAAATGATTAACCGTACAGATTAGATTAATGCCGTAAATAGAAAACAGAAGCACTGATTGGCTGGGGGACCAATTAATGAGTACCTCAGACAAAAATAGAAATTGAATCTCGAATTTCCTTCAATTATTAGTTTAATAATATGGTGGATTATTGCCTTTTTTATTTTTAAAATACTACCAGTAATTTCCTGATCCACAACATGCGGATCTCTCTGCGCTGTCATCCGCCGGAAACTTTAATTTCTATAAGTTTCCTCTGAATCCTCTCGCAAACGTCGTCGTCCAAGCGACGGTGAAATCTTATTTATTAGCTTAGAGCCCCACAAACCCTAAATTGCATTTAATTAGCCCTTGATTTTTTTTTTAAAAAAAAAAAATTTGGGGGGATTTTGATTCTGGGTATGTGTGTTTTCTGGTCAAGCCCTCATGCCCCTCATTAATAACCAACTTATGTCGTTAATTAAATAATTACGCAGGTGAAAGACAACTAACGTAACTTCCTACTAACATGTTCCTCCACAATATCTTCTTGATTTCTAATATATATTTTTTCTAAATCGTCCTTTTAATAGGACTGATTTGTAGAAGTAGCTTTTTAATTGACACAGCCCGCTTCTATTGTATTTGAAAAATATAACCCACTTATTTTGAAATTATTTATGATGTGTCAACTCATTTCATATATCCAGTGCATTAATTGCTACTTTATTTGGCATTATTACTGACATGATGAAATGCGAAAATTGAATTGACGACCTAATAACTGACCTATTACGGACATTAGTTTTTATAGGTCCCAGCGAAATAATGAGGTAGTGGTCAATACTGGTCAACTACAATTTTGCCCTCACAACATTATTATCTAATTAGCGCACCAAAAAACTCGAATTGGAAATTCCGCCCCGGGATTTGTAGACCCCCTTTCATTGCAGCCCATTCTGATATAAAAAACTACAACCTTCTGGCCGGTGCCACGTGGCATCGACCCGTTTAGGTCCCTCTCAAATTGAAATTTCTTGAGTCAGGAAAGCGAACAAAATAGACATTTGGACATGTTGCTCTACTGCAGGACATAATCCATGAAAATCTTCAAACGTTTGGAACGATTGATATCTTAATAACGTGCTCGCCAGACACGATGTCATGAAAATAAACATCATTATCTCATCCCAAGATGTCATTTTTCTGTATCGCACTCAATTAATTGTCTTATTAATTATTAATAGCGGCTGTTTTGTTTTATTAAGGAAAGGTCAATCTGCGAACGAAAATTAACATTCAAAAATAAGGATATCTTATAAACCCAAAACAAAACTCGACTCAGTCAAAAACATCGAGCGAATCTCGCGACTCTAGTTGAGATTGTTTATTGGCATTGCGGCTCTTAATTAAGCTTCCGGTAACCAAACAATCGTGTCTGAAATTCGATAATCAAGAGAATAGCAAACGTTCCTTTTAAAGCTGTGATAAGTTCCATCTGATAATACTGAGGTGCTCAGCTAATTCTCCAAACTAGAAAGTGCAAAACCCTAGTTGACAATCCGAAAAAGTACATCCCCTCTCAAACGGGTTGTCCCAAGTATGCAGCTAAAACACTTTGTTCCAGTGTAGAAGAGAGCACAAAATGACAGTAAATATCCTAAGCAAAAGGTTGACAGATTATATGCATACTTATCGAAAAATAATAATCAATAGATTAATACACACAATGACAACACTGCATGAATCTAGCTCTTCTCGGTTCTTTCCAGTGACTAAAGTTACTCCAGTGCGCGAACAAAATTAGGAGAAAAACAGGAATTTCCCCGGTAAGCGAAACAACCTGCAGTAAAGAGACACATCCTGGATCATTAGAAATATAATCTCAGTTCGAACTGTAATGTTGTGCTAGCAGTAAACATGAGGCTCATTCGAACTCAAGACAGCGACGCCGTCTATTAACACGACTCATGTTGGTCAACTGCATATAAATCCACTTAGCACTCTTTCAAAGACTAAACATACATTACAATAGGGCAAACTAGAAAGCTGAAAGATATTTGATCTTTTTTCTCTTTCTTCTTGGCCAAAATGAGTAATTTTTGGTTTACATGATGCATATAGAGAACAAAATCTTACCATGGAAACATAAATGTATTTCCAACTTTGACGCATGTCGCATCACCAAGTTCTATTTGTGATAATTTTTACTTTTTACAGATCTTGTTACTCACAAGTTGACTTTTAATCAACGTGAAAAATCTGAAAAGTCTGAGATATATGAATATTACATATAAAATCATACATCACTTTTTCATAATTTTCTGAAACTTAGAATATATACGTATAGGTTTTCTAATTCTCAAATTCTGAAGGGAATGACAAGAAGTTACTTTCTCCCTTCCAAACAAGCCCGCCTGCCACACTTGAGACAAAGGGAGCATACTCATGATTCATATTAATGGCATATTCCTTCAAAAGTGACAAATGAGGCTCCACACTTACTCTAAAGCATATTCCTCCTTACGATGAAGAATGCACATTTTGTTGCCGCAGCAGAGTACAAAAAGTCACTGCAGAAAAGAACTTAACCTCTAAGCAATAGACTTAAGGATAAGAACCTACAATTAGAATGGAAATGCAAACTAATTACACTGGAGCATAGGTCTATTGAACCAAAACCAGAAAGTAAGGAGAACCTATTTCAGAAGCAAGACAAGCAAATGATCACCCAGATACGTCGAAAGAAACTGAATAAAGATTAAAACTGGAAGAGATTAAGAAAAGAGTACAATCACTCAAAATTCACATTATTTGGTTAGTATACTCTGTTGTAGGCCCTTCTTCAATCTAAAGACAAGGATGAGCACTGAATTAGACAAGGGCAATATACAGCAACTAGACAAGCATAAATGTTTAGCGCCTATCCTGTAGGTAGTCTTCCTCTAAGATGAATGCCAAAACACAGATTTCTTTGGGATCCCAAAAATGTCTATCGATCTACTCTCTCACTCTATATTTATTACAAACAGTACTCTTGTCGCATTTTAATTCTTGAAAAAAATTATGTAGAAATCCATCTAATCAAGAAGAGGCTAACAAATTGATAAAATGTTGGCAGGCTGGTAGAACTTCCTCGCACTGCACTTCAACCACATGCCTATGGTCTCTCTCAAGATACTTGGTGCTTACCTCCTGTTTTCCAGAGAAAATAACTACGATGACACAACTTCAGTGAACTGCATATTTAATGAAGGATTTGCAAGATGCATTTAGAAACTCATTGGTAAATTGAAGCAATAATAATAATTCCCTAGGCAGACTTGTCACACGAAATACCAAACTATAGTGCTAAGTCAAATCAAAAGAACGACCTCTCCGTGATTACAAGACTCCAACAAGTGTGAATATGAATCACAAATTTCATCTACAATGCGAAAGGTCCCCAAAAGAAGTAAGGTTGCTAACAAAATGATGGATGCTAATGGCCAAAGATAGCAATGATGGAAGACAGCTTGTAATCGATAAGCACGAATGTCCTCATGTATCATCTTACCATACTTAGTAAATGATTTGTAACCATTTATATAACATTCTAATACTCTATGACATTAGCATCATCCTCCCAATGATTGATTATAGGATGAGGCTATCTCAACATTTCTCCCAGATCTCTCCTCTAGCTTTTAGATACATATGAAGTAATTGTGGAGAAATAAATGATAATGTGGCAAAGCTTTTGTTGATTTACCATTGTAAAAAACCAAAAGAGGTAGCAGATCCATACCTTGGGCACCAGCCGCACAGATCTTCTTGGTAGGACTTCCATATGAGGATGTTTGGAGCATCTAGAAATTCTAACATCTGTTCCAACACAGCCACTTTGGTCATCACTATCCACTCGTAGCCTCTTTTGTAACATTTCATTGGAATCAACATCATCAAATCTTGAAGAACTTCCAGCAGCTGATTTTTCAAATTGCAAGCATCTGAAAGAACAAGCAAACCTTTATACTCAGGCAACAATAATAGAAAAAATAATACAAAATGCAATGCTTCGTGGTGTCATAAACTTACACAATACTCTCCACCCCACTAGCAGTGCTGCTCCTCTCCTTAAGAACGATAGGATGCCGTTCAGATATATTGCAACATTTATATAGTTTCTTATTCATGTCTAATAACAAGAAGCTAAATGAAGTAATTATTGAAATGAGCAATAAAACAGAGATTTGGCAATTTAATATTCACCATCTAGAAAATATACATATTCAAACAAATTGACCACAGACTGCAAAGCACTCTTTGTTTTTTCCACAAGGAAAAATAATCAAGGGAAAAAAAAAGAGAGAGCACCTCTATGTCAGAACAAGTTGGAACATTTCCATCATGGTCTTGCTTAAGCTCAAAGGTGTTGGCTGATTCAGCCTCTGATTCACTTTTGTTCTTCCAATCAACCAGAATGTCGATAGTGTTAGTCTTGAAAGGTGAAAGTGAATGCCCCAGAACACTTGCAACTTTCGACAAGTGCAACTCTTTGGAACCAACTCTGTACCCTTCAGGAACCTTTGCACCAAAATTAGTGGGTTTGCAGTTGTTTTGGAATTCTGAATTTATACAAGTCTCACCACCATGCTTGGCAACATGATCTGATGTGATAAAACTAACTGTGGCATCTGATATTGTATGTGAAAATGAATCATTGCCAGACTTCATGTCGGGGTTATCGGAGATATTTGGATCAAAGCTGGCATTACAACCGCCCATGCCACAGGGTGCCGCCGGAGAAATTATCTGGCTCTGTGCAATTGATTCAGATTTGGATGAGATGGGCATCTGAACTTCTTCTAAACCCTTCGAAACTTCTGCATCCATGACACCTGGCGCCTCAGCAGCAGAAATCAACAAACTGTCAACTCTATCAGGGTGAAAACAATCCCCCAAACTATTTCCTTTATCTTCATCCGAAGGAGCAGAATCCATTTGGCTGTTATCTGCAGTCTGTGAAAGGGAACTTTTCATCACAGTATTCTCCCCAGGATGTCCAAGCTTCTCGTGAGAATTTTGATTATTCATACGATCGACACTCTCAAATGTACAAACATCATTATTAAGTTTCTCAGCCCAGTCAGATGGGCTTGAGTTGAAGTCCACATGAAGATTAATTCCCTCTTCTGACCTGACATGAAATTCAAAGGAAGAGGAAGGAGCTATGGTAGAATATACAGATGCAGAAATAACATCTGCCGCACAAAACACACCAGCCTCTTTAAACTGGATTTGGGACACGCACTGTGCCGCACCAGATCCGTGCAACCCCACTTTTTTCTCACAAGGTATCATTCTTGGGAATGCACCACAATGAAAACCAGTCTTATCATTTTGTAAAGAAAACTGAGAATAGGATGTCTCTGCATGTTGAGGAGTTGGGTCTCGAGATATGTCCTGTATATTCAATTACAAGAGAACACCACAAGGAAGTCATTCATCATCAGGCTATCAATGAAAATCAAACACATAAGCAGATGCAAAAGAACAGGCCAAAAAGATAAGGAATATTTAACACCTTTTACTACAAATTTGCATTTTTTCCAGAATAGAATTCTTTAGCATAAGAAAAGTGAAGAGAGTGAACCCTACAGAAAAATCTGAAATGGAGCTCACGAGCTTCAAAATACCACAAACATACAATAAGTATGACAGAAAGTGATGAGAAAAGACAAGTTGAAGGAAATGCTAAACAGGACATAAGCCAACATAACTTGTATACATTAAATAAATAAAGAAATATATATATATTAATCCAGTAGTTCACTTAGTCTAACCTCATCAAACCTTTGATGAGCCTCTACAGATTGTTCTAACTGATTGGCTTTCACAGTATGAAGAAACCACTGCCTGACATCTTTATCTTGAGGAAAAGAAATTAATCCACAGTCACCGGCGACAGAAGCCCCTGACAAAGTATTTCGTATAAACATCAAACTAAAAATGAGTCAAGAATGATGCCCTACCAAATGACAAACTTCAGAAGACTGAAATCAGAAATTTATCAAGGAAGCAGCAGAAAGTGCATACCTGGACCTTCCTTTTCTGCAAATCTTAATTGTAAGTCACGATGCACCTGAGATAATGGCCTTAAATTGCATTCCTGAAGATTAATGACAATCACCGCGTCAGTCTCATACACAGATTGACAGTAATAAGCTGCATCTAAAAATTCAATCTCACCCAAAAAAGGAAGAGAGAGAATAAGTGATTCTTGATCAAAAGTGGGAATTAAGAGGTAATTTACCTGCGAGCGAGAAGCTAGTAAATTTGCCAAATCAGATTTTGACCGGTTGGCAGGCAAACCATATTTTTTGCACAAAGTCTGAAGTTCTCTCCTAGAGAAGTTCATGTAGAAGTCTTCATTCCTTTTATCAAACATCTGCAACTATCTCAAGTGAGAGTACGGCACTAGCTGAGGAGAGGATGGATGAAGCCCTTAAAAGCACTGCGATAACATAGCACAGAGAAAATCACGTATACGCATGAAATAAGCCATGAGGCAAATGCCAATTTGTTAATCTTTATCAACTTTAGGTTTCTTTGAATAAGTAGAAGGAATTCAGACGGAATTCAGACGACATGATTCACCTTTTTCACTCGTGCAAATAATGATGGACCTTAGTGCCTTCTGTTTCTGTAAACTATAACCTTTAAAATGTCATGTAACATTCTTATATCTTGCCCATTAAATTTTTACAGCCTCTTTTCTTTCATCTCGCTCCCCCTACTAAAATTCCAGGAATGGAAACTTTTTGTTTATCTAACAGCATCTATAGTAGCTTCAGCACACGAAAGAATGAAATAAAGACAGCACATGGTCATAGCAAGAATTACTGGTCCAAGGTCACATTTTGGGCCATGGTGCATATTAGTAATCAATGGACCGAAAGACCAAGCTCGTGCGGAATTGCCAGACTTATGGACAATACTCCTCAAGTTTCGAAATTTCAGGCATAGAATCACATTGCAACAACAGGGGACAAAATGCCAGCTTGAAGGAATCGTCAGAGAGAGAGAGAGAGAGAGAGAGAGAGAGAGAGAGAGAGAGAGCGAGTACTAGGCTCCAACCAAGCCAAAAAGTGAAGAGTTTCAAGAAAGTGACAAAGGGTTGGTGTACGATACCGCCGAGCATCAGTCTTTCACCGTCTCGCTCACTAGTTGATAAAAGACACGCAAACCCAGAACCCAAGAACGAAACAAACGACAATGGAAACCACCAAATCATTCAAAAGCTCAATTTTTTCACCTCTAGATTTCACCCTTCGCTCGCCGCGGAACAAGGGCAAGCTTCAGGTCCTATTGAAGCCGACGCAGCGCCCTGCAGAATCCGAGATTCGGACTACTACCACCTCAAGATCCAATGTACCGCGGGAAGGAGCGCGCTTTCACTCAGCCCTCCACGGACTCCCTCGAGAACGAGCCGGAGACGAATCGAACGGGGCCCGAGGCGAGAGCTCTTCCTGCAGCCTGCATTTCCGCGGGTCAAAGGAGACGAAAAGAAAGAGAGAAAAGAGAGAGGAGGGGAAGCGGAAACAGTACAGAGGGAGCCGAAAGCGTTACCTGATTGGACAAATTTTCTCGGGAAAATCCGACGGAATCGCTCGGAAAATCGAAGCTAAGGAAGAGAGAGAGAATGTGAGGGCGCGGCTGGCGAGCAGGAGGAGAGATGGAAGGGAAAAATGCCGAAACTCGAAGTTGAAAATCAGACAGTCTCGCTCTCACTCGTTTTTCAAAGCTTTCACACTCGAAAAGCGGATTGAACCGCAAACGGGCGGAGAAGCAATCGCGTGGGCCCGTTTGACCACCACCACCGGTGACCAAAATCTATCTCGGCCGTTGATCGTGTGATACAGATCCACGCAAGATCTAACTAGTTTATGCTTAAGATGTATTTGGTGCATATAATTTTACAGACCGTGCAATAATTTTTCAAATGGACAGCAAATTTGTGGCTTTGGACATCGACCAGCTACCAGCTATCTTATATGATATGATCAGTATTGACATAAATAATTTTTATATTTTTTTATTTGTTTCTCCTTTTGTTTTCTTTTTTTCATATTTTTTTCCTTTCCCTTGTGGGCAGTACTATAGTGACCCTCCGCGAATCCAGTGAAGTTGCTCCCGTTCAAGCCACGCTATGATCGACTATCGACCATAGGCAAAAGGAAAAGAAAAAGAAAAAATTTACAAAAATATTAAAAGATTATGGACATTTATGTTATGAAGGCTTTGTCCATATCAACAATTTTCGATCAAAATTGATTGAAGGAATTATATTGATAGATTGTTAACAAATTTATGATTAAATTGATATTGATATAATGTATTTAAGATTTTTTTGAAAATTTTCCTGTCACTCAATGTACCTATAAGTTCTGCATGCTCATCACATCTTCTCCGATGTGCCAGAAACTAGAGATGTGCATGGTCCAGTGCCTGGTTCCCGACCTAGAATCGAGAATCGCTGCCCGCTAAGAACTAGTTCTGAAAAATTGGAACCGGAACTCGCCCGCTAGTTGCATGGATCCACTTGGGAATTGAACTGCGATCCGGTCCAGGTTCCTAGGTGGATCCTTAGAACTGGTCCAACTTTCGTGCCTTCTCCTTTTCGCACTCCCCACATTTGCTTGTTCTGGCTCTTCCGATTATGGTAACTTTATTCTCCTTACCGCCACGCGTGCGCGATGTGACCCTCGCTTCGCTTCCGTCTCGACCACTATCACCATCTTCACCATCGCCTCTCCCCCGTCTCCCACTCCTCCCTTGAGATCGACAATGAAGAGGACAACGGGGACGATGAGCCGTTCTTAGACTTAGAGTTCACCCATCCCCGAAGATGAGGATGATGGGGAGAAGCCTGAGGAGGGGAAGGAGGAAGAGGGGAGGTAGAAGCAGGACAAGCCCAACAACGAACATGACAATAGTGACAATGAATGCGGAGGTGGCAACGAGGATGGCGACGACGTGGAGAGAGTTCAAGTTCAAGGGAGGAAATGAGAATCAACTCATTGTTTCGCCAAGTTCGGACTAGGACTTGAAGGGAGATGAGTAGATCCGAAGGTGAATCGGAGAGGAAGAGGGAGCTTGGGGAGATTTTGAATTGAGAGAGACAAGATGGAGTAGGAGAGTAGTGAATTGAAATAGGATGGTGATTAGAGCCCTAAATTTTAGATTTGCTAATTTTGATTTTTTAATATTAAAAATTATAATATAACCGGTTCGGTCCGGATGGGCGGTGGGCGGATCCGCTCATGGAATCGGAACTGGACCGACTTCCTTAAGAACCACTGTTCTAGGCGATTCCGATCGGGTTTTGGGCAATCGAACGAGTCCCGGTTCTTTTGCACACCCCTACCAGGAACCAAAAAGTTTTTTCATATGAGGCGGCAATACATTGCACAACTTTGCAAAAATTCGCTCACAACCCGGCTTAGATTTGTGATCTCGTAAAAGATAATGTGATACTACTAAATTAGCATACTCATCAATAGCCTTACAAATTTATCCGTTTGCTTTGGATATTTTTCATTTTATGTGGCGACTTATTGGAATGAACACAAACGCTTTGTTCAGAATTCACATCAAACCTTTCCATTGGGAGACATAATTAAACTTAGAGAGATTTAAGAGTTCAAACGAAGATAGAATGTTAAGGCGTTGAGAACCCATGTTTCCATAGTTTCGTTTTCGATTTTGCCTAGATTATGGTTATGCGCATGTACCAATGTAGACAATCTATTGAGACTAAACCTTCGAATCATGTGTGGAATGATCTGATTTGGGTGGCGTTGGCTATAATTCAATATCATATGAACTTAACTAGGTCGATAGTTTTTTTCTTTTTTTGGTGAAGATTAGGTCGATAGTTTTTTATTTGCCTAATTTGTGAAGAAATTGATGATCAATATATAAGTATTTATACATATGTATATACCGATCTAGAAAAGATCACATTCTAGTTGTTACATCTTTCTTAAGCATCGTCTCTCTTTTTGTGATTGTTAAAGAAACTTTATTTTCCGTCTAGCATCGTGATTTACATTTGATTTGCAGTTGCATAATCGCGAGTTAGTGTAAGGCAAAAAAGTCTATTCATAATAAACATATTCAAGTTTGATTAAAATCTAAAAATATGAATTTCACCATGGTTTCTTCGATTCCCCATTAGTTCAGAATGTATATGACAAAACATTTTCGGAGTATTTATAGAGATTAAAGAAATCCGAAAGGATAGGGTCCTGTGATTAGTATCTAATGTTCTTTTCAGATGCACTTACCTTATCGTAAATGGACTCCTTAAAACGGATTACACCGAGTCCCCCGTGTGCGATTTACACGCTCTTCATGCTCATTCTGCAATCAAGTTTTAAACTCTCTTGATCCATGCCATCGAAGTCATCGTAACACCATCGCCGAACGCATCATCCACCATGCAGGGGTCACAGTCGATCCAGTCGGTACGGTCGATTTGTATTTGTGTTGGTTTAAACCATAAAATAAAGAGTAACCGTCTCCTATTCTTGTTCTTACTATTATGTTCATCCGCAGGATGATTTACGCCTCTGATTTCCACAAACACGCTTCAAATGATGGGTTGAACAATGCCGTTGCCAAACAAAGTTTAAAGCCGAAAAAAAGTAGTACGACGAGCCGCGAGATCACATTTCGAAAGAAGGATTTAGCACAAGCACGCGCACTTTGCTTTAGGTGGCGCTGACTAAGAATAAATCACCACACCCTCATAAAAATCCTCTGTTACTTCATTTTTTATGAAGCAGGCAAATCAACCTCATCAACCCCTTATAGAGCCTTCCTGGTCAACAAGGTTTGGCTTATAACTCCCAGTATAAAACCTCTCCAGTCAAGTCAGTTCCAGCTAAAAGTTCAGAGGAGGGATAGAAATTAGAACAAATCTACCGAAGCAAGCATGTTACTATGCACAGGAGGCACCGATTTTCCCCTATCGCACTCCCAAAAATTATCAACTCTTCTATATGCATGATTTCAGCTAAAAACAATTCTGCACAGAACAAAAATAAGCAAATGGAAACCACAGGCGAAACAAGCCCGGCATATAGTTCAACAATGCATACGACCTGCCATTGCACTACCCATTATCAAACACTTCAAATCATAGAGATATCCCAATAATAGTAGGGCAAATAACACGCACGAATCTTACCCCGTATCCAATGACCACCAAGGATTTTGCTCTCACTTCAAAGAGCAGTTCTAAATCAGCTGAAATTAGTAGAACTACACAGAAAAGCCTCAATTCACAGGTGCTCCGGACACTAAAGACTACTCCAAACTAAGAGGGCAGCTTAAAGATCCCAGAATAAACTCTTCATTTGTATGATTGATAAACCATACTTCCAGCTAAAGCCAAACAATCACCATCTCATCAGACAATCATCAGAACATCCGTATTTTAAAAGAAAATCCTGTATCTCTTTTAATTGCAGATAGAGCACTAGAGAAGCGGAACGAAAAATCAAAAGCTCCATTAAACAAAAAACGAAAATTTTGCTCAATAAGGTAAATCCCTATGGAAACCACTTCAAAAATACATAACAAAATCCTCAGCAAACTGAAATATCAGGGATTCATTGGCAAAACTAACTCCACCTAGTAAAAGAAGCCAAGTACTTTTCCACCAACATTCTTTCTCCTCGCCTCTTCATGATCCATGATGCCAGCTGAAGTTGTTAACACAATATAACCAAACTGCAAAATTCAGAGAACAAATTGATGTCAGACAAGAAAGGACGATGGGCTGCAAAAGTTCCGTCATGTTAAGCTAAAAGCATTAGATTTACTATCAAAAGTTCAGTCAACAAAATTGCTAGTGTAAGACCATATGAATGCGAAAAGCATTGTAGACTGCAAATGTAAGCTCAGAAAGCCATATGCGAAATATAATAAACCTATCAAGGTGAACAAGAACAGATAAGGACAGCTTTGCAGTGAAGTAAATTATAATTGTAGATAGTGAGTATAAGTAGAAGCTTTTGGAACAAACCTGTCTTGAGGGAAGCAGCCTTGCTGTCCAGCCTTCAATTTCCTTGACACCAATATCGAAACGGGGACTGATAACTCCACACTTGTTTAGCCTCCCATTGAGTTCAACCACAATTTTGCCAGACCTGTGGTCGTCGACATACTCAAACTCTCCGATGTAACCTAGCAAAAGCCCAAAAGGAAGTACGATAATAAGTGCCAACCATACAAAGTATCAAGCATCAAAAGCGATTGATAAGAGCATACCATGCTTCTGCATCACCAGAAGAAACTTGATGATCACTTTCGAGGACGGTCTGATCATGACCTGTCTCTTTCCCCTCTTTTCGGCATTATACATGCTCTTAAGAGCATCATTCAAAACGCTGACTTTCACCATCGTAAACAATCAACAAGCTGCAGCCTGCACCGCAGAGAAGCTCGCCATCACTATCATAAACGGGGGCAGGCATTCTCAAGACAACCTCACAAAAAGGAAAAAGAAACGGGAAAACTAAGCAGCTCTATGTCACGGGTCATTTCGGCCTAGTCACACGACACTGGGCGACCACACACGGATCCAGATATCAAAATCATGGGCAACAAAACTGCCCCGTAATCATCTGGGTACGCACAAAACCACCCCAAACACGATTATAGCACGACAACAAACGCGGGACAGGATTTCGTTTTTCCTACACCCGCCAGAATACCTCAAAAGAATCAAGGCTTGAATCCACCACTTCAAGCAGTACAAATTAAGTAAATGCTCAAGCAATTTCCATGAACAAAGATCTAAAACAGCAGCAGCGCTTAATCAGTACTAACGAGAACAGTGCACGAGAAGATCAAGAAACCACATCTGCCACAACCTAATCCAAGCTCAATTTACTCAAACTCAGCCGCGGAAAAGCAAGACCAGGATCGAATTCTTTCTAGCGAGCAAGCGAGAAAGAATTCCTCAGAAACCGACAACAACATGCGATTGGCAGAAGGAAGAGGGCTCGAAGGGTAGCAGCGTCGCACCTGAGATCGCGACGGCGGCGGAGGAAGCAAGACGGCGGAGGTCTGTCGGGTTGGAGAAGAGAGCGAAACCCTAGCTCTTTTATACTGTCTGAGGATAACAAAATGACCGTATTGCCCTTCAATCTTTGCGCCGGTTCTCATTTTTGACCTTATGAGTAGCTTCTCCAGTCCTAGAAATTCAAATTGGTCACCAAAAGAAAAAAATTGGCCTAGCAAATTCGAAAATACGAATTATTGACGCACAAAAAAAAAAAAAATCACTATCTCTTCTATTTAACAACGTGCATTTTTTTCTTCCTTATAAAGGAATTAATCAAGACTCCTTAAGGTTATCTTCAAAATCACTTACAATAAAAGTTGTCCCAAAATTTCATTTGTATTAATCTATATTTCATTTTGCGGTCGATAGGTTTAAGGAATTATCAAAATATACGAATTCATCTAGCAGCCAGACATGATAAACATTGTGTAATCATAATGATGTTTAGTAGATATATATTACTTGCGTTGCTTTTAATTAAGAAACTTTTAAGTAAACTAAAAACAAGTTCAATGATGTATCATCAAAATGTATTCAAATGGTTCCTATCTTAATAATAAAAAATAGAAATAATGCCCTAAAAAAAAAGATGATGACGACAACGAAAATAACAACAATAACAATATCAAGGGCCATACCTAATATTATTTATAAATTGCAAGTTCGAGATAACTTAATTTTACTACTTATATCTTCTATTACGACTAGGCAAATCTAATTCCAAAGCAGATTGGAATTCCCAACTCTGGTGTCTCCTTCCTAAGCTGCAATTATTTTGATAATACAAAATCAAAAACTGTAGATACCAACCATAAGTTTTTTTTTTCTTTCTCAATTTTGTGTTTATCTGAAGTTTAATTCCAAAGTTTTAAAACTAGCATTGATCCTACTTATAGGAGGAATCAGATCATGCATTATGGGTATCACCACTAGAGTCGGCATTTTTCGATTCGATCCGTTTACACAACACGAAATTAAATATTTTTGAATCTGGCATGAGGGGTTTGTGTCATATGACATGATAGAAACCGAGTTTTATTATTTTTCACCGTGAGTTGGTGAAAGATATATGGAAGTGTAAGGGGCAACTTGGCAAAGCTAAGAGGCATTTGGGTGCACAATTTTTGCAGCTCATTATTCGCAAGAAGTATGGAGGATACAAGTGCATAACTCTAGGGTCCTAAATTGCGCGTCTTTTGGTGCGATCTTGTTCATATGAACCATAAGATCGGATTGTAAATCTATAATCATAAAAAAAAGGTTTGCATGTGTATATATAGGGTGCCTTCTTTTATTTTATTCTATCCAAGCAATACAAGCATTCTTGAAAGTTTCTCTCTAAACATTGGTTCTCTCTAAAACTCTATAGAATTTCAGAGTGCGAACAAGGCTTTTTGTTTTCGAAAGTAAAATAAGAAATATTTTTAGGTCGGTTATGGAGAAAATCAATTGTTTATTGCCATTTCTTTTCACAATTAAAAAAAACGATTTTGACTATCTCTAATCCTCTAGATTAATAGATGAATAATTGCGTCATCTTAAAACTTAGTCTTTTGAAAATTTAGGGCAGACAAATAATAGTGTAGCATAATAGTGAACAGAATAACATAGTAACGGAATTGTTTCTAGCTCAGTCTCCTCCGATATTTGCAATGTACAAATAAAGTGACTTGTAGGTGACTACTGGTAAATCAATACAAGTTTGTTTGGCCTAAGCAATGTTATACGTGACATAGTAAAGAAAGAGAAACATGTTCCATTTAACAATTCCCAGTTGACGACCCTTCTTATGTGCATTTCCTACCCCAATTCTTCCTTTTAATCATTTGGATCATAACGTGTACCTCAAAAATAAATATGAGTTGCCTAAAGGAGTAGCTTGCAACCAATTGATGCAACCACCTGTAATGATAACTTGGGTGTCTTAATATTGCAGCTCTCATATTGTGTATATCCGTCTAGCTTAATACATCATGACTTGTTAAATTCTAAATTAATATCTGAATTAGCCATATTTGGGCAAAGACTCCAAGGTTTTGATGTTTGTTAACATCTCTCCTGGGCTTTTGTTAGTTAGCAAGTTGTATTGTCTCTTCAATTTGCCGCGAAAGTAAAATTTCTGGCTGGAGGTATGGCAGCTAAATATCCCTAAGTCCTGCAGATTCTCGATGGAAGGTAGGGTCACCATATACCCATGCACCCTGTAGAGTCTCGATGGAGGTATGACCGCCAAACAGTTTGCAAATGTGAATGGTCAAAATCCGAGACAATTTGTTGAAATTTGAGTCAGGTTCCATTCCTAAGTTGAGATAATGGGAACTGTGTAAAATGAGAATGTGGTTTATAGGCGTGAGCAAACTTTTTTCCTTTTTTTGTGGCAAATTTGCCGCTAATGAATACTTGCTTCGAGTTGATTTCTTTGTTGGATCTCAAATATATCATTGTCTCTTCAATGGCTTTCTTTCCTCCTTTCGTATACTTCCCTTGACTAGAAACCAGTGCAAGTGATTCATGTTGATCCATTTCTACACATCAGGAACGGCTCCTTCAAACCAAGCATGTATATACCATCAACGCCATGACAATGGTGATTTGTTGGACGGAAGATACAGAAAGAATATGAAAATATTATTTTTAACCATTTTGAGACCTTTTTTTTTTTTTTTTTTTTTTTTTGCAATTTACAAATTTAGTTTCTACAACTCTGGATGAATATGAAATCGAGCATGATCTGCAACGTAAAGTGTCGCTCAGAATAGATGCACTATGGGCTGAGATAGATTATGATGTTGTCCATAAGTGACCGAGCAACTTGTGCAATGATTTTAGAGTCAACGATTATGGAAAGATATAAAGTCTAACTCCCAAGGCACGCCTTAAGAAGAAGAAATAAAAAGCATGTAGATGTACGATCTTCTTTTCTTTATCTGTCGGCGTTCGGCCTGAAGGTTTTGGCCCGGTCAGGTGGCCAACGAACGGCAGCCTAGGCAAGTGTTGTAGGCGTGGCCAGGAGTTGATGGGTTCGTGGCTACCTCTGTGCTTGTCCGCGGAGGCCACTAGTTTGGCAGGTGCGGGTGTTCGATGAGCGATGAGCGTGGCCGTCGTTAGGGTGTCGAGGGTTGAAGCCGAACCAGGGCCGTAGTTGGGTCCATCATTGGCGGGAACCAAGAGTCCAGGGCCGCCGGAGTGTGCCCGCGGCCAGGCTGAGCGAGCGGCGCCGCTGGTTTTCTCTGCCTCCGTTAGAGCCAGGCCGGGCCTAGGGTCTGGCCAGGCTAGTTGGGGTTCGGTCCACTTCTGGTCTGGGACGAGGTTATTGGGCTGGTCTATTTTATTTTTTGACAGAAGCTTATTTAGTTTAGGCTCCGGGCCGGTTTTGTTTAGTTATTGGGCCGGGCATAGGTTGTTAAACCTTCAAGGGGCCGGGCTGAATTAGGGTCTAATTAGGTGTGGGCCGTCGTAGTTTTGGGCTGGATTTAGTTAAATTTTATTCTTTGGGTTAGTTTTTTTAGAGAAGGTTCTGGGCCCTTTTGTTTCGGACTAGGCCTATCCGTCAGGCCCATTGCAGCCGTGGACCTCAGTACCGACCCGGATCAAATGTAAGGTACGACCCCGGTCCGTTTATATATTATATTACTTTACTATTAAAAATTATTTTCAAAAAATAAAAAATTGGGATTTTTTTTTTTCATGGAATTAGAAAAGAAGCTTAAAAAATTAGCTTTTCAGTACTTTTTCTCTTAAAAAATGAGAACAAATATTTTGATAAAAACATTAATCTCAATATTGAATAAGCCTTTAGAACTTTATAATACAGTTTTTGAAAGCCATTTTCTTTTTAAAGACCGTACTAGGTTGCCGTTTGGCCTTTTTATTTTGATAATATCTGATTGTGCCTCTTTCAGACGTTGATTGTTATATTCACTTTTAGAATGGTTAAGATGAATTTTAAAAGTGTGGTTAATACATAATCAAGTTTAAAGAGGCACTACTTGTATAACTAGTGTAATCAAATCCTCAAGTTTGAAATTTTTGGTTCTATAGATATACAATGAAACAATTTGTGATTTGCTACCACATGGTGAAAATGGTATTAATTGAGAAGTGCCCACAATTGAAAAAGATGCAAGTGGAAATTCATATGGAGAGAATCTCACCATAGTTGATGTCTCTAGTATCAAAGAAAATTAGCTTGCTTTTGGAGTAGGCTGCACAAGATAGGTACTAGGGGTGATCGATTCCAGGGTGGGCAGTTCCCACCCTAGAATCGAGAACCACTCAAAATCGAAACCGAGAACCACCCGTTGATTCTATGGATCCACCCAACTGGATCGCCGGTTTGGTTCGGTTCCCGAATGGATCCATGGAACCTTTCTAGTTTGGTAATACCTTATATATGTTGCATAATACAAAGTTGAAAATCCACATTATGCAAGACCAATAAAAAGGTAGTATACACTCAATATAAACTATAAAGGCTAGCATAAAAATGTGGGAAATGAAACAAAAGACCAAACATCAACATTGAGTACTAAAACATGACTAAGATATAGAGTTCAAAATTTGTCTACATGACCAAGCGTAAGGCTCGAAGGTTCAACTTTTTGATATATGAAGACAAGTCTCCTTAAATAAAGATAACTGATATGAAACAAACATAACTCAATAGTTTTAGATGTTTGCAAAGACAAAGGAAAAGAGAGCTGCAAAATTGCAAAAGTATAAAGTCAAACAACCTGAATAATTGGCAAAAGAGTTGCAAATTACAATGCAACATCGAGTCTTTTGAAATAGACATCTTTTCAGTTGCCATACGCAATGTTGTGCAATAATGAACTCAGAACTTAGAACTTAGGACAATCTAATGCATGTGGAACATTAAAGGCTTGTTAAACTTATGGTTTTGTATCTTCTTCATTTGCATTCCATGTTGCCTTTGAGAACATAAAATTTCTCTTATTATCATCTTATTCACAATTCGGTATGAAGAGAGCGGGACATTCAATGTCGTGTCAATTAGTAAATGGCATGGATATGAAGACAGTTCACTCTTAAGGGTAAATTGGCGATTCCATTAACTTGATTTTTGCACCAACGGTAAACAAATGACCCAATGGGTTCGATTTTCATAAAAGAAAGATGTTGGGATTTGGAATTTTCAAGAATCGGACTTAAGAGTAAATCGGCGATCCAATTATGATGGCTAGTAGTTATTTTTGATTCCTTTGTAGGAAATGGGACTAACTTATTAACTGAATTCTCTTAATACCCACTCCAATTGACCCCCTACGCGTCAAATTCGATCAAGCTTCCTTGCATTTTGGATGCCGTAAAAATAAGTTTTGTGCTTTACTTTGGTTTTTTATTTTTGGAAGTGCATTCAATTTCAGCTTTTAGTTGAAGAGCATTTGATACGTGAAGCAAAGGCCCTTTAAATGGAAGGAAGACAAATGTAGAATATATGATTATGCAATCCAATGAATTTCAAGTTCTTAGATCCATGAAATGATTAATTCTGACCAACAAATGTTCTTAGACCTGATGTAGCCATCTATATAGAAATTAAGTTGATCATTATAGGGTGAATTTTACTTATGAATAACATTATAAGATCTTATCTATTTGATAGAAGACTTGTGGTCGCCAAAATCACCACATCGATATCCCGAAGCATGTTCAGCTGCAAGAACCTGATTTGAAGCACTTGAGGAATAGTTGATCGACCCCCAGCACCCAACCTAGTAAAGGGGCTCAAGTCGAGTCTCCTCGAATCTCACATCAGCAATTGCTCTATCAATGTCTGGTGGAGGAACTCGATGTTGTTGAATTGAGGATCTAACATTCTCGAACTCAGGCCTCAAACTCATCAAAAACTTAGAGAGCCCCTTTCTACTCTATAAGGCTATTCTATCTTATATGAAATTATTCCCGACAAGAGCCTTTAGAATCGGTGCCCCTATCTTTGAAAGGGGTCCCTCATGTTCAGCCGGTCCGATAGAAGCCTAAGCCTTTGGTAATAAATAGTACAGCACACTTCTTTATTTTACCCATAAGCTAAGGCATATTCTTCATGTTGCAACTAATAGAAAGGTGGAGAATCAAGATTACTTTTTTAATCCCAAGATCTTTCTAGATACTATCTCTGTATCCGTCCATTAGGTGGAGTCCACTTGAGCGTACTACTTTGCGACGATATGCCGGACTTGTTCAATTGGTGAACTTGAGAATGTCGAGTTCTTGTTGTTCATATTGGCTGAAATTCATTTTCAACCCTCGCGAATACGAGAGCTGCTATCGAGTGAACCAGCGATCATGTGAAGGGAGATTGGAGAGAAATCCGTTCTACCTTCATCGCGTATAAATGGCTTAGCGAACTCAAGAGTACCTTTGTAAGAGACTAGCTACTTTTCGACCGATATAGTTAGGTCGCAATCCTATTAGAGGGCCGTATACACGTTTGCAACCTTTTCGTCGGCGATAATAATGTCGTCACCGAGAATGGCTTTTTGAAAACCTTTTCCCTCTATATACTTTCTCAGCCGCAATACACACTAACATACGGTGAGTTAGTGTAAATGCAGGCCAAAAACTGTAAAACCATTTAGCCGGGTTGGGGTTGGCCTTTCGAAAAACGGACAACTCTAGCCAACGGCTACCTTTAACTTAATAAGGTTTTGAGGACACCTAAAGAAGTTGTCGGTTAACGATACAGCCGGTAGAGGCAATATTCTCTCCAAACGGAACATTTAGCACCATGGTTGTCACTCCGCGAGGAGGGAATCCGTTGTTGAGGTCGTCGGAGAATCCATTTCTTATTCCTTTATTAAGACGCTTAAGGGGTCTTGGCGGCCATATCCCAATGGAAGATTCAATAATACCGGTCTGTTAGGCCTCGATTGAGAATCTAGAACACGCTTGGATGTTTGGGCTCGAGAAGACATGCCGACACCGTGTCATTTGTTAACTGCTGGATGTTTGAACCGCTTCTTTTTGTATCTTTTGAATCGATTGAGGAGGCCCAATAATTTAGATCTTGCTAATTCTTTATTTATTACTGGATTATTTTCCAAGAAATATGGCTGCGATCATTTTAATAGCCACGCATTTTTTGGATTAATGCAAAGTTAAAAATAGCAATATTAAGTTGTATTTTATGAAGGGGAATTTCTTAAAAGCAAAAGTAGAAATGATGGTGATCCCATTAACTCGATTTTTACACCAACGGTAAACAAATGATCCAATGGGTTCGATTTTCATAAAAGAAAGATGTTGGGATCTGAAATTTTCAAGAATTTGACTTAAGAGTAAATTGGCGATCCAATTATGACGGCTAGTAGTAATGATTGTACTCTTTCTACAGTTTTGTTATTTCGGTAGTATTTGTCAACACAATGCTTCATGCCAAATACCTAACTTAGAAATTTATCTCAACACGAAAATGGTTTGGCATGAAGCATTTTGTTGACTTGTTTATAATTCCCATGGGTTTATAATTCCTGTTACTCTTTTATTTCTAAGTTTCAACAATCAAAATGAAAAAAAATTATGATTAATCCTTCTTGTATTGGCTGATATGGTGGAAACCGATTAAGAGATGTAAGAGAAATTGATTGCATAATTTCTTTAGTAACAACCCTTCTTGTAGCAAAAATAAGAGCAATGAACTTGAGGCTAATCCTGGATTGAACTTTGGAACATCAAGCTATTTGGTTATTGAAAACATTTCAGTTTTAAGTTATCCTTTTCTTGGAAGTAAATAATTGGTTGGAGCCTACCCTCTTTGACGCGGGTTTGATTCCCGCTATCTGCCTAGTTTTGTAGTTAATGGTATAAGGGATTCGATAGATGAATATTTGAAAGCTAAGAATAATTTCCTTGAGTATTAGAGAATAAGAGAGTACTGATTTCACTATGTTTCAACTGGAATTAAAGGGAAAATGAAATTATGTGAACTACTTTTCTTGCTTTTTATTTGGTTTTAAATCTTAATTGAAATAAAGTGCATGGAAGTATGTGGATCGTGTGAATTGCCATCGGTATAAGCATACATTTTGGAAAAAGAAACATGAAGATGATAACTATTATTTTGAAAATTTTCTATAAAATTGTACACAAAGAATGAATTCTAGAACCAGAGATCCATAAGGTGGATCAGTCAGGGGAAAATGTCTATTTTTGAATAGTTGAAGCCATCTAAGCCAACATTGATGTTCCGCCGCCTCATGATTTCGTCATAAGCAACTTCAACATTTTATTGCAGGCACTGGAAATGTAAGGTGAACATTCTGAAGTGCTAGCTCACCTATTAAGTATTTATGTTCTTCACCAAATATTCCCTCCAAGAGACTTCTCTGTATGTTCACTGTCAGAAACTTTATCAATTCCACGAGCTTTGATTCATCTTCATAATTATGGTTCTGATTGGGAGCTCTATACATACGGATGTTACCAAAGTATCTTAGCTTGTTTCAACTGTTTATGACTTCAAATTGGCATAGATACATGCTTTATGCATGTCCAATTTATTAGCTGTTAGTAGGTGCAGTTTTGCTCTTAAAAGATACCCTTTTTGTTATTTAATTGTATTATTATCTAAGCAATCTATCTTAGTTGTGAATCTTATCCCTCTACTCTTTTTGTAGCCCGAGATGGAAATGGTGACTCGGGCCTCGAAAAACAATTAAAGCCGAATGTAGGAGTATCTACGAACATGCTTGTCGGCATTTGCGGTGAAGAGCGACCTAAAAGTCTGGTAGAAGCATTGGGTTTGGTATGGCCTTTTTACTAAAACTTACTTTATGAGTTTCTCTTATAGGACTTCTTTGGCTATTAGGCAAGTTGAATTTATGGGGTGCAATCGGCACTTGAAAATAGCAATATTAAGCTGTATTTTCCGAAAGGAAATTTCTTAAAAGTAAAAGTAGAAATGATGGTAATCCCATTAACTCAATTTTTGCACCAATGATAAACAAATGACCCAATGGGTTCGATTTTCATAAAAGAAAGATGTTGGGATCTGAAATTATCAAGAATTTGACTTAAGAGTAAATCGGCGATCCAATTATGATGGCTAGTAGTAATGATTGTACTCTTTCTACAATTTTGTTATTTCAGGTAGTATTTGTCAACACAATGCTTCATGCCAAATACCTAACTTAGAAATTTATCTCAACACGAAAATGGTTTGGCATGAAGCATTTTGTTGACTTATTTATAATTCCCATGGGTTTATAATTCCTGTCGCTCTTTTATTTCTAAGTTTCAGCAATCAAAATGAAAAAAAATATATATAAACGATTAAGAAGGTTTTCACTGAATTATTAGAGTGTGCACAATTATTTCTAAACATGGTATTTGGAATATTGAAGTAAAATTAATTAAAATAATCAAGGGAAGGAAAATTCTCTTCGGGACAACTTTATTTATGATTAGTTTCCGAGAACTGAGGATATGTTGCATTTTTGGTTTTCTGTTCCAAGAAACCTGTCATGATTTGTGCACATTATCTACAAGTTGTATGTTGTATGAGGTTAGTTGAATGCCCTTAAATTAGTGCGGTTATGCCAGTTCAAGAAAGAAAATACTAATTCATTTGTCATCTCTCATGTCAACAAACCCATGGGAATTATAAACAAGTCAACAAAATGCTTCACTAACTTGAACTATGTCGCGATCATGATGTCATTTTCATGCAATTTATTGTCGACAATTTCTGCATAACCTTTTTCGTGAGTTTCCTTGAAGACATAATTGAAGACAATTGTAATTGAGAACATATAAGCAATAAATGTTTCCCGTTCACATGCAGAGAACCATTTAAATAATGTTTCAAAAATATTCTGGGAAGAAAAAATTTCCATCAAAGGCTATACATAATCATAATAGCAGCAAACTCAAGGAAATTGGAACCTTCTTCTCAAGGGCACTATAGGGTCTCCTACAGGATGCTCTAATAGAATGGTGAGCTTTTGTTCCCGTGTCAACTAGTGTGAAGTGTGGTAATATTGATTATAATTCTATGATTGGAAGTGCATAGGATTAAGTTCTGAAGTTAAATGGTGGTTCTTGAGGTGTGCCCTAAGATCTTGAGTAGAAGCTAGGTTAGCTGGGCACCGGCATAGAAACATGTGGAGGGGATGTTGCACCTAGGGGTGAGCGGTTCCCGGTTCTGGTTCGGTTCCGTCTGGAACCTGGAACCTACCCTCGGGTACAGGTTCCTCAATTTTTGGAACCCGGAACCTACCCGTCGAACAGAGAACACAGAACCTACCCGTCACGGTTCCGGGTCGGTTCCGGTTCCAACAGTTCTTTTTTTTTTTTTTTTTCATTTTCGTAGTGGGCACGAATATCCGGAAGCTGTCTTCGCAATTTACATATTACTCGGGGAAGAGAACGTGAACCCTCAACCGCTTGCTCCTTTCTTTTTGGATCGACACAGGAAGGAAAGCAGAGAAGCAAAGGAAATTGAGAACAAACTGACGTTAACAAAATCACAAACACAAAGAACTAATTTCACAAAAATTGAGGAACCTTTTTGGTTCCAATCAATCCCACATCTCAAGCAATGCAGCATGTCAAATGAAAGAGACGGGTATGGCAACCGGGTTGTGTTAAGTGAACGATCATCGCCGGAAGACCCCTTTCAAGGGTCAGTTGAACCTGACTTCCAGAAGTCTCATAGTTTGCAATGCACATAGTCAAGAGTTGTTTGGAGAAGAGATGGGCTCCAAAACTACCATAACCACATCCTATATCCAAGATTGTTCTAACCTGAAAATCAGCGCAAGGAAAAGCTCAAAGAGAAGTACCAAAGCAAGTGAAAATATATGATCAACATGCTCTCGGAACATATAACGATTAAACAAAAAGTAGGATGTAGAAGTCAAAGCTTTCGAACTAAAGTATGAAAATTGTCAATTGGCATATAATATGTCGTCTTTTAACACGAGACTCGTAATGAATAATTACAATTTCAGATATCCAGCTAATAGCGGTGCCGGCATGCGGTGCAAGACAAAGTTCCTTTTACCATGAGACCTAACAGAAGAAATTAGAAGATGAATATTTCCTTTCTAGTACTCATGGATTATCTCATCTCGGGGCCGATTACGTTTTGATTTAGCTGCAATGAAATTGCATCACAAGGAAGATGAATTTGGCCAGAAAAATGTATATCTTGAATTTGGTTTTATGCATCTAACATCACCATCATCCCACTGAAACCGGAGAGCATTAAACATGATAATAAGTGCAACAAAGTATCTATAGGAGGTAAAAGGAAACAATAGATAACACAATCCATCGATGCGGGTAGTCAATACTCAATGGATGAATAATATCTCCACTTACCCCAGCTTTGGTAAATTCATATTCATTGCTAAGACCAATCATTTTTGCTATTTGTTTGAGCATAGTCTTCCACGCCATCAAACATTAGAGAAGCTGAACGGAAAGAAATCTGCTCTTCCTCTAGCATCATCATCCTAGAAAGGCAACGGAAGTGAAATTAATCATATGAAGGGAAATAGAAGTGTGATAAAACTAGCGATATTATTAGCATGTCCACATACCTCTTGGTCAAGCTCCCCGAAGAGAGTACCTGCCGGGCGTAATTTTAGCATTTGCAACCCGGATAATGTCTTTCCCGTGGGCCACCTCAAAGGGATTTTGTAATTTGTCGGTGGAACAACCAAACAATGTTGTTTGACAGAATGCCCACAATGTCGCTCAAACTCATTTCCATCCGAATAGCCCGAGCAACATTTTCTCGAAACATTTCGAGAGCCGAGATCTTCAAGCTCGCGAAGCCGGGCTCCACTCGAGCCTCAAGCACCTCTCTTCCATCGACTCGATGGTCGCGCGCCGACTCCGGGACCGGCGATTTGGTGGCTTGCGCTCTCTCTCTTCGCCTGCAAAAATTTCCAGCACCTCTCATCCGCTACCGATCCAAACCGATCGCCTCGCGAAGAAAAGTTCGAGAGATCGCGTCGCGGTGGAGTAGACTGGAGGAGAGAGAGGCGCGGTTCCCGGTCCGGTCCACTTTCCAAACCACTCGCCGAACGCCGCGGAGAGCGACATTTCAAAGTACGGACCGGAAGCTAATCTCGGGTGGCGGCGGCAAGAGGTGGTGACGGTGGCTTGGGGACGGCGGCGGTGGCTCACGGTGGCGAGGGGCGGCGCGGACGGCGCGACGCTCGTCGGGCTCAACGGCGAGACGGCTTGTCGGACGAGCGGTGGGTGATGGTGGTTCAGTGGCCAAGGGGTGGTGGTGAGTAGGGCGTGGGGGCGGCGGTGTGGTGGTGGGTGAAGCACTAGCGGCGGCCGGCAAGAGGAGGAGGAAGAAGAAAAAGAAAGAAGAAGAAGAAGGGGTAGGGTTTCGGCGAGAGAGGAGGAAAGAGAAGAGAGAAAGAGGAGAAAAGAAAAAAGTTAGGAGAGGGCAGGAAGTGACGTGCGTAGGAAAAAGGGAAGAAAAGGAAGGGATAGAGAAAAAGAAAGAGAAAGGGGGAAGAATCCGCGGGGGGAATCTTGCGGGGGTTTTTTTTTTTTTTTTTAATTATGACCGGTTCCGGTTCCGGTTCCCGGTTCCCTTTTTCGTGGAACCGGAACCGGAACCGAACGCCTGCCTTTCCCGAAAAAGGGAACCGGAACCGGAACCGGTCTCTTTAGAACCGGGAACCGAACCGGACCCTCCTCCGGTTCGGTTCCCGGTTCCCCCTTGCTACCGGAACCGTGCTCACCCCTAGTTGCACCAAGCAGTGGAGCCAATGTAAATCATTTACCTTCTGAAGCTCTTCATTGGAATTACGTAGGTTCTTTTCGTAAGGACCACATGTTGCTTCTTCTCCAGCATGAGAGTTGTGCTTATGTGATGGTCCATTGATGGAAGTGCAATCCTAGTCATTACTGGCAGTGACTTCCTATTCTAGCTTCATCTCATAGGTAGTGACTCTCAAGCCTTACTTTGATAATGTTTGAAATAGCTGAGTCTCTATGTTCTTCTTATGTTTGCAGAGCTCGGCGGCTTCTTTGTAGAGAATAACAATATAAAAGCCAATGTTTAGTAGACTATTCATGTCATAATAATAATAAATAAAAAAAATCACAAACTCACCCGAAGAATAAATAGGCTAATTCCTCTCATTTAGTCATACACATATGTTGAGTCGACAAATCGATCGTACATTTTTTGTTTAAAAAAGAGAAACAATTAAATATATACTGAACATATAAACAAACAAATTAAAAGAGAAAGCCCAAGTCGCTTAACCTTTATCTACAGCCGCATTGTCTAGTCTAGTTCGCATGGCCCGCATGATTTAAGCCCAAGGAGGCTGGCCTATCTCGTGAAACCTAGATCTGTAACTGGCCCCTGAAGCTTAAAGCCCCAATTCACACTTAAACGAAGGCCCATAAGATCAGGACCCACAAAAAACTTTCCTTTCTCCAGGGTCGTCTTCCAGAGGTGTTTTTTTTTTTTTTGGGAGTTTGGTCCGCCATTCTGTCGCCTTTCATTGCTTTTTTTGACACCAAGCCAAGCCGAGTTGCGCTTTGTTTTTCAGGGACCATCACCAGACAGCTTAAATCGAAATTCCTTTTGACGTCTAAATTTTAGTAAATAAATCAAGCATACAATTTCGTAACAAATAAATGAATAATCCAAAAATATGATTGAATTAGATAATAAATGAACAACCGGGGGGGGGGAGCGATGGCGTGGCCCATGGCCTAGACTCTACAAACTTCAATCAGTCCACGTGGCCCAGTTCGCATGTAGCCCACTCTAATGGTTTTTTTTATGATGGGCTCATTGGAATTGATAAATTCGGCCCGCAAGCTTCATTCCACAAGTGAACCCAAGAGGATAAAGGGGCCCATCAAAGAGACGGAGTCTGAGCCCAGCTATACTCTTCCTCTTCTCTCGGGCATGCACTCTATTTTGGGAATAAAATTTTTATACAATTACCCAACTTTTCATTTTGCTTAAAAACTTGTTCAAGAAACAAAAATAGAAAAAATTATTTCCAAAGAGAAATTATTTTTAGGAATGGAAATGTTATCATACGCACCTTTAGACAAGTGTGCGAGCAAGAAAGTGATTGAGTGAGGCAAGTCAGGGCAAGAGTTGAAGAGTGCCTATAGCATTAGGCTTGGCCATTTTCTTAATTTCTATTAGGTTTTGTTAAATAACCCAACAATATATTCCATTAACATGTTTTATTTGAACAAATTTTAGTTGAAACAAGGTCGAGCAATGAATAGCTACAACTAAAGAATGTGTGTCCAAAAAAATTAAAAATTAAAAAGAGATAAAAATCAAGAAGAGAAAGTACTATTCTTCCTTTACACTTCAATAAAATTTGATAGAATCGATGCCGAGACAACTTTTGTGGAATAGAGGTCAACTGTCGACTTTTAATAAAGTACATAGGGGCAACTGTACAACCTCTTTTCTCCATACAAACATAAATCTGAACGCTTCTTTCCTTGATTTGTAATGTTATTGAAACAAAATCATGGATCTATAAAATCCGATCCTTGATTTTATTGAAATTTGCTTCATAACTGGTAAATTTAGGGGTTGTACCTCTTTGCCGCCTGGAACTTTGTATCTTTTTCTGTGTTTTTTGTTGTTAAATATAAGAAAGAACGTTTGTTGCTGTATTATTGGTGCTACGTTATTTTGATGTGATGTTAAATCATTAATGGTTGAACAATGCATGTACTTTAGATATTTTTCCACGGTGAGTCCTCTTCTTAACACATTTAGATCCAAATATCAAATTTGTACTCAATGTTTGTATTTTCTTGTGTGACGTAGGAGAATGCAGATTTTTGAATAACTTTTCATTATGTTTGTCTGTCATTAAATCAATGAAAGAGTATTTCTTTACTGTATTATTGGTGCTAGGTTATTTTGATGTGATTTTAAAGCATTAATGGTTGAACTATGCATGTATTTCTAGATATTTTTCCTTGTTGAGTACTCTTCTAAGCACATAGTTAGATCTGAAAATCAAAATTATAATTGATCCTTGTATTGTCTCGTGTGACATAGGATGCAGATTTCCACATTAATGCTAAGTTTCTTATGAAAATGTGGGGTTCCAAAAGATGTGATAAAACATAGCTGAATTCATTTGGATTGTGATTCTATGAGCCTAATTTGAATTTGGGTTGAACTTTTCAAACTGAAAATATTTGTCTGTGTTGAGATATACCCGGCATTGTTGGCAGACTCTCTTGTGTATCCCTCTGACACGCTTTACACGCAAGAAAAGTGATCACGCTCTTCTTGAAATGAGGGTGAGGAGCCAACAAACACTAAAATGATAATTTAAGGGGAAAAATGTCGCTATTTTGAACTTTCAGAGCCTCCGGCCAACAGCGTGAGTATCTTACAAGATAACCTTACTAAAGGATGCTCTATCTGAAAATTTACAGTGGTGCTGATTCTTAATTTTTTATGGATACGAGGTTAAAAAGTGAGAAATCTTTTGTAGGGGCATTTCACAGCAAAACTGCACCTTGAGTTCTGTTCTTTTCTAGCTGGATTTTCTATGCCCGTAACAATTTTCGTCTGGTTGTATACTAATACCGTTGTGGTTAGGCAGGGAATCTGAATCAATGCTCTAAACAGCGTTTTGGATGAGTTGAGAAATATGCCCTTATCATCTATTAGAAAATCAAGAACTCTATATTTACTTAACATGGTATCTTAGGAAATGTTTGTTATGTTGAGATGCGGAAGTGTCACTATGGTAAACACTCTCTTAATATTGCAAGAACACTTAAAAAATTACACCACTCACGCAAACATACAAATGATTTCTCACATTAACACACACCTCTCTCACGCCACTCCTTACACCACACCCTCTCCCACTTCTCATGAACGGAGGCCTACTCACATTTAACCTCACACTGCTCCTCTGTTTGAGTCACTACTACAATTGGGAGGGGACGTGCCTATTTATAGTTGTTTTTCACTGACATACCAATGGTGAAAACATAGTCAACGTTTTTGCCATTTAATTCACACTCTCCATGACTATAAGTGAAGTCACTTGATCGAGGATTGTTTCTTGGATTCTTCTAAACATTGACGTTGGCTCCTTTCCACCTCTATTTCCAACTAATTAAAAATATTTGTAAAGATTATTCTATATAACTCTAGTAAAATGGATCATATTTTAACATGCTATACTTTGATGTAGGAATGAGGCAACCTTTGTTGGGCAGGTAAACCCTGAAACCGCATCACTTAACTAAATCATGTAAGATGGGAGGCAAAATCTAAGCAGGTGCCCAAAAATGGGATTGTTTGTTGTTAATGCTTTGTATTATCAAAACCCGCACACAAATCTATGCTCCTTAACCACTAATCAATATACTCGAAACAACCAATGGCATATTTAGCAGAATAAAGCCACTTGCAACTATCATCTGACCTTCTACTGATTCTAATAATTTTTCAGCTCTTGCGTCTAATACTCTTCCCACGAGAGAGGGAGAGAGAGAGAGAGAAAAGAGAGTCTGCTGGTCAGAGCTCGTTGTAAGCGGTATCTAGAGACATCTTCTGACTGATCAGATATATTATGGTCTACTCCTTCTTGCAGTGATGACCAGGGAAAACTGTTTATTAATGCGGACTCTTCAGATGCTAGAATTTTTCGAAGATCTCCAAGATTGTCTTCGAATCCATCAACGCCTCTATGCATTATCCAGAATTAGGGGAGGCGAAGTATTCATTTCAAAAACCTGCGGTCCTCTCCAAAGGACGGTATTAATCCCTGTCATCAAAGTGTTGTAATTTAAAATCGAAGGTCTTAATTAGTGATGTCAATCGATTATGCCTCCCCAGGCATAAGAGCAATGGAAAATCACATGCGCAAATAATGCCACATGTACCAGGCACTTGACTATGTCTTAATATGTACACGGACCGAATTTTGTATACATGTTCAATCATGCTTCTTAATATATATGGTTGCATTTTTTTTTTATAACAAGTTTTAGGACTTATAATGTGCTTATCCTTTCTAATATCTTTGCTCAAAAAATTTAAAGAAATTGGTTGCTTACTATTTTACTAATGTCGATAAATTCATATTAGTGTTGATAATTTGATTGTGACACTCGTAAAATTTCAAACGAGTTGTTAATTTACTAATTTATTGGTAAATTCCGGATAATGTTAGACAGTACAATCAAATTAGGAATTTATCAAATACTTCATAAATCTATTGACTCGGAAATGAGTTTTCTCAATTTTCCCCGGGCCGGATTTTAGACTCATCCAGCGTCGACTATGACGAAAATAGTGAGAGCAACTGTAATGTCCATAAACTTCGCAAGAACAACCTAATAGTACGGTTCCTTAAAGTTTATAACATAAATGATGCAGCAAATTGAAAAGATGATAATGAACACATCGAATGTGAGAGCTGACATGGCCTGGTCACTCAGGTCCATGTTCCTCCCACCGAGCCGATCGACCATATCCGGTACGGGTATGTGGTTCTGAAAGTCCTGCTCGCAAGGATCCTCTAACCTCATCCTCATTTTCTCCACTTGCGGGCTCGTGGCCTCCACCGCGAGCGTCCAGTCATAAAATCTCCGGCTCTCTTGGTTGCTCAACACGTCGTAAACTTCCCTCAGCTTTAAGAACTTGCCTGATGCAGTTTTTAACGAAAGGACAGTCGTGTCCGGATGGTACTCTTTCGATAGTCTCCGGTAAGCAGCTTTGATTTCTTCCATATCAGCATTGGCCGCAATTCCTAGGAACCTGTGGAGGAAAAACAAAAGAGTATTGGTAAAGTGGATTGGCCAAGTTGTAGCGATCGATGATGATACGGTCTTCTCATAACCTTAAGCTCGACCAAACCGGGAAAAACAGATTCAACATGTCCTTATCTATCAATAGAGCTGCACTTATGGTGGACTGTATCAGCAACTAGAGTGACAAGTGAAGCTAAACTTTGCAATGAGTGGCACACGTCCCCAGTAATGCAAATTACAACTCCTCACTTCATATTGCAATAGTCAGCTGACCTTAGTTTCATTTCTCGGAACAATCCGCCTGAATCACTTTCTTGTAGCCATAGATTTCCTTATCTCATGCAACACTCATCGCTATCATCTACTCGATGCATCTTAAAGAACCAATAGAAGCCAAGATCCCTACTTCGGTTAATTCGCTTCGAGCGAAAACTCTTTTTGATCCTGTGTTGCTGCATAAAAGAGATTCAAGGTTACCTTACCACAGCATTGAAAAACCAAAACTTAAGGCTTTTAAAGGGATTTCAGTCACTCACTCTCTAATTGGGTTTCCTTTCTCCATAGATAAGTATCATAAGAAAGACCAGGGCAGGCATAAAGAGCACTAGCGGCACGTCCAATAACTCCCCGAGACCGCCCTCCCTCAACCAAAAGGCGGGCTTCTGTTTCAGATTCAGTATGATCTGCTCATGTAACCCAGTGGATCACAGTAAATTTCCTCCATTGCCTTCATTCTATTCACTGTACCACCTTCAATGTACTTATCCAAATGATTTATCTTTTTCCCCTCAGAACAACTCATTGGAATGATTCACAAGACAGAGATAAAAGAGACTGCATTTCCGCGGTATCCGCATACTTCCTGTAGACCTAACCGATGCTCACTGGTGGTGGGAATCAGCGGACTCGTTGAGCAAATCGGCGAACTTCTCCCCCAAGAGATTCCTCGACTCCTCCTCCGCGCCCAGCTGCTTCCCGCCCTCCTTCGACCTCGAGCCCTCGCCGCCTCCGATCCATCCTTCGTCCTCGTTTTCCCAGTGGATCCTCGTGTCCACCCCCTCCTTCGGGCCCTGCGTCGCGGAAACCCGCAGACAGCGACGGCGGCGGCCGCGGCGTCCCGTAAGGCCCGCGTGCTTCTCACGTGACTTCCGTTTCCTTCTTACCTCTAAATTCGAAATTTGACTTTTAGTACCAAAATATGTGAAAAACCAACCTGTAGAATCAGTCGTGCATTTTTCTTTTTCTTTTTTGAATCCTTCGCCAACATTTTATTCAAATTTTCAAAAATTATGAAAAAATATTCGTATGATTCTATACGTCGAATTTGATTCTTGTGAAAGTTTATGACTTTCGAATTTATAAAAAAATTAAAATGTGTGAGTTGTAATATATAGGTTAAGCAAAAAAATAAAATATAGAAGTTGATTTATATAGGCAAGAAAGTAACTTTTTGCTTAAGTACTAAATAATTGGAGAGGGATTTCTTTTTTTTTCTTTTTTTGGGGAGGGGGTGAACTCAGTATATATTTATAATATAATTAACAAAATATGAATTTTCATAATTTCCTCTCATAACACTTAACATGCTCTAACGAATTTAAGAGTCTCAAATATATCGGCGATGTATGTGACGAATGGTATAACTAAGTGTGTCTCCTTAGTTAGCTAGCCTCGACGACTTAAGTGCTAGATGACTTATTTTCTATACCATGGTTGGAGAAGTCGGATTAATTTCCCAATAATAATTTTTGGAATGATGTTCTGTTCATAATATCACTTGAAATGTCACAACTCTTCAAAATTAACATTTTAGAAGTACAACTCGATTTCAAGAGCGCTTTAAGTATAATTAAGGTCCCATTTTTTATATAATCCGAAAATATAACCCAGTTACTTACTACATTTTTTTCAATTCTTTTGTTATAATCATGTAGTCCACCTTTTTTTTCACATGAACCTTGTTTTTTTCTTAACATGATTTGAGAGATTGACGTCTATATAACAAAACATTTCTACAAATCAGGAGCTGCTCCTTCAAACCAAGCATATATATCATCGATGTCATGATAATAGTAATTCCTCGGATGGAAGAGATAGAAAGGAACAAAAAAAAAAAAAAAAAAAAATCTTTTTATCCATTTTGAGACCTTTTTTTTTTTTCAATTTATAAATTTAATTTCTAGAACTCTGGATGAGTATGAAATCGAGCATGATATGCAACATAAAACTGACCGAGCAATGATTTTTCAGTGAATGATAATGAAAAGCAAATAAACTCTTTGACTCCCAAGGCACGCTTTAAGAAGAAAATTAAAAGCATGTAGATACATGATCTTCCTTTCTTTATCTGTTGGTGTTGGGCCTGAAGGTTTTGGCCCAGTGAGGTGGTCGATGAACGGCGGCCTGAGCGAGTGTTGTAGGCATGGCCAGGAGGTGATGGGTTCGTGGCTACCATTGTGGCTGTCGACGGAGGCCACTGGTTTGGCGGGCTTGGGTGTCCTACGAGTGATGAGCGCGGCTGTCATTAGGGCATTGAGGGTTAAAGCTGAACCAGGATCGCTGTTGGGTCTGTCATTGGCCATCACCAATAGTCCAGGGCTGCCGGAGTGTGCCCGCGGCCGGGCTGAGCGAGTGGCACCGCTCGTTTTCTTTGCCTCCGTTAGAGCCGGGTCGGGCCTAGGGTCTGGCCAAGCTAATTGGGGTTTGGTCCACTTCTGGGCCGGGACAAGGCTATTGAGCCGGTCTATTTTATTTTTAGACAGAAGCTTATTAAGTTTAGGCTCCGGGTCGGTTTTGTTTAGTTCTTGGGCCGGGCATAGGTTGTTAAACCTTCAACGGACCGGGTTGAGTTAGGGTCAAATGAGGTGTGGGCCGTCGTATGCTTTGGGCTGGACTTAGCTAAATTTTGGTATTAGGGTTAGTTGTTTTTTAGGAAGGTTTCTAGGCCCCTTTGCTGTCAGATTGGGCCTATTCGCCCGGCCAAGTCCGTTTATATTATTATATATTATTTTATTATTAAAAAATTAATTCTTTAAAAAAAATTAAAAATCCCAATTTTTTTTCTTCTAAAAATTGGGAAAAAAATCTAAAAAAAAGAGCTTTTTGAGTACATTTCTCACATGTGTAATGTCTACATTGGTATTGATTCATGTGTAGTTGTCTATGTGCGTGTGCTTGTGTTTGCACATTGGATGGTGGAGACGCAATTAATTTTTCAAAGGAGAAGATAGCCTTCTCCTGTTGTCTATTATGCAGGATTTTAAAATAATCAGTCTTTTCCAATCTTCAAGCATATTTCCCTTTTAAAAAATTTCCATGGTAATGACAGGTTGATATGAAGCTTCTAGAATTAGTTCTTCGCAATGTGATATATTATCGACTCCCGCAAGATACACTTTTGATCAAAAGAGTTTCACTAATTCCAACAAATTTTCCTTTTTGGATTTGAAACAATTTATAATGTGGCTTGTCTTGGAATGGCAATAGGGCAATTCTCTAAGTTCAGAATACTTAGAGACAAGAGTTTAGTTATTACTAAAATTGGTCATATCTACTCAAGCCACATAGAATTTACGAAAATGGGTCTGATGCAAAGTTTCTACCTATTTTCTTCTCCTTTCATATTTTGTTTGGGATCCCACGTAACAGGGATGGATTCCATAAGCAATAAGAATTGCTGCTGTTTGGTTTACAAATTTGTTCATGAGATTCTTTTATCATAAAGTCTGAAGTCATTGCTTCTTTTGGAACTACTGCTTCTTCTATAGCTATATTTCAATCCTGCAACTGTGAAGATGCTAAGTAATCTCAAGGTATTGTCTTAGTAAGAATTTTCTTTAATTGTTCCTTTAAAAGAGTAATGTCCATCTCCCTGTATCAGTGGTAGATTAGTGTTCTCCTTTTTAGTAGAATAGTGGTAAAACCTGCAACTTTTTCCTTGTGGTTTGCCATTGTGTCTAGGAGGTCATATTTTTCTTTATATGTATTTGTATTGATTCCCCTGCTTTTTTCTTAAAATTGCTCTTTGAAAGTCATCCTTGTTCATTGCAGCATAAAATGCTTGGCATGTCAATTTACTGCTATATGTTTCATTTTAAAGCAATTGTAGGTCTTCCCATGATTAAGACACTCTTTTTAGGCGAGGTGCCTTTAATTTCTATTTGACTTCTATCACTCTCCAAAAATCAGGATCGTTCTCGAACCTGATGGCACATCATATCCAAGGAAAAATTGCTTGATCTTTCAATACTCTTGAAAATTGGCCCCCTCCTTGCTCATTTTTTTGATAACCCACGAATTAGTTTGCTTTACCACAAAATATAGTTTTTTACTCTTAGTAAGTTGTCTGGCATGCTCATTAGAGATATGAAAATATCATATCTTCAGTTGTCAAATTCTCCTAGTTAGACTGGCGTTTAAGCTGGTACTACCTCTCATGCAGGCTTTGGTGATTGCTGTTTTGTTAAAGGATTGTCATGAGATGTCGGTTCTCTATAATTCTCTCCTCTATTTTATTTCTTGTGTTTTCACCTTGCTTAAAACAAGTACAGATTTCTGTAATACTCTTCTTCTATGCTACATCTTTGGCATTGCCTAATTAAGTGAAGGTGCAGAACTGATTATTTCTAGGAAGCTCTTGCCTTGTTGCTCATCGGCATCAATGTGAATCGGCTGCGGTCTTTGCCAGAAGGGACTACTGCTCTGGGTCTTCTAGTTGCAGCGGGTGCATACATCTATACGTTGATCTTTGTGAGTGAGCTTTCTTGCCCTTTTAGAAATGATGGCTGTACCTTCTGAGACATGCATTGCCAATTGCTTAGCAAGCATTGAAATGAATGTGAGGAACCTTTTTTTGGATGATATAAATTTGAAACCAAATTTGGTTATGTTTTTCTTTGTGTCTTAGGTTTGTGTGCAATTGTCTTAGGTTTGGATGGATTGGAGTTATGAAGCAAGCATGACACCATTTAGTCCTTGGCAAGAGTTGATCATCATTAGGAAAAACCTTCTTCTTTTTCTGTTGCACTCACTTTATGGAGAAATTTGCAGGTTACGGTGCCATCTATGGCCTGTCTTCAATGAGTATGCACCGAAGAGCCAATATGACACAAACATCTACCTTCAGGTAAGATTTTAGTCGGTGCAGCTTGTCAGCATCTTGACCTTTTATTATTGGATTATTTTTCAAGAAATATGGCTGTGATCATTTTAATAGCCACACATTTTTTGGATTAGTGCAAAGTTAAAAATAGCAATATTAAGATGTATTTTTCGAAAGGAAATTTTTCAAAAGTAAAAGTAGAAACGATGGCGAAGTTGTAACACCGACTACTAAATCTAGAATGTTTTGATACTGTGCACTAAAGAGCCTAGTCTACTAGGATAAGGTAGAGCCTCCTCCCGGCGGGTTCCCTCAGCACCGAGGTGCTGCGGCGGGATTACCCAGTGGGACCGCTATCCCGTGTTCCTCCCCCTCACTTGCCTGTAAATGGCTTGTGAAGGGAAGGCACCCTAGGATGGCCATTTTAGGGTGGAGCAGTTTAAAGACCTGCTCAGGTCTGATGTACCTAGTGGTTCGAAAACCAGAACTTAAAATTGCAGAGGGAGTGCTATCACATTGGTATTCGGAAATATTTTTAGTGTAAATCATTTCTATATGCTCATTGATTATTGCTTTACGATGAGACCCTTGGAGCACCTAACTTTAGTAATCTTAATTTCTTTTCTTCTTTTGTTAAATACTTATTTGGCCTTTGGCTTGCAGAATTTGTTTTTATATGGGTATGGTGCTATATTCAACTTTCTAGGAATCGTTGGAATGGCACTTGTTAAAGGTATGGACATGAAATGGTTTTCTATTATGATTCCTGCAGGCCACCAGGCGTGTGGTGTGGCCTGGCAGTTTCTTTCTTCTGTTTTTCTTTTCCTTTTCCTTTCTTTTTTTTTTTATTTCTTTTTTTTATTTTGGGGTGGGGGGACCAGGATCTGATCTTGGGAAATGCCAAAAGAAAAAGAAAAGAATGGCTCCTAAAGAGCCTGAATTTCAGTTATACAAGAGGACTTAGATGCTCTGAATGACCCTATCCCTCCCCTTAATTGAAGACAATGAGCAATCTATTCCACCTATTTACAATATAAACTTTTTATTTCTCGCTATACGGTACATCTAATAGAATACTGAACTCTAAAGATGTTTATGTTTATATTTGCGCTTCTTTTGGTAAAAATTTCCTCCTTTGGGCTATGGAGATTTTCTGCTCTGAGATAACCAATCTAAATTGTAAAGAATATGCGTCTTCTCAGTTGTGATGATCATTTTGTGTTGTAACTCTGAGGTCCAGACAACTTTGATATCCTACAGGGACTTTTGAAAGCTACCATGCTTCTGATATGTAACAATGCGGTCCAAGGAATTTTGTCGTCCTTTTTCTTCAAATATGCAGGTTAGACTGTGTTGATTCTTTGAGTTTGTAGTTTTGCTCTTAATCTATTAGTTTGAGAGCTGGAGAACTCCTGTGTAATGGAACCGAAGTAATCTATCATGTGCTTTCTGTCTTTTAGATGGGTTTAACATCTCTAACATATATAAGTATATTGGGGCATTGCAGATACAATCTTAAAGAAGTACTTGTCAACAGTTGCCACAATCTTTACAGGAATAGCATCTGCAGCTTTGTTTGGTCACAGTTTAACAATAAACTTTATTTGGGAATTTCCATTGTTTTTATCTCCATACACCAGGTAATGGAGATTTTTTCCATGGTTATTTGGTTAAATGGCGGTCTTATATTTGCACCTTTTCTTTTTTTCACTTGTCCTATGCTTTTAATTGTTCAGTTCTTTTCACCCCTATCAAAAGTCAAAGAAGAACAGCAGAATGGGATGCTGGAGTTGGTAGAACCGGAGGATAATCACAGGTATGCCTTTACAATTGTATTGGTACACTCGCATGTCTAGAGGATAGGATCTAATGTTACTTGTTTCGGAAAACTTGAATTTCAGCAAATTTTTAAGTAGGTTTAATTAGGGCCTGGCAGAAGTCACAGGTTCACCCAGATCACCAGGATCATTGGCCGTTTAAGAAAATTTTGTTAATGAAAAGCGCAAAATATTTGTGCTAATAAATGTCTCAGACAAGTGTAGTTGCTCCTGTGGAATAAGACCGGATCATTTGATGGAAGCTCCCTAGTTGGGTTGACTTTGTTGATCATCTTCCAGGTGGAGGGATTCCTTTATAAATATGGCAGCAGGAGCTAATGATGGGGTGTGAAATTCTTTATCTTTTGTGTACTAATTGTACTCTTTCTACAGTTCTGTTATTTCACTGATGCTCATCCCTCTTGATTTGCCCTACTCTCAGGCTACCCATAGAGTTGGATCTAATGACTGGCAACCACTTCTTCCTAGATGAAGTTATTTCAAGTAGTATTTGTCTCTCCACCTCGATTACACTAGCGTATTCTATCCATCTGGGCCAGTCATCCATGAGATGAATGTCATGCGATGGAGTGTCTGAGACTGAATGTGCTGTGTGACATTAACTTTTAAGCTGAGTTGGGAATTTTGGAAGACTCCATCAGTTCTTGCGTCTGTGATTCTCTTGTTTGATATGATATCGATGTTTGTATGTGAAACTCATTTTGTATGACATGAGATGGCTACTATAGTTGAACATTTTTTCAGCTTGGAAATTGTAGGTACTCAAGTAATTTCTGTGTTTTTCCAGCATCATAAATGTTATAATGTGATGCATCTCAAGTTTTTCATTTCTGGTAATGCAAGCTGTAGCCCTTTTACATTTCCCCCCTCTAGGAAACTAATTAAAAGCATTCTTCTGGCAGGAGTGATTGGTGGGTACAGGATTAGCCATTTATTACAGAGAAATAAAATAAAGTTATAGAGAAATCATTCCACTTCTTTGGATCCTTTATCCTGGTCATGATGAAGAAGCTCTTGGAAAACTACGCTGATGCCAAGCAGGGGGAGTGGATAAGTTAAGAGTGGACTGAGCAGGCTCTACATCAAGCGACAAGTTTCGTGAACCTTTCATCTTAGACCAACCACGAGAGGAGTTTTGTCCCCCTTTTCTTTTTTCCTTCTTGCTGTATGTGTGACTCTTTCTAGTATATTATAGTCACTTTTGAGTATCGTCTGATACCAACAAACGTTTACAGGATACCGTGCATTAGGGAAATGGATTATGCTAGAAATCTTTGAGAATGAAAGGCTTCTCAGTCAATGCATTTGTCACTATCAAAAAGAGTGTACTTGTACATCCTAGAGACTTCTAAAATACTGAAATATAGCAAGACGCAGGATTAAGGAGTGGCCTTATGTTTTCCCATTTAATGGTTTAAGCTTCTAGAAAAGCTAATGAAGAGGTTGGGCCAGCAGAGTCCTTTTGGTTTGCCATGGGTTGCGTTGAAACTCTCTTTCTTGCTTGTAAGTGTGGGTTGTGGAGCTCTTTCAAGATGCTGATACATACATATCGTTGAGTTCTGGTTCATGTTTGAGGGAGAAAACAGGATGGCAAGCTGGTGATTAATTTTGAAGCAGTGAGGTGGGCATGATAATTGATATTGGAAGCAAACTCGTGTTTACAATTTGAAGATCATTTTCCTTTGACGAGATATTTTCAGTTCAATTTTTACTTTTAATGCAAAATGGGTTTCTGAAAGAAAATGAATATGACTGTGCTCGGATGAGCCCATAATTTAAAAGATACCAAAGTTTTCCTTATAAAGAGACCGGGCTTCTTGGGCCCATAAGACATGTCTGTGTAGGAATGCCAAAATCATGCTTTGATTCACATTTCAAAATACTTTCTAATGTGTGTTAATGATTAATGGCAGCCATTCCACTTGACTAAATAGAAAGAGATTTTCGCACTTCTTTAGTAAGGTCTTGTTGGGCTTGTCTTGTGGGTGATGATAACGCTGAGTCGGCGACAAAGAAAGATTCGACATTCAAGCCAGCTGCGTAGTAGTGTTTTTCGACATTCAAGCAAGCTGCATAGTGGTGTGGTATGTAGTGGATTTACTACACCTCTCCAAAATGGCTCCTCCACAAACAAAAAGGCGCGTGCTGTATTCATGAAGGATTGCTAGTGATATACTCGAAGAAGTTGGGGATGAGTTCAAAGTCCGCATGCCCCTAATGAGCTAGCCCCCCATGAACATGTTGTTTTAGGAGTGAAGATCTTAACAAAAATCTCTACGGAAAGTTACTCAGTTGCATTTGAGAATGCCAAGGTCCGAGGTTAGTGACATCAACTCATGGGTGTAGAGGAACACAAATTCGTTATGTACTTCCTTGTAACATGACTCAAATTAATCATCTCAGTAGAGATAGCTTAGGGCGAGATTACGAAGCTAAACACTCTTTTTTGGATCTTTAGCGAGAAGAAAAATTCGTAGTATGTAAATAACAATTTTGCCTTAAACCGCTATGGCTATTGGAGTCATCTAATTTTTTTTTTTTTTTTTTTTTTTTTTTGGGGGTCAAAGAGTCATCTAATTTATGATTGAAAACATGGACTGAATTTAAGAGAAGGTTGTATGGTGAATTTACCAAGGTAGGATCCTAAGATTGCCTTTGGCTGACTTGGATTCGGCTTTTGTCCTCCAATAACGTCGACAGACTCCTCTGCGTTGTCTCATCGTCCAGTTCGTCGGGAGCGTTGTGGCTTTGAGCTTCGCGGTCGTTATTGCGGTCAGGGTCGTGGTTCGGTTGGTGCTGGGTTTTAGGTCACGGTTCGGGTATAGGAAGAATGAAACTGTTGTGGCAGGGAGGTGGTTGTTGGGACGAGGAAGGATACTCATGGCTCTAGGGTTTTGGATAATCCCCTTTTGCCTGCACTACGAGGGACTGCCGATAGGTCTCCACTGAGAAGGCGTAGGAACTTCACGCCTCGGCTTGAAGAGAATTTGCCTGAATGGTGACCAGCTACGACGGCCTCATCTCATCATCCATGAATTTGGAGGAGGATAAGGAGTATTATCGGAGGGAGGCTAATAGATTGGTGCAAGGCCCGTGCTCATTGCTCTATTGACATTTAGTACCAGGTAGTATAGAGTTGGGTACTAAGCTCTAGAATCATGAGTTGATATGAATAGGACATAGACTGCTCAATTAAAGAGTTTGGAAATCCTTCACTAACATTGACCCTATAAAGAAATGGCATTTAACTTCAGCCTTCTTGGATGCCCTGCATCGCTCAATACAAGCTAAAGTCTGGCCTTCATTATCTTATCTCTGGTGATCAAGTAGACAATATGTGTTGCTCATTCTTCGGTGATTGTGCTTGATCCATCTTCATAAATCCCTGAGCCCGTGATTGTGCTTGATTCATCTTCATAAATCTCTGACCTCTTTCGCCTCACCTCCCTTGAGCGTTTCATTAGTGCTTCCACCTGCAGCTCTAACTTTCTCTGCTCCTGATTAGCTTGAATAAACTTTTAAGTTAGATTTAGAATAAAGATTTGAACGTCGAGAATATTAAAATTATTCTAATTAACAATGTTAATCCAATCAATCAAAAAACTAAAAATACAAATAAAGAACTTGCCTTCATGCGCAATTTGATAACTTTGACAACTTCGCAATCTCTAGTAGACAAAAAAAACAAACATTTTGTCATAAATAAAGCAAAAGATTTAGCTGTTGGCAATTAAAAAAAGATAAAATTTTACCGGAAGACCAAATTTATAATTAAACAAATGAGACTATACACAAAATAAAATGATTAGATAATATATATATTGTGCAATTATATCTTAGTAAAATTGGTAATGTCAAGGTAGATATTGCATATTTACGATTTCTCAACAAAAAAGAAAACTATCAAGGAGAATGAATAAATCCAACAATTAAATTAGAGTTACCATTTGATATATGATTAATCGATGACCTACTTGACATCTCATATATGAAGAAAGCACAAGTGGAAACGAAACTCACGAGTAAACATCTTCTTCACCTTCATTTTCACCTACAATTACCATAAAAATATAAGATGGAGATCCACATCATAAGAATTCATTCCAATCGACCACAATAATCACCACTTCATACTAACATACCGAGGGAGGATGAGTCAGCTACAGAGTTTTTGCGATAAATCTGCATGCATTACAATTGTTTAGTCAACATGGCATATAAGATAGTCCTTAACATAAAAGAATTAATATAGATCTAAAATTAATAAATAGAGGAGAAGTTTTTTCTTTAAACCTGTAGATGACTTTCAACGTGATTTTTCATCAAACCTGGCTCTCTCATAACTCCAAGAATATCTTCAGGTGTAGCTCCTGAAAGAAAGCAACTAAATGTAGATCAGAAAGTTAATATTACATAAAGATTAAACACTAACAAACACTTTAAGGCGAATTTGGAAGTAGATCTAACTTATTACCTTTATTGCTGAATTCTATTATGCAGTTATATTCTTTTAACTCTTGGAAAGAAAGAAAAAAGACAATTAAAAGCGAAATCAAGACACACAAAACATATTACTCGCTATTTAAGATCATCATGCAGTTGCTCTTCATTTTTTTCCATTCATCAGACAACATCAAATCCTAAATCAGCAGAAAAATAAAAGCTGAAATTTTCAAGAGACGTTTGCGAAAGTGAATGGACTTGGCCGAAGTATCCTGAGCTCCACTAGTGTGAAGGAGCAACCCCGTTGTACAAATCCACCAGATCCAAAAAAGTAAAATGGATGCAGTTGGTACTTGGTAGCTCTTGGATTGTTTCTTTGTGAACACTTTATATTTCCCTTTTTGCTTCTCTTTGACGTGTTTGAAAGCTCAAAGAGGGTGGATGTAACTAGGACTGGTTTTGAGTGAACTAAACTGGTTTTCTCGTGGACACAAGCCACATCAACCAAACCAACAGAAGTTCACATGTTTGATTTTACTGTTTTCACAACCTAAACTCATCAACATGTAAATTTCCACAAACTCTTATGTCTTCCAAGCAAGTCAGCTACATGTGAATATTCAGCACAGCATGTCCTAAAAAATAACGAATAGAGAAATAGATGCCTCGCTATTTCTTCATTATATGCCCTTCTCTATAACTTGATCATAAAATTACAAATAAAAGCTGAATCAAGAAAAATAGAAAATCACAAAAAATCAAATAACACAAACATAATTATCAGATGACATACTGTTTGGCCCGCCAAGCAGTGCCACAGCATCTACAAATCGTTTGTGTAGCTCATTTGTCCACTGATGCGGATCAAGGTTCTCTGCATCGGAGTCAATGATCGTGCTCTCTCTATCGGAGTCCATTGAGTCCTGGATAGATGTATAGTAAAGGAAGTGGGTTAGATCTCTAGAGTGCGAGATTAAAGTGGAGGAAATAGATTAGCATATTTTTTTGAGCCCGGCAATGGGTCAAAACAGGCGAGCCCAAAGAAGAACAGCACAAAAGAAAGAATAAAAAAAAAACCAAATTAAAATTTGTCCAAAGGTTTAACCTAACTCAGTTCCATTGACATTTGACAGAACACATCAGATTCAACTCCATGCAAGTGATTTTCAGCAACTGGAAGGATTGAAACGAGACCTTACAACTCGACCTTCGAACTGGAAGCATTTTCTACATTTCAGTTTTTTTTACTTATATCTTTTTTTCTCTATAGTTCTAGTATTTATTTCGTCTAACAAAAAACTATATAAAGTTCAAAGCACCCTAATAACCAAGAAATGTAACTTCCTAACCTACACGAATACTAACTAAGGGTGCATTGTTTCACGAAAAATGTAACATTTTTGGAAAATGGTTAATTTTCTTTTGTTTGGTGATACGTGACTGAAAATATTTTCATATTTTCTAGTGTTTGAATTACATTTGAAAAATGATTTAATGACATTTAACCTAACAATTGACAATAGTGTGCCTCTTACTTCCAAATTAATTTGTTGAGTCCATATTACTTAATAAATGGATTTTTCTCGATCAGTTTAGTAAATCTAGAATTTGAACCTACAAAATGAAAAGGAAACCTGAATTCGTACACGTTTTTTTTCCTGAAAATGGACATGATTTCTGGTTACATTTCAGGCCATTCATCAAGTGAATTAGCTAATAGGAATAGCGATCGCAGAAGCGATGGAACCAAAAGGCCGAGAAACAATCAGGTCGAACTCAAAAGGAAATCATGATGATCGTATTTTTTTTTTGGCATCTCCAGATCACTCCTGGATCCAGAAATAGCTCGGTCTCCACAGCCGATCACCCATAAAAAGCGCAAGGACTCTAGAACAGATCGCCACCAAAAGATCAAGCAGGGCTGGAATCGAAGACGCGGCACGAAGAAGAACGACAGAGCGAACTCAGAGTCTTCAGCCTCCGCAGCTCCCCGACCCACTTCGGGAGCAAACTGAACTCCTACAAATACAGGTCCTTCACCGCGGAACCGTTCAAGGCCGGGGACAGCAGCGGGTACTCCAGGTTCTCCCCGGACACGTCGAGGCACAAATCGTCGTCCGAACCGCCGCCGCCGCCCCCGCCCCCGCCCTGGCCGGCGGAGGAATCGCGGGTCGGGCTCGGGGGCTCCGGGTTCTCGGGAGGGGCGGCGTCGCACTCCCCTTGCATTGCGGCGGACCACCCCTGAATCGATTCGAACGAGAAGACGAGAAGAAAAATCGAGACTTCAGGACGGAAGAGGGATTTCGACGAGGGGAAGGGGACGATTCTCGGAACGATGCCCGGAATTTCGAAGAAATTGGCGGGGGAAGGGAAGGGGACAGCAATGGTGAAGAAGATGAGCGTCGGTGAAGAAAAGCCAAAGAAGAAGGGCGAGCGAACACCTCAGAAAATGCGAAAGAACCTGGAACCGCGTTGAGAAGTGCCGGACCTTCAATGATGAAGAAGATCTAGACCTTCAATGGCGAAGAAGATGCGCGTCGTTGAAGAAGAGCCGAGGAAAAAAGATGAGTGAAAGATCAAAGGGAGAGAGCGGTGTACCTCAAGAAAAGCGAGAGAGTCTGCAGAGGAAAAGTGAAAGCTCATAGAGTAAAAGGTGAAAAGGGTAAGTGTATTTTACTCGGGGTGCGTTTGGTTCAGCATTTGCAATGGACTTTGAGTCCAATGCAAATGCTGAAAGCCCAAAGCTGTTTGGGGAAAATGCAGTTGTGTTTGATAAAAAAATTTTGCAAATGAACTTTGAGTTAAACATGCGTTTGGGAAAAAAATCTTTTGGAAAGGGCTTTATGGGTATTATATTTTCTTTTCTTTTTTTTTTTTTTTTGGAAAAATCGGGTAAACCCTTCGCCGGACCGGCGGCGAAAGGCTGGCCCGCCGCCGGCGAGCTGATCGCCGCGCCGCGGCGGTCGGTCCGAGGTCGCCCGAGGTCGGGCGACCTCCGGCGGCCCTCGACCCTCGTCGGAGGTCGCCCGACCTCCAGCCGACGGCCACCGGCGCGGATCGCTCGCCGGCGGCCGCAGATCCTTCGCCGGTCCGGCGAAGGGCTGCTCTTTTTTCATTTAAAAAATAAATAAATACGGGGGCAACGGTGGGTTTTCAAAAAATTTTGAGGGTAAAATAAGAAATAAAATTTTCATTAAATGGACCTTCAGCATTCCCAAGGGAAACTTTCACTTGAAAGCCCCTTGGGAATGGTTGCCAAACACCCATTTTTTGGGTGAAAGGGCTTTGGGGTTGGATGGGCTTTCTAAATGCCCATCCAAACGCACCCTCAATCGCTCTCGCTCTTTTCCCTCTCCCCTCTCCCTAGGGGTGTGCAACGGGAACCGCCCGAACCGGGAACCGACCGGACCGGACCGAACCGGTTGGTTTTGGGCGGTTCCCATGGTCGGCGTCCGGTCCCCGGTTCCTAATCTTGGAACCGGTGGCCGGTTGGTCTGTTCTCGGTTTCAAGGTGGGAACCGGATCAAACCGGACCGACCGGACCGAACCAAATTTTTTTTTTATATATAATTTATATACATAAAATTAATAAAACATATAAACATGATAACTTATTGCAACCAAAGTTGCAATTTGAGGTAGCAATCTCTTATGTGGCCAAGAGACCATTAAAACCCCTTTTGTTACTCTTTTATTTATAGAAAAAATCTCCTTGTTAGTTTCGATGTGAGATTAAGACTTCAAGAGATCCCGTGAATCACATAATGAAGTTTGAATATTTTGCACGTGAAACACGTGTGGTTAGTTTTGTTGAATTGCCCGGGAATTGAATTGGATTGATCGGTCAAGAGCGCGGTCACTCTTTAGTTCTCTAGTGCAAAAAAGTAGAGTCGATTTTTTTGGACCAGACCGGACCGGACCGGAACCGATGGTCGGTTCGGTTCCTGGTCCTAGGACCAAATGGTCCGGTCCACGGTTCGCAATTTTGGGAACTGGTGCTCTCGGTCTGGTTCCCGGTTCCAAGGTGGAACTGGATCGAACTGGAACCGATCACCCCTACCTCTCCCTCCCTGTCCAAACCCACTCGGTAAAAAAGCGATCTTGAAATTCCCCTCTTTTCTCTTTATTTTTTTTTTTTTTTAAATATTGCAAACATTTTTGCCTTTTTGTGTGATCGCGAGAGAAGAGTGAGTTTACATGGATACCAAATGTTATGCTCTAATTGATTGACTTGTACGGAGGCTTTACAGACTGCAATTTCTTCAATCAGATCCCATCCGTCCCTAAATCAAATTTCTAAAACAAGATTAACAACTAGCAAAATTCTAATTTGACTTTTTCTTTTTCAGTCAAAGGTTAAATTCTTCGTTTTGACAAAAAGGTTAACCTTTGGCCATTTTAACGAAAATGTGAGATTTAAAAGTTTAATTCTACATGCCCATACTAAATTGACACATATATGCAATTGAAATATTGAGCACACCTACTAACTAATTTTCGGGGAATGCCCGAATCTTGGATTTTCTATGAAGTTGACCGTCGAGAAAATTCGTGTCAACAGACATGAGCGAAAACATTTTATCTTGAATTTTTTCTTTTGCTATCAGAGTAATGTGGGATGCTTTTTTTTCTTCCTCAATGAGTACACTGAGTGCCCCCTAGATCTATGAGGTGATGGAATGGGTAATTGTCAATGGTCTTAGACGGTGATATCTGATCTTGCTAATGGGATTGTTTACTGGACCTTCAGCGGATGAAGTCGAGCCTACGAGCAGTTTAGTCCTTGATTCCCGAATCTCGATGATGGTTCCTTAGCATGTTGAAGCCCATATTTTTTACTTTCCACTTTTAACCGTTTTTCATCGATTTGTTATTATATGTTTTGAGCTGTGATGGTTGGATACTCTTAATAATTTAGTAGTCACAGCAGCTGGGATAGCAGTGCATATGATCTTTTGATTGCATCCCACATGTACTGGGCATTGACGATGTCTTAATATATACAGGATGGAATTTTGTATACATGTTAAATCCTGCTTCTTTGAGTATGATGAAAATAGTGAGTTGCTGTAATGTACATAAACTTCTCAAGAACAACCTAATAGTACGGATCCTTAAAGTATATAACATAAATGATGCAGCAAATTGAAAAGATGATAATGAACACATCGAATGTGAGAGCTGACATTGCCTGGTCACTCAAATCCATGTTCCTCCCGCTGAGCCGATCAACCATATCCGGTATGGGCTTGTAGTTCTGCAAGTCCTGCTCATAAGGATCCTCTAACCTCATCCTCATTTTCTCCGCTTGCCGGCTTGCGGCCTCCTGCGCAAGCGTCCAGTCATAAAATCTCCGGCTCTCTTCGTCGCTCAACACGTCGTAAACTTCCCTCAGTTTTAAGAACTTGTCCGACGCAGTTTTTAATGGAAGGGAAGTCGTGTCTGGATGGTACTCTTTCGATAGTCTCCGGTAAGCGGCTTTGATTTCTTCCAGATCAGCATTGGCCGAAATTCCTAGGAACCTGCAGAGCAAAAACAAAAGAGAATTAGTAAAGTGGATAGCCCACGCTGTAGTGATCGATTATTATCCGGTCTTCTCATAACCTAAACCTCAATCAAACCAGTAAAAACAGATTCAACGTGTTCTTATCTATCAATAGAGCTGCAATTATGGTGGACTGACTATCAGCAATTAGAGCGACAAGTGAAGCAAAACTTTGCAATGAGCGGTACATGTCCCCAGTAATGCAAATTGCAACTCCTCACTTCATATAGCAATAGTCGACTGACCTTAAATTATTGGAATAATCTGCCTGAATTCACTTTCTCGTAGTCATAGATTTCCTTATCTCATGCAACAATCATTTCCATTATCTACTCGATGCATCTTAAAAGAATCGAGAGAAGCCAAGGATCCCTAATCCGGTTAATTCTCTTCGGGCGAAAGCTCTTTTTGACACTGTGTTGCTGCAGTTACCTTACCACAGCACTGAACACCCAAAATTTAGGGCTTTTTAAGGGATTTCGGTCATTCTTTAATCGGGTTTCCTTTCTCCATAGAAAAGTATCATAAGAAAGACAAGCACAGGCATAAAGAGCACTAGCCACGCATTCGGTAACTCCCCAACATCACAGTTCCTCAACCAAAAGGAGCGCTTCTGTTTCAGATCCAGCGTTGTCTGCTCATGAAACCCAATGGACCACAGTAAATTTCCTCCATTGCCTTCATTCTATGCCCACTACCAACTTCAATCTACTTAACCAAATGATTTTTTCCCCTCAAAGCAACTCATTCAAATGATTCACAAGACACAGAAAAAGAGACTGCATTTCCACAGTATTTGCATACTACTTGTTGACCTAATAAATCGACGAGCAAAGGCGAGCTGGTCCTTAATGAACCTTAAAATCCTCTCCCAAGCCCGCCCGAGCCTGGACAGCCTAGTGGGTTGCCAGGCATCATCTTAGCCAATTCCAAAAGTCACAACCAATCTCTCCCCTCTGTTCACCATGGATTTTATCAACTATTCACCTTTCAAGTTCAGCACAGAACTGACCTCCACTGTCAACGACCGACCTAGGACTGGGTGCTCAGTGCAATTCCAGCAGTTACTTCGTGAAATTTCATGTAAAGTTCCAACATTTCGAATTAATCTAAGTTTCTACCTACGCCACCGTAACGCTTCGGTTCTTTCCACATCACCGTGCCCTGTCTCCGCTCGAGCCAATCCGTGCAGCTCAAATCCACAATCCTCACTTCCGCTAATCAAATGATCGTAGGAGAAACAAACAGAACCGCAAAGTGCAAAAACAATCGAGAAACGAAGAAGAGAAAGCGATCATCACACAAAGGGATGCTCACTGGTAGTGGGAATCAGCGGACTCGTTGAGCAAATCGGCGAACTTCTCCCCCAGGAGATTCCTCTGCTCCTCCTCCGCGCCCAACTGCTTCCCGCCCTCCTCCGGTCTCGAGCCGTCGCCGCCTCCGATCCACCCTTCGTCCTCGTTTTCCCAGTGGATCCTCGTGTCCACCCCCGGCGGCGGCCGCCGCTCCTGTGGGCCCTGCGTCGCGGAAACCCGCAGGCGGCGGCGTCCCGGAACGCCCGCGCCGGTCCCGCCTCCCCGCGTGGTGCCCGCGGCGGCGGCGCATCTCCTCCGGCCGGCGAAGAGAGAGAACGAGGCCTGGGGAGGCGGAGCTGTGGAAGCCATGGCGCGAATGAGCCATGGCGTTTTCGATTTTCCATTTTTGGACGGGAGTCGAGAGGTCGAGGTTTTTTGTTCGATCGTGTGGCGGAGGTGGAGCTTGGAAACCCGCGTGCTTCTCACGTGACTTCCATTTCCTTCTTTATCTCTATAAATTCACAATTTGGCTTTTAATTCCGAAAAATGTGAAAAACCAACTTATAGAATCACTCGTTCCTTTTTTAAAAATCCGTCGCCAAAATTTTGTTCGAATTTTCAAAAATCATGAAAAAAGATATCCTATGATTCTACATGTCGAATTTGATTTTTATGAAAGTTTTTGTGTTTCGAATTTATAAAAGGTTAAGGGTTAATACCTTAAAAAACCCAAAAGTTTGGTATACATATAACAAATTTACCAAAAACTATTTTTTTAACAACAAAAAATCTCAAACTGATATATTTTTGATAAATTTACTAAAACTGGTACATTTGTGACAAATTTACCTAATTTTAGTTTTTGTTAAATTTTACAGTCAAATTATTAAGTTAAATGACACGTAACTATACCAATTTGGGATTTTACACTCCGTTTGTCACAATTTACAATTTTTGTGATTTTTTTGTGGTATTAATCCAATTTAGCGGATGATATATTTGTCACAAATTTACTAGTTTGAGGTTTTTTGCGATCGAATAAATTAGTTTGGGGAAGTTTAGAGTTTTTTTTTTTTTTTTTTTTATGGTCAGTTGGGCTAAATTTGTCACATATATACTAGTTTGGGGTTTTTTTATGATCAAAAAATTAGTTTGGGGTAAATTTATCACATGTGGACCGGTTTGAAGTTTTTCAAGATATTAACCCAAAGGTTAAAGTGTGTGAGCTGTAATATTTAGATTAAGCAAAAAATAAAAAATAAAAGTTGGCTCATACTAGCAAGAAATTAACCTCAGGATATTGCACTTCATAATTTATAATATAATTAAGAAAATATGGACTTCTATCTTTTTTTATGACAACACTTGACATGCTCTAAAGAATTTAAGAGTCTTGAATGTATCGACGATATGTGTGATGGATGGAGTAATTAAGTGTGCCTTCTTTGGTAGCTAGCCTTGATGACCTTTGCACTAGATGATTTATTTTCTACACATAGTAGGAGGAGTCTGATTAATTTCCCAAAACTAACTTTTGAAAATGTGTTTTTGACTTTTATAATTCATTATGAGTATCATCGAAAAGTCATAACTCTTCAAAAGTAACTTTTAGGAAGCATGCTCAATTTCAAGATTGCTATAAGTATAATTAAGGTCCCCCTTTTTTATGTGATCTGAAAATATAATCTAGCTACTTACTACATTTTCTCAGTTATGTTGCTATAATTATATAGTCCACCTTTTTTATTTTCACATGGACCTTTGTTTTTTCCAACATGACTTGAGAGATTGATGTACATATAGCAAAAGAAAGTCTCAAAATATAGTCACACAATAATGTGCTTTGTTGCTTAACCCTCGATGATTATGGTTTAAATTAGACTATCGTTTAAAGATGGAGAAATTTTATAATTAAGTTTGAACTTGGGCCTTCAAATGTAAAGTTTCTATAATTAGAAATACAATAAAAGAGACAATTTCTCCCGACACAGTTAGAGCGGTATGATAGACGTATGAATTTAAGTAATTTCAAGCCATACGATGTCACTGATTTGAACATTTATGTGGGACGACTGGAACCGGGATTCACCGCCACATGGCCACAAATTACAAGAGCAAATGAACAGACAAAGAATTTCTGAGAAATTGAATAGAACCAACAGATAGAATTCAGAAGAAAAACCGATGACCGGGCATGGAAAGTGGACCGACGATGACGGGCCGGTTCGGCCCAATTCCCGTGACTGGCCCGACCCAAGCATAGCCCCGCATCGAGCAGCGCTGCTGGTTATGGCGGTGTACCTCACTCTCTCTCTACGTTTTCGAGACTGGCATTCTGCTCCTCGCGCCACCCAAGTCCGACGAAGAGATCGATCAAATCGCAGCCAATTCGAATCGAACCCAGTAAGTGATTTCCTCCGATTGGCATTCGATTTCGGCCCCATCAATTACTCTTGCCATTTTCTTGCCAAAGCATTCGTGTCAATCGAAATCGAGCTTCGCTCCAGCTTCTGATCATCGGATTTCCAGCTTAAAGATCCGAGCTTTTTTATCTGTTTGTTATGTTTGGGGTCATGTGGGTTGTTGAATTTGATACGTTCGATGCCACTTTTTGTTGCTTTGATTTGGCCTTGGAGTGGATGTGATATATATGCTTGGCTCTTTCTTGTTATGCTTGAATTTTGTATAGCAATTAGGAGGAAACTGGCCTATGCTATTTGAAGTTTTCTTGTGCATACATAGAGGCTCTGTGGTAGAAGCTCTAGAGAAAGTGATCAATGTGAGCTATGCGGTTGCTGAAGTTTCGGAGATGAAGATGTTTTGGTTTTTTCTCTGTTTGGTAACCCCCATTTTTGCAATCCCGGGACAAAGATGCGATAGAAATGACAAAAAACGAGACCCCATTAGAGACAGTTGCAGGATCATGAGTTTAGATGATCTTTTGGTTTTGTTTTCTCATATTCATAATCAACTCAACTGAGTCTCATTCTATCTAATTGGGGTTGGCTTATAAATCCTTTTCACACTGTTCCGCGATAGTTTAAGGTCTATTCCTTCATGCTAAGCCAAAAAGTCTGGTATTTTATGGGGCGTATGTTCCCTCTGGTACTTTCTTTTTTCCCCTGTTTGTACTGTAGGTAGTCCTCTTGTTCTTGCAGGCCTCAGGACATTCAATTTGGCTGTAGTCCTTTGTTTCTCATCATGTTGCCTATGGTGATTTTTAAAATGCATTCCTTTCTTCACTGTCCACTTGTATGGTTTCTCAGACCTCAGCATTGGACAGCATCAGGGGCAACATGAATATCACCAGTTTTTCTTATTAGGTTTACGGTTTTTAACTTATCATCTATCCATTGTGAGAAGGTCCGTGCTATTTTGGGGCATCCAATGCATTGCTTATGAAAATTAATGGTAAAAATAATTCATGACAGTGGATCTAGAAGATGAAGCTGGAGCAGCTGAGAATTCTGGTGGAGTGGAATTGGTAGATTGCGAAGGAGATCCTATAGTGGAGCCATGTGAGGGTATGGAATTTGACTCTGAAGACGCCGCCAAGATCTTTTACGACGAGTATGCTCGAAGAGTGGGATTTGTAATGCGTGTGATGTCTTGCCGCCGTTCTGAAAGAGATGGCAAGATTCTAGCTCGTCGACTTGGATGCAATAAGGAGGGTTACTGTGTTAGTATACGAGGTAAATTTGGACCAGTTAGGAAGCCAAGAGCGAGCACTAGGGAAGGTTGCAAGGCTATGATTCATGTAAAGGTTGATAGATCTGGAAAATGGGTAATCACAAAATTTGTAAAGGAACATAACCATCCACTCGTCATCTCTCCACGCGAAGCTCGTCAAACAATGGTCAGTTTTGCCTATCTTACTTACTTCACATGACTGATCTGTTGCATGATACCTTGATTATCCAAGTGGTCTCAATCTCTCTATTTGTTATTGAAAGAATAAAGATGGACTTACATATTTTATTTATTCCTCTTACTATAAGATACTGTATAACCTTTGAGAGTTGGCATGAGGAAAGCATCTTTCAAGAGTTTTGCCTCTGCAACTTAAAAGTGGATTTTGTGAGTGAAAAGGATGGCCTTATACTTGAGAAGCAAAGAAATGACTTTTGTCCCTCTACTGCTTTTGTTAATTCCTGTTGTCTAATGCATGGCCTCCAGATAGTACAGTTAAGGCAAAAGATTCATAATTGTGCTTTTGGCATCTCTACTCACTGTTAAGGCCAGCTTTGTCAAAAGATATTGCTCTATATGTCTTTTGGGTGTTACTTTTAATTCTTTGATAATCATTAGTATGGTGTTATGGCAAACTGATTAATAATACTTTTTTCCGTGTTCTGGTGTAAAACCACATTGCGAATGTCAAATCTCATTAGTTGTATTATGAATGTTTGCGGGGGCTTTTACCTCCCAACTTGCAGTATTGTAACGTTTGAAAGAATAGATGGGTTTTATGTAACTTCAGATACTAGTACTAGAGATCTAACGCATTCCAAATAATTACTACAAGCAAAAGTTGCAGTAAAGGTCAGAAGCTAAACTGCAGCTAGTCTGGATCATACTTAAATTTTGTGAAAAACTTGGCCTGCCAAACCTAACTCTAGATTTGTTCCTGCAAGTGACATGGCGAGATGCATGAGTATTTGGCAGGACAATCAGTCATATCAATGCCTTCTTATAGCTTAAATTGTGCGACCTTTTCTAACTGCTTTCTGTGTTGAATAGCAGAAAATTTCTTAGAACTCTCACGGAGATGAAATGGTCTTCAATTGTGATGTTCGTCTAGTCATCTGTTTCTTCCTTATTTTCCTTTCCTTGATAATGGAATGGACCAGCTTTTATGTCACGCAAAGTTGGACAGTTATTCAGTTACATTGACATGCTCCCTGTTCAACTTGATCAGATTATGCTGTCTTCACTATCTTTCTTGTCTTTCTTATCTCTGACTACTTATCTTAGTGATCCTGGCTCTCAGCAGGGCAGCGCAACTTAAGAAAAATTTAATCTTGCCAAGAAAGTTTTCAGGAGCATGTTTTGAAGAAATAAGCTTTTTAATATGATTATTTTGTATTTTATCGCTTGAATGAAATATGCCATAATTCTTAGGGGCAATGATTTGTGCTTCATAGAAAATAACAGCAACCCCTCTGATGGAAAGATGGATATTGATTCCCAGTAAAGTGGCTTTCCTTTCTGGTCCAGAGAGACAAGCAATTAGTGAATAGACTGGAGGAGAAACTTATAATTGAGCCAAAATCCCAAGAGCCAGTCACGTTTCTGTTTGAGCTGATCAATTACTTTTCCACCCCATGTCCCTGTGTCTTACTCATATTAATTCAACTGACTTTTGAACTGGCAGTGGTGGTGGTTGGTGTACTTGTTTAAATTGGCCAAGACTTTCTGAATGATTGTAGTATTAATTTGAGGTATGCAGCGTCTATGGGGGATGCAGCGTCTATGGTGTATGTATGACTAATCAAACTATCATCCTCTGCATTTTCTTTTGATAATGTAGGATGAAAAGGACAAGAAAATCCAGGAATTAACGGCTGAGCTGCGAAACAAGAAAAGGTTGTGCGCAGCATATCAAGAGCAGCTAACTGCATTTGTGAAAATTGTCGAGGAGCACAACGATCAGCTCTCGAAGAAAGTTCAGTCTGTGGTAAACAACATTAGAAAATATGAACCTGTGGACCCGGGCCTTATGAGGAGAAGTTAGCCTCAGTGTATGGGTATATCCCTATACCTTGTACCGTGTCTTCTATTTCCTCGTACACTCTCTGTCTTGCTTTTTGCCATCTCCGCAGTTGCATCAGTCTATTGCTTTATAGTTTTTTCAGGATGCATTGTGGCGCTTCCGTTAGGAAAGCAGAATCTGTGTCTTCTCATCTCCTCTCTTTTCCTCCTTTTAATAAGTGCAGATGAATGCAGAAGATGGTGGCAGGAGAGCGACAGGAGCTGTGCATATATGCTGTGGCATGTGCAATCCAAGGGCTTCTTTAAGAGGATTGATGGTTAATGATCGCTAAGCAATCAGCAAGAGATGATTAGCGTGAAAGTACGAGTATACTGGTCATCGGAAGATTGCGTGACCATTGGCAGTGGTTGTACTGCGCGCTTTATCTAGCAATGGAGAGCAGTCATATTGTGCTTTTGATCATGGAAGCAGGGCAATTGGCGCCAACAGGAGCCCTGTCAGTATGAATCCTCTAGATTTGATGACCATGTGATTTATGGTCAAGAGGCATATTATATAGTACGATATGTTCCTAGGGAAAAAATAGCAAATTAAAGGCTGTAGTTAAATTGTTTAAAACTGATCTTTTTTTCTAGGAGTATTTAAGATGTAGGCCTACTTTTCTGCACTTCTTACAAGTTTTTTCTATGTGAGGTACTTTGGATTGGTAGTAGAGATTGTACTGAAAGAATTCATCAGAAGGAACAACTATTCAATGCAAGGGTTATCCCTCTGCCTCGAGTTGTGAGGTGTTTTTCTCGTATCAAAAAGATATGAGTGGTGGTTACAAGGTAAGAGGTGTTCTGTTTCGTATTGAAAAGGTATGATTGTGTGACAATTACTTTTTATCTGTTCAATTGATGAAAAGATATACCGTGTATCTGTTCAATTGAAGATTATTTTTACTTTTTATTATTTTTAATTTCGAATTTTCAGTTAAAAAAGTGAACTCGTGTCATTTTGAAATAGTACGTCGGTTCACAAAAGGATTTCGCTATTTGAGAGTTTTCGGAGAAATACCAAAATTGCAATTTGGTATTATCATTTTAGACTTAAATTTGTTGTATCTTGAAGATTTTTTGTCAGTAACCATTAATAATCATGTGGAGCAAATAATTCCTTAAAAAAATATATTTTCACGCTAGAAAGTCTGATTTCATTCTTCCCAATCGATTATTTCCCAACATCTTGTTCTCTCATTCTTCTTTTCTTTCTCTTGTGCGATATCAATGGAGCAGAGAGTTTCATTGGTAAAACAATTTCTCAAGGGAGGGTTAAATTTTTTGTACGACTCAACTGCAATTCAGAATGTAATTTTACGTAATTGTTGAGTGTTAACTTCAGGAGTATCAAAGTCGTCACAATTGGAGTCTCCGCTTTATTCAAGAAGTACTAGAGTAAAGTGTGGGCGGGGGCGCTGCACTGATTGAGGTAAACGTTCCACCAATGGAGTGGGTAGCTTGGACTCGCACGCTCAAATTGCTCCAAATTGGTCTAATAGCTGATGCTTATATGTCCAGTGACCCGTGTAGACCAGGGTCAATCACAGCTATCAGTCCCGTGAGTTTCACGCAAATCCCACAAATTTAAATTGTTATATTCCATTTGGCTCTGTCAAAGTCTGTTCATTTTGCCGAAAGCAACGTTTAGAAAAACGTTTTCCAGATTTTCTAGCGTTCATTACATGTAAATCTCACAAATGTCAATGGTTATGCAGTCTATTCATTTCACGGAAAACAACATCTAAAAAAATGTTTCCCAAATTTTCCGTTCATATCATAGAAAACGACATTCAAGAGAACGTTTGTTGAATTTTCTAGCATTCGTTTAACGTAATGTTTCATTTGGCTTTGTCAAAGTCCGTTCATTTCACGGAAAGCAACATTTAGAAAAACATTTTCCGGATTTTTCGGCATTCATTTCACGTAAATCTCACAAAAGTCAATGGTTTTGTGGTCCGTTTATTTCGCGGAAAATGTCTAAAAAAATAGTTTCCAGATTTTCTATTCACATCATGACGACATTCAGGATAACGTTTTTCGGATTTTTTGGCATTCATTTCATGTAATGTTCCATTTGGCTTTGTCAAAGTCTGTTCATTTTGTGGAAAACAACATTTACAAAAACATTTTCTGGATTTTTCGGCATTTTTTAAAATAGAAAATGAACTAGTTAGGGAAAACATTTTCCATCAGGGGAAAAAGTCTTTTGGAAAGCGGAAAACGTTTTTTCACTCGCTCTCTCTTATCTCACACTTTCGCATAGCCTGCTAGCCCCCTCTTTTATCTTTTTTCTTTTCTAAAAATTCAAATTTTAATTTTTTTTCTTTTTTTCTCCTTTTTCCTTGATTGGTCGCACGACCACAGCGACAGTTGGTGACCGATCATTGGCGAGCTTGCCGCTTGCCAGATCGGCAAGCACCAGCCTCAAGCTCGAGCTCGCCTATGGCAGGTCGTCGATTATCATTGTATTTGGTGATCAATCGAAGAAGAAGAAGGAGAAAAGGAAAAAATAAAAAAATAAAAAATAAAGAAAGAAAAATAATTAAAATTTTGATTTTTTTTAAAAGGAGCACACGGAGGAAAATCAAATTAAATATTCCATATCAAATGGCTTTCTTATATTTTTCACAAAATGAATTGACGTAAGAGAAATCTCTATCGCTCATAGAAGTCATGAAGCGGATTTCTTAGCTCTCCGGGTTTTTAGCGTGCTTAGTTGATGAAAAATGCCAAAACGTTACGGTCCAACGGGGTAATGATCGCCTTATAATTTCGTGGATGGTCCAATGTAGTTACAACCGTGACATCCGTTAGGAGAGTGGACGGGAGAGGAGAAGACGAACCAACGAATGGAGTAGCTGCGCAATGACCGCTCATTGTTCTTATAAATATGTCCCGAAAAATTGATACTTTCTTATAAATCTCTTCAAAGTTTCCATTAGCACTGTTCCTGCCTCCTGTTTCTTCTTTCCTTGCTTTCATATCTACCTGCTTCCTTGGGCTTTGAGTCATGAAACGCTTAAGCATTTGTTTTGCGGAATTCCCATTATGCCAATTGCTTCTTTGTATTGCTCTTGCTTTGTGCTTTAACCAAGTCTCCTCCAACACTAATGAAACAGACAGACTCGCCTTGCTCGCATTTAAGGCTAGCATAACTGGAGATCCTTTTGGCGTGCTCAACTCATGGAACAATAGCATTGAGTTTTGCCAATGGTATGGCATTACGTGCAGCCGAAGACACCAGAGGATAACAGTCTTGAACTTGCCATCACAAGGGCTTTTTGGATCAATCTCTCCTCATATAGGGAATCTCAGCTTCCTAAGGGAAATTTGGCTCCAAAACAACAGTCTCCATCATGAAATCCCTTCACAGGTTGGCCAGTTGCGCCACCTTCGATTCTTACAACTACACAATAATTCGTTGGTTGGTGAAATTCCCAACAACATATCAGCTTGCTCTAACCTTGTCGAACTCAACCTTCGCAAGAACCAACTAAGTGGAAAAATTCCTTCAAAAATCAGTTCATTATTAAAGCTACAAATTTTTTCTTCGAGTGAAAATAGTCTCACTGGTGTTGTGCCTTCCTCCATTGGGAACTTATCTTCACTAGAGGTCCTTGATTTTCCATTGAATAACTTGGGCGGGATGATTCCGCAAGTGCTAGGCCACCTGACAAACTTGCGAAGCTTCTTCTTTGGAGGAAATAGATTCTCGGGTACAATTCCATCTTCGTTATTCAATCTCTCTTTGCTAACTCTATTTGATGTTGGCCAGAATCAAATACAAGGGACTCTTTGTGCAAGCGTAGGCCTCAAACTCTTAGATCTTGAAGTTTTTAGCGTTGCCTTGAACCAACTTGCGGGGCCAATTCCTCCGTCGATATCGAATTGCACAAAGCTAGAAACCATTCAACTTGCAGGTAACGTATTTTCTGGGAAAGTACCTTCTTTGGAAAATTTGTATAAGCTCAATGTGCTTTATATCACTACTAATCAGCTTGGAAGTGGAAAACCTGAAGACTTGAGCTTCCTTTGCTCGGTAATTAACAGCAGCAAATTATGGGGGGTGGGTATTGATGACAACAAGTTTGGTGGGGTGTTACCTAGATGCATGGGTAGTTCATCCACCACTCTCACAATATTTTCTGCAAGCCTCAATGAAATAACTGGTGAAATTCCCGCAGAAATCGGGAATTTTTCCAATTTGGAAGCATTGTCTCTGGGTGAAAACCCGTTGTCTGGTGCTATCCCCTCAAATTTGCGGAATCTACAAAATTTAGCAATTCTAGACTTAAATCAAAACAACCTGGGAGGGACTATCCCATCTTTTCTGGGAAATCTAACCAAGTTGTTTCAATTGTTTCTTGATGGGAACAACTTTCATGGGCAAATTCCTTCACATCTATCAAACTGTCGATCTCTTAATCTGCTCGACTTGGCCGAGAACAATCTTAGTGGTGCCATTCCCCCACAACTTATCGGTCTCTCATCATTAGCGATCATTCTAAACCTATCTTGTAACCATCTGATTGGGATTCTACCCACAGAAGTCGGCAACTTGAAAGCTTTGACCGCGTTGGATATCTCAAACAATTTGTTGGCAGGTGAAATCCCAAATAGTTTAGGTGATTGCATTGCATTGTCATCACTAAGGATGGGGGGCAACTTCTTCCATGGGTCCATTCCTCAATCATTCAGATGGTTAGGAGGTATTGAAGAACTAGATCTTTCAAGAAACAATTTATCGGGCCAGATTCCAGCTTTCCTAGTTGTATTTCATTCCTTGAAACTTTTGAATCTATCGTACAATAAGTTTGAAGGCATGTTACCACGTGAAGGAGTCTTTAAGAATGCTACAAGTACTTCTATTATTGGAAACAATGAGCTTTGTGGCGGATTGCCAGAATTTCACCTCCCCACATGCATGTCCAAAAGCTTCAAGAGTAGAAAGATCCATATGGTGTTATTGTCCACTTCTGTTATATCCGGAGTTCTTGGGCTAGCTCTTATTCTAGCTTTTATATATGTTTGTTGGTTGAAGAAGAAAGTAAAAGAACAAGTTTCAAGTTCAATGGATGATTCACGTCCAAACGTATCTTATGGAGCACTCTTAAAAGCTACTAACAATTTTTCTCCAATGAATTTGATTGGTGTTGGAAGCTTTGGTTCTGTTTACAAGGGGATACTTGAGGAAAATCAAATCGCTATTGCAGTGAAGGTGCTTCATTTAGCCCATCATGGTGCTCTAAAGAGCTTCATAGCCGAGTGTGATGCATTAAAAAACATAAAACATCGAAATCTTTTGAAGATACTGACAGTTTGCTCGAGTAGTGATTACCAAGGAAATGATTTTAAGGCCTTGGTTTATGAACTCATGGATAATGGAAGCCTAGAACAGTGGCTACACCCCAATGCAGGATCATCTCATGAGAATGAGCTTTCAAAAAGGTTGAACTTTATTCAGAGGATAAATATTGCTATTGATGTTGCTTCTGCATTGGATTATCTTCATCAACAGTGCCATATCCCTATCGTTCATTGTGATCTGAAGCCAAGCAATATCCTTCTAAATTTTGAGATGGTCGCACGTGTTGGCGACTTTGGGTTAGCAAAATTCCTTATTGGATCATCCCTTGATTCTGTAGCCAATCAAATGAGCTCAGCCGGTCTAAGAGGGACAATTGGTTATGCTCCACCAGGTACTAATGATTACTCTTATGGGCTTATGCACAATTGATTCTGATTTGATGATTTGCACTCCAATTTGAATTGCGATATGATTCTCTCTCTCTGGTAGCTAATGATTACTCTTATGGGCTTATGCACAATTGATTCTGATTTGATGATTTGCACTCCAATTTGAATTGCAATATGATCTAAATGCGTGGCAGAATATGCAATAGGATGCGAGGTTTCAAGAGAAGGTGATGTGTATAGTTACGGCATTCTCTTATTGGAGATGTTCACAGGGTTGAGTCCCACCGACGACACCTTTAGAGATAATTTGACTCTTCATAGTTATGTCGCAAAAGCTTTGCCCGAACAAGTGCTCAAAATTACGGACAACATCCTACTTCAAGAAAGAGAGAGCCATTTAGGCCCATATAGTTCTCTGCGTTGGCTTTCCAAAAGCGATGGCATATTTCAAGAGTATTTGCTTATGGTGTATAATATTGGAGTTGCTTGTTCCTACAAAGTGCCCGAAAGACGGATGAGCATTGGCGAAGTTGCAAATAAGCTACATCAAACTAGAGAGAAACTCTTTGCCTTGGGTTTACATGGACAAGGTGCACCACTAACAACTTATATTTAGCTGTCATACATTCAGTGTTGAATACGCAAACGGAAGTGGATAAACTATAACAAAGAACCAATCGTTATTTTTTCCTTAAGATGACAGTTGATCATTATTCCCCTTCTGTAGCTATACATATTTAAATAGGCAAAAGGCCTATGGTGCACACGCACTCTTCAGTTCCGTTGGTTTACTTAAAACTTTATTTTGCTGCCATAGTATTTTAAAATGAATCCAAAATAAATTGCCTTGCTTCTTCTTCTTCTTCTTTTCATTTCATTTTTATGATGCTCTTTAAGATGAATCGCAACCAATTAGCTATTTGAAATCTTAATTGAAGGAATTCTTGGTTTCTGCAGATTGACTAGGAATGGCTCGGTGTCGTTTTGATTCAAAATAATCCAATGCCGGAAATTGATCTCTGTCCCTAAAGCTATGTTCAGTCAAGTATAGGCAATAGTATTGCCCTGACGGGTGAATAAGAATGTACAGTTTTCGGATTCAGCATTCTAGCATGTGGTAATTTGAGGACACCTATCCGCGTTTGATGTGTGTAGCAGGAATTACTCGAGAATGCTTTAGTTAAATTATGTAACTTGTGTGTATTGGATTTTTCGTTGGGTGTAAGTGCAAATTCTTCAGCACTATTATTTCTCATGTTTACTACTGCCAGTACTTTTATTTCCGCATTTAAGTCAAGTTGCCAAATCATCTAATCACGTAGGCATAAAACTTAATATAGATATATCGATAGTCACTCTTTTTATACGAGGATTCGTTAATCACATGGATAAGCAACTTTCAAGAATAGAAATTACTAACTACATCGAGAAATTACTGGTCGTCAATATGCTCAAACTTAATTCGCTAAATAAAAAGTGACCATTAGCGCAGAGAAATTACTAAATATAATAGTTTAAAAGTGAAGTTACTTTTCTTCATGACAAAATCAGTAGTCATTGTTACACGCAAACCTACTTTACATAGAAGGGAGAGGTGAGGGGTTCAAATCCCCACCTTCTCAGGGGGGGATGGGGGTGGGGACGAGTAAGTTTCAGGAGTGAGTTTCGACTCCCACGCCCTGCAAGAGGCAAGGCAAACGTTTGAGAGTGAGTGTAGAGTAGGCATAGAGTAGGACTGACCAAAAAAAAAAAAAAAAAAAAAAAGACTGACTAAGTATAATTCTGTTTTGCCACTTGAGTATTATGACTTACCTAATTTTCACATGAAAGTTATTAATGATGTGGAGAAATTATCAATTATTAATAGGCCGAAAGTTAATTTTCATCTTAAAAAGTTACTATTCAGGTTGAAATAATTCTAGTTATTAATAGATACTTGCATTTACCAAAAAAGTCTTAAACCTATTGCAATTGCGCCAATTCAGTCCTAAACTTTTTTTTTGCCCATTTAGTCCTAAACCTTTTATAATTGTGCCAATTTAGTCCATCCGACCAAAATTGGCCGGCCAGCATTGACGTGGACGCCGGCCGTCCGACAAACGCTGACGTGGCATTTTTAAATATTTTTTTTCGAATTTTTAATATTTTTTTATTCTTTTTTAATTCTTTTTTTTCCCATCATCTTCTTCGTCTCCTGGCCAACCGGCGCTGGCCGAAGGCGAGGGCCGGTGAGGCTCACCCCCACTAGCCGGAGGCGAGGGCCGGCGAGGGCGAGGCCCCTCCAGATCTGGCGAGGTCAGCCTCGCCGGCCACTGGCGAGGGCGAGGCCCTGCCGGATCTGGCGAGCTCGTCCACAATGTGGCGGCAATCGGAAGCCGCGAGCTCGCTCGCACTTCGAAGGTGCAATCACAAGGCACGGATTGAGGGAGAGAGAGAGAACGGTTCCAAGCGAGCGCTCGCAACTTCAAACGAGAGAGAGAGAGGGATAGCCACCCGTAGATCCTCCGGTTGAGGAGGTCGCCTCGCTGGCCACTAGTGAGGTCGACCCTCGCCTTGGCTGGGCGAGGCCTTGCCGGATCTGGCAAGGGCAGAGCTCGCTAGATCTGGCGGGGCCTCGCCCTTGCTAGCCTTCGCCTCCGGCCGGCGCTGGCCAGCCAGGAGGCGAAGAAGATGATGAAAAAAAAAATTCAAAATTTTTTTTTTAAAAAATATTTAAAAATGCCACGTCACAGTTTGCCGGACGGCCGGCGTCCACGTCAGCACCGGCTGGCCAATTTTGGTCGGACGGACTGAATTGGCACAATTGTAAAATGTTTTGACTAAATTGGCCAAAAAAAAAAGTTTAGAACTGAATTGGCACAATTGCAATAGATTTAGGACTTTTTTGGTAATTCTCCTCTCACAATGATGTCTCTTTAACTGATGAGCAGGTTCATCGGTCAACTACGAGATGATTTTTACTGATTAAGCTATTGTTAGTCATGACAATGACCAGCTAAGGAATCGCGCTTGGTCATCAGTCTTCGGTTTATTTTCCAAAGTGGAAGACTTCAGAAATTTGCGGGCTTTGCTTGACTTCAAGTCAAAATCTGGAAAGGCATCTAGATGGATCCACCAATTCATCCCCTCGATACACGCACTAGGATAGACACAAAGTCAAAAAGAAACTCGTGCTATGTACGCCAGCATCTTGACTAATCAAGTTTCCAGCATTCAAAAATGCACAACCATGGCTGGAGACAAAACTGACCTTCCAATAGGAACATCACCTCTGCCTTATCATAGCATTCTTGTGGCTTTACATGTCTTCCATATCTTCATTCGCCTTTCGAATCTTTTTTCTCTTCATTCCGGGGGACAAGTTATTTCGGAGCAGCTTTTTTCCACCTTCAGCGCGCAATTATCTTGAAAGTAAACGAAACGAGCCACAAAAGCAAAGACTGGCTGAACTATATATTAATCAGGTAAGAGGAACATTAAGGTGGCTAAACAGAAGGTTTAACTGAAATAATGTGTTATCTCCATTGTAGAAAGCCTGCACTCTTGTGGAAAAGGGCTGCGATGCGGTGATCGAAAAGTTTCATCGTTCAGGAGAGCAGCATCATTTAATTTGGAGGCACTTGCAAATTTTATTTAGAGATTAGCTGGTGGGGGTCTTATCCCAGAGCTTAATAACATGTCGGTGTAATACTCCTTACCCGGCATTATATCGGATATTATTTTCGCCCTTTTTTAAAGTCATTATTATCGTATTTTTATTTATATTGATATTATGTCGTTTACATGATCAATGAGTGCAATTCAGTGAACTAGCAATGTATGGTCACATAGATAGATGTATATACGATTTCTAAAATGAGCAAGATTGTATTTGCAAATGTTTTCGTAAAGAGATATTGGTGCCAAAATTGAGCATTAGGCATCTCTACCGTAATCAAGTCCTCAAGCCCGAATCTTTAATTTGTAGAAATAAAACAAATGCCCCAAGTTTTACTCGGCCACTAACCAACCTCTAATAAGTCAGTAGGGGACTCATTAAGTATGAATAGATTTCCATTGTGATCAGTAGGGTTTGGGAGAACCCCACTCGAATTTTAGCACCACCTCCGAGGTATATCCATCTCGAGAGGATCTTATTGTTTACTCACTGTTCACGTTATGTTCACTCATTGACCGGATCTTACAGTTCACTCACGCTCAATCACTGTTCAATCTTGATTGGATCTCACTGTCGACTCATTGACCAGAACATTGTTCAATCACTGGATCGGTATTTACTATTCACATCGATTGTATTTATTTAGCCAAAAGGTAGAGGAGTGGGACTCTGTAACTGTGAAGTCGTACGAATACATGAAAGGTCTCCGAGTGAAAATGTAAGTGTCAACAAACACTCCTAAAAGTAGCTAATGGTTTTTCTGCAATGAATATAATCGGTATTGGAAGCTTTGGTTCTGTTTACAAGGGATACTCGAGGACAATGGAGCTACCATTACTGTAAAGGTGCTTCATTTAGTCCATCGTGGTGCCCTAAAGAGATTCATAGTCGAGTACGAGGCATTAAAGAATCAAACATCGAAATCTATTGAAGATATTTATTGCTCAAGTAGTAATTACAAAGGAAATGATTTTAAGGCCATGGTTAATCAATTCATGAACAAAGGAAGCCCGGAACACTGGCTACACCTAAATGCAGCATTTGAGGCATTAAAGAATCAAACATCGAAATCTATTGAAGATATTTATTGCTAAAGTAGTAATTACAAAGGAAATGATTTTAAGGCCATGGTTAATCAATTCATGAACAAAGGAAGCCCGGAACACTGGCTACACCTAAATGCAGCATTATCTCATGGGAATGAGATTTTGAAAATATTAAATTTCATTGAGCGGGTAAATATTGCTATTGGCATTGCTTCCACTTTGGATTATCTTAATCATCAATGCCGCATTCTCTTCATTAATTGTAATTTAAAGTAAAGCAATATCATCTTAGATGCTAAGACGGTTGCACATGTGACAAATTTGGATTTTGTGAAATTCCTTCTTAGATCATCCCTTAATATTATAGCTCGAGGTGTTTTTATGTTGGATTTATCCCTTACTTTCAATTTTTGACTTTTCCCTTGACCGTTAGATAATCTAATCTAGATAATTACATTCCTCCATTTTGGGAAATTTTAAGAAAAAAAGGACATTTTTCATTAGATGGGAATGAATAGGAGTGAGCATGGCCGGGTTAGGCCGATCCACCACCTGATCCAGGGATCAACCCGCACATTGTTGGTATTTAAGTTTTGAGATTGAGAACCGACTCTGTTGAGCTTGGAGCTGAGGATTGGACCAATTTGTGGGTCCGGTCTGGTTCCGAGATCAACTCAGGACCAATCGCGTTTCTGTATGAGCTGATCAATTACTTTTCTGCCCCAAGTCCTCGTGTCTTACATAGTTATTCAACTGACTTTCGAATTGGCAGTGGTGGTGGTTGGTGTGCTTGTTTAAATTGGCCGAGACTTTCTGAATGATCGTAGTATAAATTTGAGGTATGCAGCGTCTATGGCTTGCGTATGACTAATCAAACTATACAGCGTCTATGGCTTGCGGATGACTGATCAAACTATCATCCTGATGGAAAGGACAAAAAAATCGAGGAATTAACGGCTGAGCTGCAAAACAAGAAAAGATTGTGTGCAGCATATCAAGAGCAGCTAACTGCATTTGTGAAAATATAGTCGAGGAGCACAACGATCAGCTCTCGAAGAAAGTTCAGTCTATGGTGAACAACATCAGAAAATATGAACCTGTGGACCCGGGCCTTATGAGGAGAAGTTAGCCTCGGCGTATAGGTGTATCCCTATACCTTGTACCGTGTCCTCCGTTTCCTTGCACACTCTGTCTTGCTTTTTGCCGTCTCCACAGTTGCATCGGTCTTTATTGCTTTTTAGTTTATTCAGGATGCGTTGAGGCGCTTCCGTTAGGAAAACAGAATCGATGTCTTCTCATCTCCTCTCTTTTCCTCCTTTTAGTAAGTGCAGATGAATGCAGAAGATGGCACGAGGAGAGCGACATGAGTTGAAAATATACGTTGTTACATGTGCAATTCGAGGGCTTCTACAAGAGGGTTGATGGTTAATGATCGCGAAGTAATCAAAAAGAGATGATTTAGCCTGGAAGTACGAGTGAATTGATCATCGGAGGATTGCACAGCTGTCGGCAGTGGTTATGCTACATGCTTTATCTAGTGATGAGAAAGCACTCATATTGTGCTTTTGATGGAAACGCGGCGATTGGAGCCGACGGAAGCCCGATCAGTATGACTTCTCTAGACTTGATGGCCATGTGATTAATGGTCAAGAGGCATATTACAGTTCGATATGTTCGGAGGGGAAAAAATAGCAAGTTTAAAGCTGTAGTTAAATTATTTAAAAGTGATTTTTTTTTCTTTTTTTCTAAGAGTAGTTTTTGATATGTCTATCTCGATATGTACTGAGAATGTGGACGTTTAATTATTGGATTTGATGGAATTTCTCTTAATTGGGCTAACAATTAGATTGTGCATACTTATAAATGTGGAAATCACAAATTAATATTTTGGTTTTGAAATTGACATTTTCATGATGTTTTAGAAATGCCGTGAATAAAATTAAGCTTCTATTGAAGAATAATTTAAGGACTAGTTTTGTAACTAAAATAGAGTATAAAGGACTAAAATGGAACATAGTATAACCTTTTTGTTAGAAATTTGTACATGTAGGCATCACATATCAATTCACTGGTGCTGACTCAATATATCCCATCCATATTTAGATTGAAAATCGAATTTTGTCTATGAATTGTCGTTGAGATAAGTTGGAGGATTGAATTTGTCAGAAATATAGTGCAGGGACCAAAAGTGAATACTAGTAATACTACGAGCACGAGTTTTATAATTTTATGTCCACTGGCTCAAGTAGCTTTCGTGCTTTGGTTTTGACTTTTCTAAGTGAGTAGTGCTTCTCTTTTCTTTGAATTCATAAACTCATATTATAAAATGATAATGACTAAATATATTATGTGCAATGTAGGATTTGGTTGAGTGATGTTAAAAGCATATTTGTTATATAACAACCAAATCAGACTTTTACTATCCTTTGATGGAATATTTTTTGAAATAGTTTGAGTGACTATTTGTGAATAGTTAAAAAATGCTTCATGAAATGAATTGCGAAAGGCTATAAGTATTGGTTTATAAACCTAGTTATGAAATGAATTTTGGTTATTAAATTGAATTGATAAAGGATATATGCCTTGGTTTATGAAATGGATTGTAGATTTGATTTGTGGATTATTAAAAGATGAGATAGTGGTTTAACATCATTGCGTTATGTTTATAACCTATTGAGAGGTTGAGTATGCATGCAGTTGTCAAGATATCTTTCTAGGCCAAACCACTGGCTAATATAGGTGGAGATCTAGTTACTAGGAATCCTTTATTACGGGGCGTTAAGTGTAACCATAATTAGATATTGAGCATTGGATTAATCAATGGAATTTATCATTGATGTTTAATTTAAAATTGTTGATGAAATGAGTATTTCTAACAAGTATAAAGCTTTGTTAAATAACACATTTTGATATTGTGGGTATGTGGATGATACATATTTCGATAACAAGTTAATGGTAATTTGTGAGGTGGAATGACATGCGAAGAGAGATGAGTTGAAATAATAATAAAATTAATTTTTGTGTTGTGATATTTTTCGCATGGGTTGCTAGTATCTTCAAGGTGGGCTGCCGAAGGTTTTGGACGTGGGATTTTAGTGTTACTTCTTAGAGTGCATTTATTTCACAAAAAATAAATATTTTGAAAAGTGATCGTTCGTATTTCTTAAAAAATGCCAAATGAAATTTTTTTATTACTTATAAAAATATTTAAACACAAATTATTAATAATAATGAAAACATTTTTTTATTAACTATTTATTTTAAGCAATACAATTGATCAATTTAAGAAAATATTTTTCAAATTATTTATTTTTGATTGGAGCTTTAGATCTTTGACAATTGCTTTATATTGCTTTTGACTCCTCCAGGCTCGATGACAATGTCATTAATGACCAAGAGGCACGTTGTAGTTCGATATATTTTCAGGGCAAAAAAGAAGTAACTACAATTTGGAGTAATTCCCAGTCAAAACGAATAATTGTTTATCACTTAAGTGCAAAAAGCTAAAGTAAACATCCTGCATGAATGAACAGCATTTCTTTCTGTAATTAAAGGCTGTTGCATTAAATAGGAACCCTAGTTCCAGTCTCTTCTGCTAAATACGGCTGCGTAAACTAATCCAGGCATCTCATCTACCCTGCAGTACCAGTACCATTCGCTTTCTTCAATTCCTCTTTCTCCCTCCAGATCGCGTGCACCTCATCCGTACGGAACCTTTGGGTGAAAGTCGACTCCTCTAATGGAGTTGATGTCCCATGAGCATAAGCAAGGAGTCCGGTGTATGCAATCATAGCACCATTGTCAACGCAGTACCTATCGTCGGTTGCATACAATTTGCCGCCTCGCTCCGAGCACATAACTCTCATCATCTCTTGCAACCGCTCATTGCAACCCACGCCACCGACAATCAAAACATCTTTCTTGTCACAATGTGCCATTGCCCGCTCCGTGATTTCCACGAGCATTGCAAAAAGTGTTTCCTACAGCATAAAGCATCAAGAAAAACTTTAATCTCAGCTCAAATATTTTGTCGGAACAAAGGTGACTCTCCAGAGATGCAGTTAAGCTAGTAAAAACTGCTAATTTTAGAGATGGATGCAAGTCCAATTTACCTGTAGAGAGTAGCACAAATCTGCAGGGGTGCACTCATTATTTTTAAGCTTTTCTTCAGCAGTAGCTTCGATAAAGCTCAAGATTCCACTGAAAGATACATCCATCCCTTTGACAACATAAGGAAGATCGATGAATTGTTCTCCCTTCTTGGCAAGCTAGTAGAGATAAGAGGCGTATCAGTTGACAGGAGGAAGAAAGTACTTCCATTCTCATGATATGAAAGGGTTTAGTGAGAAAGCAACAACACAAGAAAAACAACGGTAAACTACGCCCATTTTAGAGAAGGCAAAACAAGATAATCAACAAATCCACAATATTAGGCAAACAGAGCAGGATCCTAACTCAATAATGGGAATGATGCATACAAAATTATGAACCATATAATACCCACCATAATAACATATATAATGTTTACAAATAATCACAGTGACAAGACCCTTTCTCTACCAGTTGCAGCACTCTATAAGGGTCAGTTAATGCTGTCATATTCCATTCAACGAGTTTTCAATGAGATCCAGATACTCAAGATCTTTGTCAAAGCTTCCATCCACATTTTGTAAGATTTTTCCAAACATTTTTTACCAACATTCCCAACTTAACATCAATACCTTCTCACTAGAGCTTGTACATTGTTATCTTTTCATGTGTTCAAACGACTAAAATGAACTTTTCTCATGTTATCCTCCATTAAGGCCGTGCTAACTGTTTCTCAATGGCCTAGCATGAGGTGCAAGGCCAAAGTCTATTATAAGTGCCATTATAGCATTTCTAAGAGGTTATCATATGCATAGTGAAAACCAAAGTCCCAAATACATGACACAACAATTGACTAAATCCTAACATCAATGAAATAACTGAAGGTCAGCAAAAGGCCACAAGTCCAACTTAAAGTTGAATGCACAAACCAGAGACCTTCATGTGCACTGCTGGTGACATACCTGCTCAATGTTGTATCCAGGGCTAGGATCGTTGGACAGTGTCAAGACTCTAGCAAATCTGTCCAAGCAGTTTCCAACAGCAATATCAATAGTCTCTCCAAAAATCCGGTACCTTCCCTCACTGTAAGCAATGACCTGTGTATTTCCACCACTTACATACAACACAACCGGATCATCAGCACCAGTCACAATCCTGCCCATTTCAATATGTGCCACACAATGATTAACAGCAACAATCGGTTTCTTCCACAGCTGTGAAAGGATCCTAATGACAATAGCAGAAACTTGCAGAGGGGCTCCCATGCCTGGACCCTTTGTATAACAAAGACAGTCAATGTCGTCAGGAGTCACTTGGGCAGTTTTCAGAGCTTCTTTGACCAAAGGAAGTACATGCTGGAGATGGTGCTGAGCAGTTTCTCGTGGAAGAAAGCCTTGTCCAGGAGGAGTGATGTAGGTATGACGTGGATTAGACAAAATATCGCCGTCAAGAGTGACCACCCCAATGCCAATCTTGTTGGCTGACCCCTCGAAACCAAGGGCTATCATTTTCTTCATGTTTGCAGGTTTGTTCTTTGCACAGTTTCAAATCTTCTTAATTGACAAACTGATATAAGTAGGAAGAAAAAGTTAACCAAAGAACAGGGTGGGGGAGAAGGATACTTCAGGTGTGCAGCTAACCAAAGTAAGTCAACGTGTATCTATGTTGATGCAAAGAAAAAGGCACCAACAATAGCAGCTACCCACACATACAAGAACCTAGAAAGAGAGTATGAAGTACTGGCTTTCAATAGCCTAGCATATAGTCCATATGTTGCAAAAAATTAACTTTTACTAAAGTGATGGCTATGAACAGTAGATACCCGCTGTGAGGACCAAATTGTTGGAAGATAGACGTAACATGTAGAGAATGGTTGAATCCCATTGGAAGAATTAAAAGTGAAAAACCAGAAAAAGGGCATTAATATACACTCTACAAGTTAATCTCTGAGGCACGGTTAATACTCCATGGAAAGATTTATAGACAAAATCAAAGCAACTAATTTGATAAGATGCAAGAAGCAAAGCAACACTAAATTGAAGAGCTACCATTCAGCAAGTCAAAAAAGATTGAAGAATGCAACACTGGGCCTATATCAACAGAGTAGAAGACAGCATTTTGATTGAGCCAAATTGGAAAAGAAAACGAACAGGGGACCTACACAGCAATTTATGTAACACAAAAGAAACATAAACAGAAACAGGGAAGCAAAACATGATCCCAGAGAACAATTATGTTGAAGTAGCAGTTCAAAATGATAAAGAAAGAACAAAAAGAAAACTGTAAGTACACTAACAATTATCCAGTCATCTCCATTGCATGATTTACTTTAGCTTGATAGATGCCAAATCAGAATACCAAGAAGTGCTATAATACCAACATCTTTAACAAGCAAACCAAATACAGCATCTTGGTTCTAGAGCTTTTCCGAGTAATTTCTCAAAACACACGGGAAAAAACCATTTGACACTGTAATTTCTTCTATTTTCTCCCATACCAAGAGCATCCTAAATAACAGGAGAAGTCCAGTTTACACGGAGTTTGTTCGGTTTGCCCAGATTTCACACGACAAACTCAAGTCGCAGAACACTTGCACATAATCAACTCTTAATTTCAGCTAAAAAAGATCTCATCTTTTCCTCTAGCAGAAACAACAATAGTTAAGGATGGATACATGACCAACTAATCTCTCTGGCAAACGAATTTTTAAAACCAACAGCTACCCATGATTCTAAAGCAGACCCGGACCGTGTATACGTGATATCAGTCCTATATCAAAAGATTGTTTCATAAAATGGACCCGACAGTTCTCGACCTTCAAAAACTAAGGCAAAATGGCCTCAAAAGTTCGCATAAATCTCATTCAGCGGGTTTTCATTCAACTAAAGACGAATTACAGTGGATGAGAGAGAGAGAGAGAGAGAGTACCTGCGCTGGAGAGAGAGTGGCGGTCGAGAGTTTGCCAGTTTGGCCAGTCGCTTCAGGTTTGGGCGTGCGGGGTCTGAATTCAAGCCAAAAATCGCTCTCTTTCCCTTCGGGAGGAGTTGCCAAAACCACTCATTTGTCTCCCAATTTGGAAAATTATTTGCGTCTGTATTTTCACTTCACATTATTGCGTGTAATTTATGAAGGCCGACGTTATTTCTACCTTATAAATGACTAAATTAGTCGACCGAAAAGTATGATTAAATCCATCTCATTTACACTAAAAAGACAAAATTGTCATCGATCTTTCAATTGCAGTTTTAAGAAATGGCCCTACTCCTCATTTTTTTCTACTTCTTTTTATTTTTTATTTAGGATAGTTATCATAATTAATCATTTCACGAGTTTTATTTTTTAGTGAATTAAAAGATGAGTGAATTCTCAGATATTCCTATAATGTTTTATATGCTCCGTGTAAATTTATCTTACTCAAAGTAAGGAAAAGAGACATTTTTTGATATAATAAAAAATTGAAAAGTCTATTTTTCATCATTGATTTTATATTGACCTCTTTATTTTTTGTCCCTCTTGTATCAAAAGCTCACTTTCTTAGTAAGATTAACATATATCAGGTCTCTTTATTTACTATATCAAAAAATTTACATTTTCCTTACTATATTGGTGAGATATCTTTATACAGAGCATGCAATACATTAGAGGAATGTCTAGGAATATACTAAAAACATTATGCACAATGATGTATCTTGATATTTTTTTTTAACAAATCATGAATGATGTTAATTTTCGTCAAACCAAAATAATGATATTTCATTTGCATTTTCAAAAAAAAAAATGCTTACTTTATGCAATGTTTTGATTTAATTAAATTTCATCGACTTTACAATTTATTCATAAATTTAGTCAACAATGTAGAAAAGAAGTAGATTTTCTTTTTCTTTTTTTGGAAATTTTAGTTTTGACAAAACAAATTTTTATGGAAGTAATATCTTACAATAAAAATAAAATAAAAAGACGTTGTGCCTTTAATATATATAGAAAATCTACAATAAACAAAATTAGACATATGAAATTTTTAAGTAATGGATAAATAAGGAAAGTAAATAAATTTGGGACCACTGATTTTTATCGCAATTAAATGTAGAGGATAATTGTGTCTTTTTTGTGAAGATTGGGTGGATTTAATCACACAAAGGATGGAAATAGCATCGTCCTTTATAAATCATTAAGTTACTCATAGTTATAATCTAGAGTTATTACAACTCATTAAAAAAAAAAAAAAAAACCGGCAAACAATCATTTTGAGTATGCTAATCATCGCTTGTCAATTATAACAAGTACTATTTTTTTCGTAGAGCGAATTAAGCTACAGAATCTATTAAATATTATGCTATATATCCTATGATCACCAAATAGTTATTTATTCTATTCATGTCCTATTCCATTTGGGAGCCAAAAAGACCATAACAAGGCACACTTACTCTTTAGTTCCAGCCTTTGTTTCTTCCCCTTTTCTTCATTTGATAGAGTAAGATAGTGTTGCTTTCGGTATCACGTAAATCCTACGTCAAAAAGCAATAATACTAAGTTACCAACCAAAATATGCATCTATTCCTGTTGCAATTGAACTAAACCGATCTGAACTTAACACGAGCTCATATTCAAGAGTATTTCGTTTGATCATATCGAACGGATGCTGGAAATTATAATCGTTAAGTTCCAGGAGCGACTTGATGTCAAAAATTTTAGTTGCCGTAATCTGGCACAACGTCTTGCACAGGATGTAGTGCACTGAATCCTGAAATCTTTCCCATCGTTACCTATAATACAACAAAAGAACCAAAATCCTGTTACTTAGGAATACCTGAACTGGAATAGAACAATCAATTGGATACATGAATGAATGCTATATGGACCATGACCAACTATAAAATGAAAGTGCATAAAAAATTGGTTGGTGTAATCTATTCAAAACTAGACATATCGACAAGGATTTCATCATATCATCTTTCGCCACGCAGTCCGTCATTTTACAATTTGAACTAGACAACAGAAAAGAAAAAGGGGGAAAGAAAAGGAAGAGATGCTGCAGTCTATCTCTAACTTTGCTGCTCTCTGCTTTCGATTTCCTTCACGTTGTCTACTATGTGCTGGATCTTTCTTGCCAGACTCTCATTGTGATTCTCAATGTGCTCAAAGATGAGTTCGAGATGCCTTTTATATGTTGCAGCTCGCTTTTTCTCTATTGCCAACTGCTGCGACAATTCCCGAATCTTGTCATGCTCATTCTGTGGGAGAAGAATGGAATAAGACATGTGAACTATAGAATTTTTGAGAAAAACCATAACAGTGCTGGCAAGAGCTTTCGCATATAGTATAATGGAGTAGATAATCGCTAGCACTCAGGTACATGAAAGATCAGCCATAATTTTTCAAGGAAAAAGTAGACTCATACACAAAATAATTCAAAAACAGAGAACTGAGACTGTAGCGCAAGTGACAAGGCATCTCAACTATTATGATGCTTTTATGAAATCAATACCTTCAAAAGAAATGTTTTAGAGACGATCACTTTTAACAAAACAATTCCATGACATAATTACTTCGTCAGATAATCGTTTTCTAGCCAAAGGCAGACCATGAGAATTTTCTCAACCTCTATAGTCATACATATCATGAGATTTCAATCCGACTCACATCAGCTCACCTTATGTAACCCTAAAGCCACACACTTTTGTTATTTTTAGCAAATGCCCACCTCCCTCTTGTGTAAAGTTCCCAGTCAAGTGGTTACACAGGCTCAACAAACTTCCCAATAGCTTCTCAACAATGAGAAGTCTGAGATGGACAAATAACAATATCAAGTGCAGGCAAAATAATTGACCCGTATCCCATTAGAAATGCAGTGCTTCTCTGAAACATGATACAAGGGATTAATTTGTCTGGTTTTGTCTTAACTCTGTAAATAATTTACAATCAGATGGCATGTAGGACTTACCCATCATCACAGCTGCAATTCCTAATAGCAATAGAATGATGGTATGATTTTTTAAACTAGAGTTAAAAGGATGCAATAAATGTCCAGAGATGGAAATTCCAGAGTTTCAGGATTATTCGGGACAATCACAGAGGTTACAACATTATTTTGTCATCTAATAATAAGCACTGTCATGTGGAATCAATATTGGCAAAGTCAGATTGAAGTGGCTGGCTTCCCTAGAGAGAATGGATACATAGCAAAGTAGTTTAGATACTACAAGGAAGATAAAATATCAACAAACTTTCAGAAAAAGTCAGGCAAGTGAATGAAGCATGGGTTTTTCCATGACAAGAATGGTTACAGGTCAATACCAATATGTTCTTTTGATAGATATTTTCATTTTGGATAGCTTAATGCACCGATGTGTCAGTATTGGCTAGTGATATTCTCTACTTTAGGACGACAGATGTGTTGAGGACATAATGTTGGACAACTGCACAGACTTGTGCCATGTCAACTAGAGCCAGGAACTTTATAATCCTAACTGAGAGTAGACAAGCTATTAGAATATCATTCAGTGTAGCTATGAAACTGAAAGTGGCAACAAATACGCCATGAGGCACTTTCAAGAGAATAAAACCAAACGGTAGAGAGAAAATGCTAAATCAACAAATTAATAATGGAACAGAGGCGCAGCTGACTGTGATTAGTCAGTGAAGGGTGTGTAAATAAAGGATGCTGGAAAAGGTCGTCAAACAGTTAGCACGTTTCTAAACTTCAAATGTAGGATGTAGGGACTCTCGCTGGGGAGGATTTTGTTCTCCAAACCTAGAAAATTATGGTGAAAATGCTCAGCTGCTATGCTAACCGATGACCTCAGAGAAACCCATGATATGCTAACTAATAACCAGATAAGCGCCCCCATTTATGGACAGTCCTCACTGGTGTGTGTGTGTGTGTGGAATACAAAAGAAAATGAGCAACCTCCATACAACTTTGAGAGGACCATAAAATCAGTGAATAGCTTTCTCATGTCTCTTTTCCTAAGGGCCATGGCAATAGCTTCAAGCAAACATTGAGAGGACCATAAAATAAGCGAATAACTAATGACTAGCTTTCTTATGTCTCTTTTCCTAAGGTCCATGGCAATAACTTTGAGAAAACATTTACAACATAAAATAGAAGAGGAACAAGAACTTACAGGATATTGATCATAGATGCAGTCCCTCCGGCCTTTGCCAGGTGACAAGGTATGAGTATGTTCCTTCACAAACTTCGTGACGACCCATTTGCCTGTATTTATTTTCCGCACCAGTATCATGGCCCTACAACCAACTCTCGTCTCTGCCCTTTGCCTGACAATTTTCTCACGTTTATCTGGCATCCTGTAGCCCTCTTTGTTGCATACAAAAGCCCGACCAATAGCCGATCCGTCACGCCTCGACCGAGAGAGTTTGCTCACCCGAATTATAAATCCTACCCGGGTAGCATATGTATTATAAAACCCATGTGCAGCCGCTTCAGAGTCAAACTCCTGACCCACATAGGGCTCATCATCTGCTGAGGGCATCGACACCGGCGGCATGGTGCTGAGAATGTCGTCCCTGTCCAACGGATCATCATTCATCTTTACCTCCACAACCTGCTCATACTCCCCTTCGACAGCACTTACGCCCACTTCATTCTCATCAACCGCCTGACTACTACTCTCACCACCAACTGAACTCACCGTCCCATCTCTACCAAAATCGCCCACCATATCCACTGCCGAAACAAGGAAACAATCTCATAATCCGATAATTGGCACACAAATTACATAAGACACGAGAGTTGCATTGACAAAATGCAACAAAGAACTCCATCATTCACTCGCTTCCCGAAAACCCCACACACACACACACACACACACAAACAAAGAACATGACCATACCCACATCAAAATAATCCCCTCCATAGACTTAATCTTGAAAAAGATTACGGGGGATACAACAACCCTTTCCCAGTGAGATTTATTTGAATTACCCCCCATTAAAAAGGCAATAGGAAAACCCAAATTCAAGAAAATTTCACGGATTTCAGCTCCCTGTTTATGTCACGCCTCATGAAGCAATACAACCTCAAAAGGGTTCCCATGACAAGGAACCCCCGACCAGAAAGATGGAACCTTTGGCAGCTTTTCGAATCAAACGGGTAATCAATTCCACAAAGAATCTATTTTCGCAACGAGTTCAACGCAGACGCCCAAGATGAAATCCAACCCACTGCTCCAACTTACTGGGTCTATATGTACTGATCTTCAAATCCCCGGTTGAACGATCGCCGTGGTGGCGGGCATGGCCACCGTCGTCCGTGCCGACGCGCCAGCGAGCGAGACACAGAGAGAGGGAGGGGGAAGAGAGAGAAAGGGAGGGTTCACGCAGCGAATATGGGGACTCATCTGGGGTGCACGTGGCGGGCATCCATTGGCGAGCGGTCGGGAGACGAAGTCAATGGTTCTGGTCAAGCTGATGATGTCCCGACGCGTGTGAAGTGTCGTGGGACTTGCTCGCTCGAGATTGGAACCTCTCGGGTTCTATCCGGTTCAGACCCGACCCGACCCCGATGGGGAACAAAGGGAGCAAAATTTTCAACTTTTGGGACCCGGGTTTAAATTAATTTTTATATATTATTAGAGTTAATACTACGAAGCCCCAAATTAACATATTTGTGATAAATTTACCCCATATCGCAAAATGATATACTTATAATAAATTTACTCAAAATTAATATTTTGACAATAAAAATCACAAATTAAAATTATGACAAATTTATCATCAATTAATATCCGTTAAATTAGATTAATACTACGAAAAATCCTAAACTAGTATATTTTTTTTATAAATGGAGGGCAACAAGTGTTATGCAACTTAGCAAGTTGATAGTATAATTTAACAAAAACTAGCAAATAATAAATGTGTCATATATGTACCAATTTGAAGTTTTTTGTTGTCAAAAAAATTAGATTATAATAAATTTATTATAAATGTACTAATTTGAACTTTTTATATAATATTAACCCATATTATTATTACAGGTTGGGAAGGATACCTTATTGTATCTCTACATGAAAATGATGCAATTTAAACAATCATTTGTAGCTAAACCGAAAATCATAAAAGAAGCAATGTTGGACTAAATTTTGTTAATGGGTTCATGTTTACTTGATGAAGTTTCATGTTTTCTCTGGGGAACCAAAAGTTAATTATCTCGTTAGTATTTTGTTAAGGCCAAGTCTTACTCATAATGATATTATCTACTTTGAGCCGAGACTCATATAGTTTTGTTTCTCTAGGATTCCCCATAAAGGCCTTGTTGTAAGTTAGGACAAGTGACATCACATTTAAGACACTTCCCCTTTCTATTAATCAAGGCGATGTCAAATTCGGTTTATTCCTACTCCCACACCATCCTAAAGTTCAAGCCACACCTTATCCAGCCCTCTTTGGTCTTGGCAGTCACTTCCACCGACCAGGTAGTTATATATTTCATAAAAAAGAACTTAATTTTATGATTAACCGTAAGGACATGAGTTCTCACTTGTCTATTTACTAATCATCGTGTTAAGAAATAAGTATTATTTATCTATTAATCAATCGCCATAAAACGAAACCTAAGTGCAAGAATTATTTATCGCCTTACAATATGGGAAAAAAAGTGAAACAAACAATTGAAACTAGTAAAAGAGAAGCATAAAAATAAAATAAAATAAAAAGTCCTAGACAAGCTCTCAATTATATTCGTCCCGGAAAAATTTGAAATAAAAATATCACTACGAGTTCCGAGAGATATATGAAAGAATAATGATTTCCGAATATTTCGGATCATATTAAAAAATAACAGGAATACACTTTTGTGTCGGACGTGCAACCGGAACTAACATTAATCGACGCAAATCATCAAACGTCTGGAGCGCAAGCGTTACTAGCGCCTTCTCTCTCTCTCTCTGTGGCTATACTTGAAATGGCGTGATGGCGAGCACTTGGCTGCGCAATTTGCTTAGAGCTTCTTCCCTTCTCAGACCATCTTCTGCATCCGCCTCCTCCTTCAGGTACTTTCTCTCTCTCTCTCTCTCTCTCCGTGGCATGGTGATGAATTGAAGGAAGTGGGTGAATCCGGGAGGTAACTTAAGAGGAACCAAGCTTTCTCCTTTTTAGTGTAACGAGTGAAAAGTATCGGTTTTTTTTCACGCTACTGAGCTAATGGGATGCTGACGTGCTGTTACTGCTTCGGGTGATGGTTCTTTTGAGTGAAATCAGCGTCTCAAACGCGGGGGTATCGAATGTTTGGCTAACCATTCCGCCTCCCCAGTTTGATGGAATGAAGGCGAATGCATTGCCGATATCTGTTCTTCGGCTTCTTTCGGTGTGGTTCGAGTGTAAACAGCGCGACTTCATGGTAGTCTGGTTTTTGAGTGGCTTGATTGGCAGTATTGGGATGTGTGGGTGTAGTGTGCTGGAGCTCTTTGATGATTTGAGGAGGAAATTGGGTGATGACTGCGTAGAATGATTCCTAGCAGTGGGGATTCTCGACTGTCGAACTGTTAATGATGGGTGGTTGAGTTTGCAGTGTGCATTCGGCTCTCGTGTTTCAGTATGTCTCCAAAGATGCTTGCTTGTTTCATTCAGGAAAAAAGAGAGACAAAAAGACTGATTCCTACCCGTTTGGATTGATTGATTCTTTTGAATTTTCTTGATTTCTGGTACTCTTCTGTAAATTATGGTCTCGTACAAACTGACATTGGTGCTTAGGTGGAGCTGAACTCAAAGGACTAGTTTTAAGTTAGAAGTATTTTCTATTGCTCGACTTGGACCTCCATGTCCTTTTTCTTTTTTGGATTTTCTTGTTGTTGACTTGGATTGTATCCCTTTGTTAGGCCAATTCTACTATCAGGAAGGCCATCTCTCTCGTCATCTAAGCTCTTGCTTCTGGGAAACCCGGCAAATACTTCATGGTCGTTTAGAAACTTGAGCTTCGGATCTGTGAACTTTGTTTTATCTGAAGGGAAGCCCAAGTTTGAGACACATGAGGTTGATCCTCCAAAGAAGGAGAAGTGGAAGAATAAGAAGAGGTTCAAGTTACAGAAGAAGAGAGAGAAGCAGAAACGAAAGGCAGCCAACAAGAAGGATCCAAGGCGTGTTGGGAAGAAGAGGAAGCAAAAATTTGCAAATGCAGAGGAAAAGATCAAGTACAAGCTTGAGAAGGTGAGCTGTCACAGTAGCATCTACAAAGTTGGCTGATCCATACTGTTAGTCAATCAGTTAGAAGTACCTTGTCAATGGGACTGCTTATCTGGATTCAGACTTGTGATTAATCTACATTAACATGGTTTATGAGAATGAAAGCAACTCCTCTTATAATTTTGCTATATATAATCCCTTCACTTCTTCAATCGTAGATGATAGAAGCAAAATCTATGTTCCACTTCGCATTTACATATAAGCCCCTTGTTTCTTCAATTGTGCTGCATAATTTTGTCACCAAACCTGTTAGGAACTTTTCTTCCATATATCTCTTTGTCATCGCCTTACTGCTTTGTTTGGGAGAGAAGGGAGGGGGAAGAAAATCAGATGTGGGTGTAGAAAAATCGACAAAAATTGAATTTTTCTGGGAAGGGATTGAAAGAAAAATATAAGATTTCTCCATCCACACTAATTGTCCTCCCCACTCTGTCTCCCAGACAAAGTGGAAATTCCACATAAGCTCTTGCATAGTGGGATTAACCTGACTGCTTTTCCCAGAATTTTCTTGGGGTACCATGGGCACATTTCACCTGCTTTTATTTGTCATTGTCCTATCTGAATGGATAGCACATCTCTCTTTCTGAGGATTCGTAAGAAAACGAAATCCAGTTATATTGTTCAGTATGATGGGTTTGCCAGGCACAAGTTCCCCATGATGATCTCTTCTGACCTACCTTGGTTTTTCCGTGAAAAGCAGTTTTTTAGTAAACCTTTTGGCTGCCTCATCAGGTCAATCTGTGTGTTTATCACTACCTCCAATACTTTGTTTAGCATGATGGTTTGGCATATGTTGTGCTTCAATTTGAGTTGCAGTGCACATGGTGTCTCCTCATTGATGTTTTGTGTTTGTCAACTCTTCTGAAGAGTGTAGATCAAAAAAAAAAAAAACTCTTCTGAAGAGTGATTCGTCATGGCAGCAGAAATGTTTCAGGCATGAATCCAGCCCAACTCTGGAAGTTGTTAGGATTCCACATAGTCGCAATTACATTTAATCCTTGTTTTGAGCTAATCTGGATTCCATAATCTTATAAGATGATAGTTTTTCTCTCTTTGAATTGCAGGCTAGAATTAAGGAAACTTTGCTGATTGAGAAGCTCAAGAAGTATGAAGTTCCTAAAGTGCAGGGTCCTGTGGTCAAACCGGATAATCTAACTGGCGAGGAACGGTTTTTTCTCAAAAAGATGGGCCAAAAAAAGTCTAATTATGCGCCTGTTGGTAGAAGAGGAGTATTTGGAGGTGTCATCCTTAACATGCACATGCACTGGAAGAAACATGAAACTGTTAAGGTCATTTGCAAGCCCTGCAAGCCAGGCCAAGTTCATGATTATGCCCAGGAAATTGCCAGATTGAGTGGTGGGATTCCAATTCAGATCATCAGAGATGACACCATTATATTTTACAGGGGAAGAAACTACGTGCAGCCAGAAATCATGTCACCTATAGATACATTATCCAAGAAACGGGTATGTCGCCTGACTTTGATATTTCTCTTCATTTAATATGTAAAGTTTCCACGGTATTAAGCATTGTCAACCCAACCATTAAGATGCTCTTGATGTGATTTAGATTATGAAATTGTACTGCCTGTATATCTTACATTTCCTTTTGACTTATACAGGCAATTGATGTAGATATGCTAAACTCGTATATTGTCCCTCGTCTTTTTAACTATTGTGGTCCTCTTAATGCTGTTGTTTCCATCTTCATCACTATTTGCTCATTTGGCAGTTTTAGGTATTCCTTCATTTTCACAAACGTTATTTAGGATTTATTTTGAAATCGATATGAGAACTACTGATTCTTTCTAATCATCGTCCCACATCAATTTGGAGGAAAATATTCTAAAGGGCTCAACCCCAACTCTTGCTTAATTGTTTATTCCTATGAGCTGGAAAGCTCCCCTGCAGTTTGGTGTTGTTACGACATTGAAAATGATCAAACATATTATCTTCCATAATGTAATCCTTCTGCTGCAAGAAAAAGCAGGTGGTCTGCGGGCAGAGAGCAGCAGTTGTAATATTAATTGTTGATACAAAGTAAGAGCGAGTCACATGATTGAGAGAAACTAAAACATGATGGACATTTGAGTTTTTAAACAATGTGAGAGGTCACAAGATTGATCACGCTACAGTTAAAAGTGAAGTTTCCGGTATATACCAGGGAAGTAGCCAATGGAATGATATGAGTTTCGGAATGATTTTTAGTGATTTGGCACTTTTTATTTTTTTTGCTACATACTAATCAAGGAATTCAAAAAGTAGTGTGGCTCTAGCGGCTGACCATACCGAAAACCCCATTCAAAGCTCATTATGTGAAGTAAAGGGTTTTACTGGGAACTTCTTGAATAGAGTTTTCTGAACTTGATTTAGATGTTTGTTTGTCATACTTTGCACAATACTTGGAAGCCTTATCATTTGCCATTCATACCAGTTAAATAACAAGCAAGTGTACTTGCAAGCATCCTCGCTTCTATAAAAGTCAGGATGCTTGTTTGGTCTAAGGGAGTACTGAGAAGTTGCGTTTTGTATGTCTACTTATTTGTGGAATATCAGTAGTTGTCCCATCTGGTTTTCACTCCATTAAGAAAAAGCAGACGAGTCATTGCAGCATAGTATACGTTCTTATCTTATAAAACTATATCGAAGTACATGATTTTGGAGCCCATCCTAAGGGGGTGCTAACTTCATCTTACATTTAAGCAATTGTTGCCTGGTAATATTGATTCTTTACTCTGGTGGTAACCAACTCCATGTCCTCTTGCAGGCTCTTGAAAAATCTAAGTATGAGCAGTCACTTGAGTCTGTGAGGCGCTTCATTGCCATTGCAGAGAAGGAACTCGAGCTTTACTACAGGCACACAGCACTCTATGGAGACCCAAATAGCAGGAATCCCATAGCAATCTTGGAAGGTCTGGTACAAGGTACAATGGGATCCAAGGAAGTTGAAAGCTTGGAGAAAGAAAGACAATGCACGACAGACGACAGCCTTTCAAGAGATTACTCACCACTGGAAAGTGATTTTTCAGATCTATCTGAAACAGAATCGGAGGATGGTTCCGAAGATGACATGTCCATTGGTGAGTCAGATGCTGAATATGGCCACACTCATGATATCAGCAATGAAAGAGTAGGAAATTTTTCAGGCGTAGGAGGTCACCCTTCCCATGACCTGGTGCGGTCTTCGTCTGCAGATAGTTCGAAGTTTGGCAATCATGACAAGCTGATAGGAAAAACAGAGTGCATGAAATCATGATACTTGTGGATGTCTGATGCAGAAATCAAAAATATCGTTGCTATCTGGTTTGGTTGAGAGTTTTAAGCCTAGTGGGAGGTATAAGTAGAAACATAACCTCCTGCGTAGCCGAAGGGACGGACCATTTGCCAGATCCACCTATCATCGCAAGCATAACCACAAAAAAAGATTGTTAAAAAAGCATGAGCCATCATTAAAATATTATAAAGTTGATGTTTCCTCCCAAGAATTTGATTATTGGGTCGTGCATTTTCGTGCATTTTCGTGCATTTTCCCCCTTTTTTTTTTTTTTTGGTAGTTCACGGGATGGTCGCCCCTCCAACAAGAAAAGGAAAAGAAAATGGAGAGATATGATAGTATTGCAACTTGCAAATGCACTCTTTGGCTGAATGAATTACAGAAACCACTGTCTACAAGAAAAAATGCACATTTCCTTTTCTGTCATCGAGATGCATATCACGTGAGGCACTCGAGAAAATTATAACTGGTATGTTTGAGGACACTAGAGATTTTCTGTTCATTTTTTCGTCTAAAATAGTCCACTGATAGGCACTGGGAGTCAAAATGTCTATCGCGGGTGCTGTAGTGAGAGAAGCTAAATTAATCTTTAAATGTCATAAAAGAAAAGAGTCAATACGTGAGAGGTGATTGAATCTAGCCACATAACAGTACAAAGCTTAGGAAAAAATATCCCGACAGTTCTCATTCCACCACGCAGAAAACATTGCAATGATCTTGCTTCTAATTTCTATTTCAACTTTGCAACGGAGGCCGAATGTTTGACCTGGAAAGAGAAAATAAGTGAACACAAAAGACGAATTGCTCTGCCAGTGCCAGCCAAAAAATGGACGTCCTTGCTTCTAGACACGTTGGAATTCCGCCAATCTCTCGACATTATTTGGCTTCTCTATGTGCTAATACAGGCTAGAAGTCAAGGGACCCGCCCTTAGAAGAAACAGAACAGCTCCCAGAAGTAGCATAGGACGTGCCACTTGAACCATCAACAGGAGCTTGATTCAAACATTCAAGCACCAGAAACTTGCGCTTTTGCAACTTTATGGAGAACGTTGCTGCCTCAAGAATGATAGGAACCTGAAAGATGATTATGCATGTTACACGCTTATAAAAGAGAAGGAAGGAAATCAACGTGGCAACATGAACTAATTAAGTAGGTTTAGAGAATATATCCTTCTGAGTGTACACATTATAATTTAACACAAATTTCGTCAAGCAATGATCTACACGCAGGAGTTGTTTGATACCTGCGTATTAATACGTGCTACTTTGTGTACACTAAGAAGTCCAATCATGTCTTGGTAGCCCGTGAGGAGTTTGGCCAAGTCTTTGTCCTCATCTGGAAAAGCATATGTCAAAATAAGCATTCACTGACAAACATTGTTTCTTACACTTGCTTATAAGTTTGGTTTTAATTCCTCATTCTATCAACAAAATCAATTTTACCTTCAAAGTACTACAGTAAATTAAATCAGAAACACTATACTGACAGAGGTGTTATATAAAGAAAACTAAAAACATGGAGTGGTTGTCTGCAATCTGATGAATTTAGTTCGAGGCAAAGTTGATTGGATTGGCAGTATAAAACTGAAATCCAAAATTTTGAAAGAAGTCAGGGAGTACAAGCGCCTTTTCTAATCTCCATCTTTGATTAAACTAAAACTAGCAGGAGAGGAGAGGCAAGAACATATGATAAACCTGGGATTGCTCTGACTGAGAGCAATGTGTCTGCCATATGCTGCAATCTTTTAGAGAAAGAAGGAGAAAGTAGGGACGGTGGGAAGGACAGAATTACAACTGCATTCGAAGACCTAATCATGCTTCTCAGCAATCTTATGAATGAAAGAACATGCCATTCCTGGAAGAGAAACATTGATAACAATAACATTAGACAGTGTCAAATAAAACAAGGCGAAGGCAGGACAGTTTCAGAATACAATATAAACAAATAGACCAAAGTTGTCCTTGGAATCTATCAAGGCCATCCTGAACAACTTCTAAATTCTGACTCACCTTGTCAAAATAGGTACATTGTGGGGCACAAAAAGATTGGATTGCAATGCGGCCAGCACCCGAAATGTTGCCATCAGTTCTGCAGAAAAAGATGCACAGACAAGATAATTTTAAAGGTAAAAATGCTTCAAACGGTTCAATTCCAGTTTCCAGACACAGAATGCTAGAGATAGACTAACTCAAATGAACCAACTTTTAAGGATGAAACAAAAATCAATTAGTGTTGCTAATAGAACCCACATACTGTTGGCCTGCAAAACAAAAGCATATACAAGAGTACTTGGAAACAAACCTGAAAAACTGTTTTAGAAATGTTGCACAACGATCATGAAGAGCAGCAAGATCTGGAGAATCTTGAGTGCTCATACACTCTACGCGCTGTCCACTGAGAAACTGCCTTTGCAAGGGCTTCCGCAGATCAAACTCATTGCAGAACTCGAACTTGTTATCTGCATGGCTATAGCGTAATGAACTCTCAACAATCTATCTCCAGCTGATTAAGTTATTCTTCTTCAATGTAATCAAACAGCATCTTCATTTAACTTATATGTCCTATAACAAAGATACAAGCTTTTGTAAATTCTAAATCAAAGTACTCATGTAATTAGTCACCTATTGCCTATAGGCCCCATACCATAAGGAGTATCTTGCAATTGAATAATTAATGGCATCATGTTTCATTAGGTTCCACATAGCAGATTGCAAAGAAAGGCCCATTACCATGGTATGGAATTGATATCCATCACTTGATTTTCATAAATGAATCAAAATTATGTGAGGAAGCCGTGGTCCCAGGAGATCAAATCAAGAATCAAGAAATGGTCCATGCTCATTTCAAAGTAAGAGGTGAATCGCTATCTTACTCTAGTCCTGACCAATAATAGGATATGAGCAGCCCAAAAATATGATTTTACCTCTTTGGCTATTTGAATTCTGCTGATTTTCTCCAAAATACTTCTTGTACTGCCAAGCAATCCGCAAGCCTTTCTCCTGCAAAATATAGATTAAGTAGTTCAGCGAACAATTTCATTTCAATCCACGTCAGTTATGGAAGAGTAAGAAAGGGGGGCACCTGTTCTGAATCACGGTCGAGCGGCTTATCATCTTTAGATGACACGGGACTAGGCAAAGTACCCAGAAACCCTCTCGGGTCTTTGGCAGGGCTCGCGTACAAAAGGGGTTGATTGAGAACGAGTCCTTGAGACATGAAATTCCTCAACAAGAGCATATGATGCGGCGCCTCCGGGTCTTCCATGACAACAACCAAACTCCCAAGAGGAAAGCCGCCTCCTAATATCTCTGAGATTTTTGATTACAAGAGAAAGTTATCCACCATGAGGACACACTACAGCACTCTTAACGTAATATCGCCAATACAACATAAAAACTGGGAACTCACTGTCGAGGTCTGATATCCCAGAGGACAAAAAGAGAGTCCCGTTCGGCCCGCTCTTCAGCCCCGGCACCTGAGACGCTGCTGTAGACGGTACGTTCCTCGAGAAACTGCTGGCCCTCGTCTTGGGTGTAGCCATGCCTGCTCAAAGGCTCCTGCTTTAAGCCACAGCAACGATCAGAATCATTCGTTCAAAGGAATAGACCCAGACTCGGGTGCCCGGGGAATGAATCAAGCTTTATTCGCAAACCCAAAAAACACTAGAAAGGAAACATAAGGAGGGGGCATCGCGGCTCCAGAAAACATAAGTTTCCGGCAAACGGGCATTTCGTCGAACACCTGGTGCGCCCAAGTAAGAGGGGTAAAAATACGTACCTCGACGTCAGCTTCTTGAGCTTGGGGCTACATGCATATCTGCAAGCACGCACGCAACGACGAGGTCGAGATCAAAGTTCTGCTCTTTCCAGGATGGAACTGAACCAATTCAACCGATCGAGCGCGCCGGAGAGGGAGAGACGGGGTAGGGCTTGGTGGCAGGAGAGAACGAAGGAGGTGGGCTGGTGTTCTTGTGGGTGGGCCGATCGCAAAGCGAAGTTTGGATTTTTGATGGTGATGGGCTTTTCAGTGAACTAGGCCACTAAGCCCATCAATAGTGGGCTTTGATGCCCCTTATAGCGTCTTCAAAAGAAAGCGGACTCTGGCTGCATTTGAGTTAGATAGTGTTTGGAAAAAATCTTCTTGCAAAGGACTTCGGCTTTATTTTTTTCCATTTTTTATTAACAAAACACATACCCTTCGCCAGCTATGGCGAGGGCCCCACCGGCAAGCCAGCTCTACTGTTGGGGACCATCATCTGAGGTCACACAACCTCAAGTGGCCCTCAGCAACTCTCAGTGAGGGTTGTGCACCACAAGCGGCCCCTCATAAAGGTCGCCTGACTTCAATCAGTTCTCGCTGGCCCTTCATAGTCAGATCTAATCTTGCTGACCTACTTTGCATTGAGAAGATGAATAGTAAAAATGAGGGCAAAATGGAAAAAGGGAAAATTGGCAAGGATAATTTTAGAAGATAAGTTACTTAACATTAGAAATAGCCTTAGGCAAATGTTTGAAGCTCGAGGCAAATGAGGACTTGCTTGAGCTTTTAGCTTTGCCAAGGTCGGCATTTGGCCCAAGGGGTCACAATTAAGTTTGCCAAATACCCCATATTTTCTCCAATGGTGGAGGTGCAAAGTCCTTTAGGAAAGTGGAACGAAAAGCATATGATTCTAGCGCCTTCCATTATAATTGGTGATTATATGGTTAAAAAAGGATGTATTTGCATGATGAGCTTTAGGGTCGTCGATGGTTGGAGAAGTTTTTTCGCACATGCGTTGCAATTCACGGCTAACTTATGGGCGGATGCACTCCGCCAAGATGGGGGAAAAGCAAGTACACGGATGCCAGTAGAATTCTCGCAGGCCACACCTCTAATTAGGCATAATCTTAATGGCGGAACTTATGCCGCGTTTTGTTTGTTGTAATCGGGGTGGATAGCACCCTTTAATCAGTTGTCTATTGTCTTTGCTAATGCACATGACGTTTCACTAGAAAAATGAAACGCGATATGCGTAGGTATCCGACCATGTTATCTTATCTAGAAGGATTCTCTTCTAGCAATGATGCTACCAGAAGTCGCGCTGCAATTACAAGAAAACTCGGGATTGTTGTGTGAAGTTGCCCGTCATACCAAAGCTGATTTGGGGGAGTAACACTTTTGCTTAGGGGTGAGGGGCTTCGGTTGAACCTAGAATCTACTTATCGGAACAAATTCTTTATTTTTTAGAAGTTGCAACCTACTCTACATATCCTAGAACCTATAACCTACTCTATTACTAGGTCCGAGGTTGAATCCAAAGTCTATCTAGGTTCTATTTATATTATTATTTTACTAACCATAATTTATATTAAAACACAAAAAAAATATGAATATTAATAAAGTAAAAATCTTAATCATAAAATAAAAAACTTGAATTTGTGCTTTTAGATTATACATTCATCACTAAACAGCATGGAATATCAAAGGATCACACGAAAAACGAGCAAAAAAAAAACATTAGAACTTTTTACGGGTTTCAAATTTCTCAAACTAAGAACGTAGAACCTACCAATTAAAACAAATTTTTCATTTTTGGAAGATTGAACCTATTGTGTATATCTTGAAACTTAGAACCTATAGGTTCCCACCGGTCTGGTTCTTAGGTTTCAAATTCTACCTTGAAATCATGCTTACTCCTACTTTTGCCATAGGCCATGGTTGTCATCATCCATTGCAATGTTCATGCCCTTTCATTTAGAGACGAAATTGGAAAAATGGAGAGAGTAAAGCCCTGCACAGCTGGTTTTGTTGACTTTTAAACCCAGATTTACTTGAATAATCTCTAATTAGGCCGTGTGACTAATCTAATAATGTTGTCATAAAACTGTGCAACCCCAACAAACGCATTTCGGGAGAGAGAGAGAGAGAGGTTGGTGTTGTTGTACTGTAATAACACCTTCCCTTCAAAGGCAAGGGAAGTTAGATTAAGATCTGTCATCGCTTTTGCTTTGCAAATGTCCCGGTCCATCCATGGAGCCCTGCATCCGTGCGATGCATAGGGGCCAACTGGGCCATGGGCCCATGGCAGCCTGGCAGGCTGTCCTCATCACTGCTCTTCACCTGTCACATGGTGACTTATGCCCCCCCTCCATCATCACAGCGTCCAATTTCCATCATTCAAACACGTTTATGTTTTCTTTTTGGGTTCTTCGAAATAGGAATTAAATAGAAATCCGTTCATATACATTTTTTTTTCGAGATTAGATTTAAAATATAATGATAAAGTAGATTTTTTTTTATTACTTCCAAAAATAATTCAAGAATCAAACTCAAATCATTTTTTTTTTCTTTTCTCTTCCTCCTCTTTTTCCCTTAGCCGATTGTCGGCCTTGACGATGGCTAGCAACTGACTAAATGAGGTTTGATGACCTTGTCGGAGTCTCGCTGTGGCTAGTCAAGGCTTGGCTTCGCCAAAACCTCCCGATGGTTGGATAAGGTCAACCTCATAGGTTGAGCCTCGCCAACTCTCATCAACTAGCTAGTGAAAGAAGAAGAAAAGGAAAAAAGAGATAAAAATGTAATAAAATTATTTAAAAATTAAAAGAAACTCTAAGCCACAAAGAAATTTGAAAATCGTACCCGAAAGCATTTATATTTTAAGAATATAAATTTTATGCAATTTACTAAATACATTTTTATGCTCATAAATTATTCGAAGGAACATAAATGTTAAGATTATTTATCATTATTATACCATGTGTTTATAACTCGATTGCACGAATGACATCTAGCATTCGACAATGTGTAAAGCGATTAAAAACGGTTTAGTTCCCGCCTACCATGTAAATTGCTTGACTCGACCCATTTAAGTTTCAGTCCAGTGCGATTTGATTGCATATATCACTGGCATTGAGATTAGGCCTCCATTCCAAGACGTTGAAAGACAATTTAGGCCCTCATTCAATAAAAAAACTAGGCACCCGCGATTCGATTTACCGATGATCGAAATGTTTAGGATTGCTTATTTATGTCACGCGTGCTTGTTATGGACACGACCGCGTGCAGATGAAACTATGGATTTTTCTCCGTGCTGGAAACGCGTCAGATTTCCAACGTCATAAGGTATTAACTTTTTATTATTCTCGGACATGTCAGATGGGTGCTTTGACTCTTGATCACTGGCACGCGCAGAAAACAAGAATTATAATAAAGAAAGATAGCGCCGTATCTATTTTAAGTACCCAATTATCTTAATAGTCGGGCCTAGTCATGTGACTTGGACATTAAATTAAAATAGTACTCTTTCGCCATTGGATTTGGATGAGGTAGAGCGTGTATATATATGTATGTATAAGTCAGACATGCCGTCATAGTATTTTAACATAGAATATATTTGTGCATGCGACCACCTTTTTCGCCACATAAATATTTCCAAGAAAAACATTAATTAAAAGACCACTTGGAGATTTTTAATTTTATATTAAGTGCCCGGTGATTGTTGAAAAATCCAACACTTGCTGACAGAATTTGTCTCTTTATTTTTTCTTTTCATTTTCAATTGGCCACGCCGGAATTGACGCTCTTGATTTACGCCCGAAAAGTTAAAATCTCTAGACATTCATTTGACTATCCTTACGCAACCTCTCAAGAGCCTTGCACATGCGTGCATAACGTGTGCGTTTGGTCTAACTCTCGTACAAAAGCATTTGAAAAAAATGCAAAAATCTTCAAGTTAAAGAGATTTTTATGAAATGCGAATAATAAAGTACTTTTACTTGAAAAGAAAATCCTAAAACAGGTGAAGGACTCAGCGGGTGGCAAGCAGGTGGCGAGTCGGATCTAACACCGATTGTATTATTTTATTACTTCTTTTTTTGGGGGGTACAAGTGAGAATGGTAGCTGAGATTTCCTGCTTAAATTATTAATTAGGAATCGCCCAAAACCAAAACTTTGATTCGTTGTAAAGCGAGGAAATGATTAAAGTTGAAAAACCTTGGGCCACCACCACCCTCTCTCGAACCCCCAAATGCCGTTTCCAAAAACAGTGGGTGTCCCTAACTATTCCATATCTTTAGGCGTGAACTGCACTTTGCGTGTTCTTATTTAGGCTCGTACAAGGTTTTTTTTTTTTTTTTTTTTTTTTTTTTTTTTTTTTTTTTTTTTTTTTTTTTTTTTTTTTTTTTATTTATATATTTTTTATGAAATTAACTAGGCTCGACTATCAAGGAAATTGCTCTTCCAAACTTGCCCATTTCATTCTAGTCCGATGAAGGAAATTGCTCTTCCAAACTTGCCCATTTCATTCTTCGGGCTAATTGGACCTAGGCAGACCGTCCTCCTGTTTGATTTGGTCCAAAATTAATCTTCACTCAAACGAAAAAATAAAAGTTGGTTTAGCTTAGATTGCTAACAACTTCTTGTAATATTTGTGTGGTTCAAGCCTAACTGGCCAAGATGGCAAGCATCATCCATGCCGATTCTAATGAATGATTCCATCACTCTTGATTAGTACGACCAGCATTAATAGAGCCACGAAGTGATGAGCTAACTAGCATGGCTGAATGTGAAAGCAAGTTATGACGTGACCCCCACGACATTGTGCATTTCTCTTTCTTTCTTTCTTTTCCTTAGGGGGGAGGGGGCTCCATAGATGATTAAGTATGAATTTCATTGCACGTTCCCCAATTTTCAGGGGACTGACCTAGCTTAAATGTTCATACGTACCTACCCACAATCAATCGCCGTCTTAGACTTTCGATCGAGTGCTACCCTTATATTATATTTGTGCCTCGCTTTACACGTATTTGATATAGATGGGTATAAGTACTTTAGGACTTTAATTTCACAACCTGATATTAAATTGAGAAGGCAGTCGGAACATTTCGAAAAGTCAAATATGCCACGCATTTTTACAGGCGGATAATGAAAAAATTACCAAAAAAAGTCTTAAATCTATTGTATTTTTACTAATTCAATCATAAACATTTCAATTGTGTCAACCGAGTCATAAATCCTTTTCATATTTTGTTAATTGAGTCTATCCAATCGATTATGGCCAAAATTTGTTAATGCGAACGTCAACTGTTTTACATGGCACAATCGACGCTAACGTGAATAAATTTTAAAATATTTTAAAATATTTTTTTGAATTTATTTACTTATTCTTTCTTTTTCCCTTTTTGTTCCTTTTCTAGTTTTTTTTTCCTTCTTTTCTTTTTTACAAAGGCCGGTGAGGCGAGAGTTCTACGACCCTTGTTAGCCACAATAATATATATAAAATATTTTAAAAATTTTATCCACATCAATATTAGCTACGTCACATAGAACGTCCAATATCTATATTGATGATTTTTGGCCGAAGTTAGCCCGATGGACTAAATTGACAAATGTGAAAAGGTTAACAACTTAATTAGCACAAAGATTTATTATTGAATTAACAAAAGTGTGATAGGCTTATAACTTTTTTAGTAATATTGTCAGTGGATAACATATAATTGCATCTACAAAATGACAAGTTACATGATCCGAGGTTTACACGGAAGTAATTTGACCTGTGTTTTTTTTTTTTTTACTTGTGTTTATTCTCCTTTTTTATGATTAATGCTGATAATTTTTTCATTATGTTATTTGGGGCTATCATCCATTGAGTGTAGAAAATACTAAGCAAAAATATTGGTCAAATCGAACGTACAAAATGCAGCTAAAAGACTCAAACTTTGTTGACGTAGACATTAATAGGAATTTTTTCGGTACTCATATAATAGAAAAACTAGAAAAGAGGAGTTTGAATAATATTAGCTTCATCACAAATTAAATCTAATTTTTTAGAGTACATGGATTTCTTTACTTAATGATATATTCTTTAAATGGCATTTTCATTCACTTTTAATGGCTAAGTTAAAACTCTATATGTCATCTCTCCCTATAACTAAACCGTTTCTAAATTCATGGTTATCGGCAGCCTCCTCCTCTATGGACCTTGAGTCAGTCAAGATCAACATCCACTTTAGACCAACCACTTGCCATGTCGCGAATCGGGTAAATTGAAGTCACGATTAGAATAAAGGGAATCAACACGAGCTGACAATAAACCAGGGGTATGGAGCTAGCCCGTAATTCTGAACAGTGCTGTAAGGCGTGCTTGCTCCACAGTGGATATTTCACCTACCTTTACTCATCTCAGGCGTGGGTAACTACTATACCAGTATACCCGGCGGTAGTCAGTGTGTGCAAGCACACTTTGACGTGGAGTCTATCTTCTCCACCGTAGGGCCTCCTAATTCCCTATCTATTTTTGTCTTCCCAACAGAGAGGAAATACGGAGGATAGCACGAAGTCTCCCACCCCAGGGCGATTCTTCCGCATGTTTCCTCCTTAAGCTTTTTAAGGACATGTCCAGGTCCAATGCATCACTTATGTCCATATTAGTAAAAGCACACCTTTCTTTGAAGAGGACTTGTGTGGCTACGAAAGGAAAGAATAGAAAAATGCACAATACAATAATCTTATGAATTTCTTTCTTATCTATTTTCTAAAATCAATATCAAACTGTGTAGATTTCGGATAACATTATCTTCATTTTTAATTTCTCATAAATGTATTTGGTTTTAATAGATATAACCTATATAAATAAGCAGATTCCAAAGAAGAAAATTAAAAATCAACATGAATAGGTTTGTATGTTTCAAATAAATCTAGTTGTGATTTTTTTCCTTATATTTTTGTTGAATTAAATAAGCCATATCATTCACTCTTATGTTTTGTTGAATCAATGAAACTATATGAATGCCGTTCCAGAATCTACTTTATTTGTAATTTGATAAGTTTTGCTGGATAAAATATATTATGTGATTCGTTTCATAAATGTACTTGATTTTGCTAAACAGAAAGCATGACATGATATTAAAAAAATCATCTCTTTTAAGAATATATATATCAAGAAATTGTGCTTAAAACAAACTCAATTTTGGCCCAAGTCTCTAAATAAGTACTTAGTTTCAATCTCAATTTTGGCCGAACTTTTTTGTCTAATAGAAAACCACCAATTTTAGGTTAGGTCCAATTATGCTCCATTTTTTTTTTTTGTCTTTTAGGTCAATTTCAAATTCTAGTCCAAATTCCTTTTATTTTTATGAAGAAACACCAACTTTCAATTAGTACCCAAATATCATTGTCAAGTTTTCGCCAAGTACATGTGAAATGATACATCAAAATTTGACAGTATCATTGGATGGAAACTTGAAGTGGGCTACATTTGAATATTGATTGAAATTTGGGGCTCTTTCATTAGACAACTCAAATTAGGACTTGACTTAAAATTTGTACTTTTTTTTTAAGCTTTAGCTAGAATAGTAACACAAATTAAAGTTAGTGTTGTTTTCTGAGACGAAAAAGTCTGGGCCTAAATTGATGCCCGACCTAAGTTTGTGTTTTTTAAGAGATAAAGGAACATACATATTAACGTCAAAATTGAGGAAGAATTAATGGATAACAATCTTGAGCGTTGGTCTTAAGTTATAATCATTTGATGGACATACAAAAAAATATGAGGACTTATCTAAAATCAGTCCTCTCTCTTCCTAACAACGTACGAAAATTCAATGCAAGTTGTGAGATTAAGAAGAAGAATTAGAGAGAGAAATCGGTTTTCTTCTAGACTCAACAATGGCATCATCTTCTACGCATTCATATACGATGATGCTTCTACAAAAATCTTCGACTTTCAAGAAAACATGTTATGTTGAATGATGATTTGTTGATCAGGTAACTCTAACCAAGTGACCACAGGGGATTGGTAGGAGCGTATGCGCCGCCGTCGCCGTTTCTCTTGGACAGCCAAGAGCAAGAACCTTGTATTGCACCGGAAGAGGGCGACCAAGTGGTCGAGCATGGCGAGCATAACCCCGACCAAGAAGTTCAATGGGCGCCGTCCGCGGTGGTCCATGGAAGAGGAGGGCACCCCTCAGGTTCCTCGAGGAGGAGATGAAGCTGGACGATCGGGAGGAGGTGTTGGGTTTCTTCCCGGGTTATTGCAGCAGGCTTGTGCCACCATTCCGAGCGAGGAGAACGAAGTGGGGAGGACGCGTACAGATAATGTATTTTTGATTAATAGAGAAGGCTTTTACCATATGTAAAATCAAAGCTTTGAAATTGAATATTTCTTCATTAAGTTTGTTTGACAAGTGACTCCAAGGCAATTGTTAACGATACCCATAACTTAAATGTAAGTTTCCACATTCGTTAGTAAGGTTGCATCAACGAATTAAATTCTTCTCTATTAATCATGGATAATTTTTCCACATTTTCGGTAATTTTTCAAAGCCGCAAATAACAAATTGTCATTGTAAAATTTGAACAAAGATGATAATCTACTAATTTATTATTAAAATGTTGGTAATTCTCTATATTGCTATTATTATACTAACAATAATTGTAAAATTTTAAAGAAGTTGGTAACCAACTAATTTATTACTATGTTGGTAAATTTATTGTGGCACAGATATTTTACTAACCACACTCGTAAAATTTGAAACAAGTTGATAACTTTCTTATTTAATAAAATGTTGACAAACTCTTTATAGTGTTGGTATGGTAGATTACTAGCCACATACTTGTAAAATTTCAACAAAAATGATAACTTATTAATTTAACAGAATGTTGGTATATTTCTTATAGTGTTGGTAGATTAGAGCTAAAATTATTTAAAGAACATGTTCTCGGGGTGGGTTGAGATTATGTTGATGATAGATGATTTATGATTAATAGGTTACTCTAAGTTCTATGATATTATTCCTAACATAAATTATGCATTTCCTGTTTTCTTAAAATTGTGTACACATGATTTGTTACAAACTAGTAGGAAAGTCTTTTCGAGACATTATTGTTGACTGTAATGAAATTACGATTACATATTTTATTTGAACCTTATAGGGCGAATAATAAGAACTGCAGTATATAGAAGGAAGTGTTCTGCAAAAATAGTACACAACCGCCACAACACATATTAAACAATTTGTCATATTATGATATTATGATGGACATTCTAAGTGATTGTTTATACGCACGCATAATATTTAATGTATTAAAGTTTAATCACGCCAAGAGGGAGATTGATGGAAAAAATCTCGAAAATATTGAAAATGTCCCTGAAAGATTGGCTAAATTGTGCATTGATAAGATCATATCGTATCTTTAAGTTGCTAGAATATTATGGAAATAACTGATTGCTATGGAAACAACATACGCATGGGTCCAATTCCCTTAGAAAAGCGCTACCCTTAAATCGAGTCTTAATCCTGACACGAAACCTTTTTTTTTTTTTTTTCAAATAAAAATGACAACTTTAACTTATGTCCCAATTTTAAATCAAACTTTTTCTGGTCTCATAAAACTATCCACTTTTAAGTGGCACCTAAATTTAGAACCCATTAGGCTTCCTTCCAATTTCCGCTTAGTACATGTGGAATAACAAGTCTAATCTTTGACGGCGTCATTAAATGGAAATGCGAGGGCGCCAGCTTTAGGTACCAACTAAAAGTCGGTAGTTTTCCATGATATAACAAAAAGTCGAGGTCAAAATTGGGACTCAATCTAAAATTCATGCATTTTTATGAGACGAAAAAGTTTGGTGCCGTAGTTAGTGCTTTTTCATATAACAAAGAAAAGTTTGGGCCGAAATTGAGACCCGACTTAAAGATAGTGCTTTTAAAGAGAAATAAAACAATTATTTCAAAAGATAGATGCTTGGCGAAATTATGCCATGTAATGTAACTCATTATTTTTTTATTATTTTAATTCATTTCAAATTTATTTAAATGGGTCAAATTTAGGAAACAAAGCTACATAAATATTAATAAGTTATGGTTAATCATTAAATTTTCAATGTTAATATTTACATAATTAATTATATTACATTATTAAATCAAGTAAACCAAGTGGGATTTTTTTTTTTGCACTCAATATATTTAATATATTCTAAATTATAATCAATATATTAGCGGGAAGATATATTCTTTTATTTCTTATACTTCTATATTACCTTTGTATCTTTTAAACTTGTCTGGGTCACTTAGTGATCAACACGTGGTGCCACGTCAGCAGATGGGTCCCTCACGCGGACCGTAACGAGGATAGTATTTGATGCGTCTCAACCTAACGCATGTTTTCGTAACAGGGGAAAGTCTTTCATTGTGGATCCATCGGCCTGATCGAGGAGCCATGCAGATCAGCCCATGCAGGTCGCCGGGGACGCCGGAGCTCTGCTCTCCTATGATCCGAACCTCAGGCTCCCACTGCGGCCATCGCCGAGGCGGCTCACGAGCAGATCATGAGCACCTGGGACGAGGCGGACGTCATTAAAGTGAGCGACGACGAGCTGGTGTTCCTCACGGGGGGAGCAAAAGGATTGACGATTAATCTGCGATGTCTCTGTGGCTCCCCAACCTGAAACTTCTACTCGTCACGAAGGTCAGTGGATCTGGAATTCCTACCGTTGACTTGCTGTTGTAGTCCCTAGTCGGCGGCTACAACAAACCACGTTGTTCCATGCGCCTCTTGCTTTAGGTGGGAGTTTGGTCTGGTGTAAAGAGACAGTAAAAAGGAAGTCTAGGAATCGAAACGACGAGAGATCTAGCACGTTCTTTAATAAATCATCAAGTTAGTTCCAAAGGGTTTAACATTGAATATCAAATTCGAAATTGGGTCGTTGTCTTTCGTTCACATTTCGTAGTAGCATCGTCGGAATGTCCCTATACGGTGAATTATAAGTGTTGTAGTATCGGAAGGAAGCGTTCGGCATAAATATTGCACAACCGCCATGACTCACATTAAACAATTTATCATATTTCGGTATTTTGAGGGACAAATATTTGTTTATTGTCATCGAGCACGCATAAATAATTAATATATTAAAGTCTATCTTGAAAATATTTTGAAAGTCCACAAAAGGTTGGCTAAATCGTGCATTCATCGTATCATTAAGTCGCCATATCTTTGTGGAATAACTAATTACTATGGAAACAACATATATATATTAGTTCAATTCCCTTAAGAGGCATCAACTTTAAATTGAGTCTCAATTTTGCTTTGAATTTTCTGTTTGTCTCATAAAAAAAAAAAATCAACTTTAGCTTGTCTTCCTATTCAAATGCAGACTTTTTTTGGTCTCATAAAAATGCATTTACACATACTTTTAGCCGATAGTCAAATCTAGCCTACATAAAGTGTCCATCAATTAGTACATCTGTAGTGACACGACGAAATTGTAACGACATCATTCAATGGAAATTTGATGGGGCCATATTTGGCTATTGACTAAAAGTTGATTTTTTTTTATGAAATAACAAAAAGTTGAAGCCAAAATTAAAACTCGAGCCAAAGATGGTGCCTTTCTACAAGACAAAAAAAAGTTTGAGTTAGAATTAAGATGCGCGCCAAAAATTATTATTCTTTTTAGACAAAAGAAAAGTTTGATATAGAGTAGGATTTGACTTAAAGTTGGTGCTTTTTAAGTAAATTATACCCTGTAAAAGTTTTTTTGCGAAACTATGCCATATAATATAATAATAATTTTTAAATATTTTAATTTCATAATTATTTTTTAATGTTAAATATATACATGTATCTATATTATACTCACTTATTAGCAATGATGCAATATTTAATATCTTCTATTGCTACTTTACCCTTGTATCTTTTTACTTTTTGCTTTAACTAATGTTATCATCAACTTTACATGAATGGAGTTGATTATTTCCCATCATGCAATAAAATAAGATATATCTTTAGGCTTTGTTTGCTTCTTGGACCATAAACTCTGACCCAATATATAATGCGATATTTAAACTTTCAATTTACTTAATGTAGTACCTAAACTTTTGTCATATATTCAAACTAATCCCTAAACTATATGAAAATATTAAAAAAATTGACATTCCATTAATTTAAGTTTAGGGACAACATTAAGCATTTTTATATAGTCTAAGAACTAGTTTAAACATATACCAAAAGTTCAGAGACAACGTTAAACAAATTTAAAATCCAAGAACCACATTAAACAAATTGAAAATTCATGAATTACATTACACATTGAGTCTAAATTCAATGACCATTTGTATCATTGTCCTCAAAATATTTCATTGCCCACGAAATTGTTTTGACTTAAATTGTTATTGATAATAAAAATATTTTCCATCGACTAATTATTTCAAATGATACAAGCTATTACTTTTTAGGAAATTATTCATTTTTCGCAAAAGAAAGAGAGACTTTAGAAAAAAAAAAAAACAGAAGAAAGAGAGACTTTACGAGCCATTCCATCATTCACGGAATCTTTAACTTTTGCTCAAGCAGCTTCGTTAACATATAGTTATGTGCGGTATATTTTGTACTTACTCAGTTTATCAACAAAAAGCAATGAGAAAAGGAGAAACTTTCACGACTGGATGGGCGATAGACGAAGCGAGACTTTGGATTCTTGCATGACGGCGACAAAAGGGTATTCATCGATTCGGTTCGCGCGTCAGCTTCGTTCGTCTTCTCCGGCCACGAGAAACGTCGCATCTTCGCCACTCCCTGAAGGGGGAAAAGATGGAAAAGGGATTTCTTTCCATGGGCGAGAATCTTCTCAGGGGCCTTTAGCTTCCTCCCGGATGAATCTTATCTCGACGTTCGTGTTCCTCTTCATGTTCGGCCACGGAACTGGAATGGAATAAAGCTGAGGGCGGTTCGAAATAAGGTTCTGCACGTCTCGTGTGAAACCTTTGGGGAAAAGGGGAAGGTGAAGGATAAGAGAATTCGAGATGTAACAGTTGAAAGAGAAAGGAGAACGGGTTGCCGGTTGAGATTATGACTCTCTGTGTCTTGCAACAAATATGACATTGAGCAGCGCCCGAAGCTTAATTGGCCGACGGTTGCAGCCACAATTATTAGGTGTGTTGTGGTCACCTAACAATCAAAATCAATCTCTCTCTCTCTCTCTCTCTCTCTCTCTCTCCGGCATATGTGGAGAGCGGGTTCTGATAGAGCACCTTGGTGAAGTGACTGCGGATGGAGTGGTTGCGGTGAATTTTCGGGTCATCCTCTCTCTCTCTCTCTCTCTCTCTCTCTCTCTCTCTCTCTCTCGGGTGGTGAGTTCAGATTGAGCATATACCAATTTAAGTTCACTAAATGCATGACCATATATTATATGATGTGACGATTGATATTCCAATGTTTTTGCGAACAAAACATATGAAATAAGAAACTTAAGTAAACTTTATTTTTCATTTTTTCGGTTTTATCCTTATCCATTTGTATAAAGAAACTAATGGCATCGGCCAGACTATAGCGATATACTTCACCTATAAGACCCACTTGATAGTATGTTTAGACAAATTCATCATTTACAAATGTTGTGAAAAATACGATTGACCCACAAAACCCATCGAACTTGAGTTTTTTTGATAGGCAAATTTTTTGGTGAAGATCATGGCATGTGGTGACGATCAATCGATCTGAAACGGAAGATGAATGTTAAGTCGAGAAGGACCCATTGATCAAGGAATAACTGTAATAGAAGGATGGAAATCAATTACTTATTATTAAAAGAGTGACACACAAGTTAAAAGGCCGTTATAGATTATGGCAGGAAAAGATTGTGACCCATAATGGAATGACTCGTTAAAAGATAGAGGGGACGTATCAAAGTAAAGAACGCACAAACTTATCCTCGATGCATTCAACACAGACAATGCGCTTCGTTCAACATTAATGAAGAGACTCATTAGATTTTAAAGGAGATGACTTTGATTTTGCTTAAGTTTCGAAGCTCAAATACGAATTAGATTAGGCTTCCTAATTCCTACGCTCGTCTTCAAGCTTTCCAACCATGTCTTGTAACGTTTTTTACTTTCACTTCGCATTTCATTAATTGCCATCGAGACGTTTGTGTTCAAAGTCAGTCATCGAGTAAGCATAACACTTAAGAATGTAAGCCATATATTCCGTTTCAATAAAAGTTCCTCGCAGTTTCCTTAAATATTTTCAATTATTTGGCTAATGTATTAATTAGATAATCGAATCGTACAAAGTCGAGGCTTCAAGGCATATTAGAATCCTTCGGCTTTTGATTTGAGGTCATATTTGATATTTTAATTGGGCATTGATTGAATTTGATTAGATTTTAATAAGTAAAATCATCAAGTTTCCGGCGACCACAATTAAATAACGACACACATGACAATCTTATAACCGAATTATAGCTTGATTCATGTGAAACCTCGAATTGGAAATGAAATTTAATTCCCTGGATTTGTTTATTTGGGCTTTTAAAAAGTCAAAAGCAACTTTTTCCCCTTTCCCCATCAAATTCAACATATCATCCAAATTTCAATGAATTACTAAAAAAAATATACACGCGGATCTAAATATTATGGCAATACCATTTTTTAGAGTTTTTAAATACAACACATTGAAAAAAAGTCAAAATGCATGCCCCACTAAATTTGAAACAAAAAAGAATAGTAAAAGATAAAAATAACTCCATAATAATCTAAATCTAGAAATGTAGTTGCGTTTTGCTTATCAACAAATATTATCTTTTCCCGCAATCCAGCGGTTCTAGTGTCTCCATCAAAACACGTGTAAAGCAACAACCGCAACATCAAAATCCAAAAATATATATTTAGGGTTTGTTCATCTTATTACCTCGAAAGTTTTAGTTACTATTTACTGCCATGATTCTGTCATTGTTATAATTGGATAAGTCCGTTTGTTATTAATTATCCTTTCGATAAGTCCCTCTAAAAATTTCCATAATTCCAGCCGATTTTTTTTTAATAATTCGAGGGGTAAAAATAAAATAATGGACGAGAAAAAACCGCAAGAGCCAAATAAATCCTATTTTGGATTTAATAGATAAGCTCGATTTTATCCATATTTATTCAAATGATATATTTAAAATTTCCCGAAATCGGAATTTTTGTTTTTCCTGTATCCTCGTCTTTATCTCTCCCCGACTCGACTCGACTCAACTACTTCTTCCTTCTCCGCCGCTATAAATAAGACTGAAATTTCTCTTCATTTCCTCTCTCTCTCTCTTCTCCTTTCTCTCTCTATACATACGCTGTTTCTCTCTCTTCTCGCCTCCTCTGCAAATCCATCTCCTTCCTCCTTCGAACCCTCCACCCGCGATCCCGATGGCTTCCCGCAACAATGGCATCTCCGGCGGCGCCGGCGGCAAGGGCCTCATCGTGAGCTTCGGCGAGATGCTCATCGACTTCGTCCCGACCGTGTCGGGGGTCTCCCTGGCGGAGGCCCCGGGGTTCCTCAAGGCCCCCGGCGGCGCCCCCGCCAACGTCGCGATCGCCGTGACCCGCCTCGGCGGCCGGTCCGCGTTCGTCGGCAAGCTCGGGGACGACGAGTTCGGGCACATGCTCGCCGGGATCCTGAAGGAGAACGGGGTCAACGGCGACGGCATCAACTTCGACAAGGGGGCGCGGACCGCGCTGGCCTTCGTCACGCTCCGCGCCGACGGGGAGCGCGAGTTCATGTTCTACCGGAACCCGAGCGCCGACATGCTGCTCAAGCCCGAGGAGCTCAACCTCGAGCTGATCAGATCTGTAAGTGCTCCCGATTCCTCCACCTCCCTCGATCCATCGATCGCTCGTTCGTCCCCCTCCTCCGTTCGCGCTGCTGATCCGCCGTGAATCGCGTTGGGATCGAGCTTCGGGTTCCGGAATCTGGGCCCACCGTCACGTGGGCTCGACCCTTGCGATCCGAGCACGTCAACGCGTCCCGCGAACGTAATCGGACGGCTCGAATTGGAACGTCGGCATTGCGGATTTTCTCTTTCTTCTTCCCCCCCTCCCTCGAGATTCCATCAGATCTCTCTGCCATTTCGTTGAGGAAACGGGGGAGCGAATGAGGCCTCCGACTGTCGCGGTCTCACGTGCGTGTCGCGTGACGGCATTCTAGGTGGGACCCTTTGGTGAATAATCCCTTTCCGGGGCCCACTGCGGGCCCCGGATGATTCTTTTTGGAGAGATTTTTGGTCTTTTTCCTTTTTTCCTTTTTCTCTCTGATGACCAATATTATCTCTGTCATTTTTATAAAATAAAAAATCGAGATTCCGCCGATAAACAGTTGGAACTGGACTATGCAGTCGGTCATGTGATCTGCTCTCGGTTTGGATATTTATCGTCGATTGCCAATTTTCGGGGGGATTTATTTTTTCTCGTGCGTCGGATCGCGCACGCTTCTCCGTCAAAGCTTTGACTTTTGGTTGGCGTTTCCTGAACTTCGGCGCGCGCTCTCTCTTGACCACGCCTACCGCCCCTCTTATTTATTTATTTATTTATTTATTTCTGTATGTAAATAAACTGACTCATCGTCATGAGTGATGGAGATTTTCTTTTAAATACTGTTGTGAAGAATTACTTGATAATCAACAAAGGGGTTGTTTTCAGAACTTCTACTATTGAGTAAAGGCGTTTTTTTTTTTTTTTTGGGGGGGGGCTGGTGGGATGAACAGGTAAGATGATAGTAACAGTGGTGATCTTTGTGTTTGAGATTTGGGTCCCTGATCTGATTATCCTAGAAATTTGGCTTCAATTGAAAAATTGATGTGATGGGTCAGGTGGATTAGTACTATCGTTGATGAACAGCGTAGCCATTGTGATACCAAACGATATTTAATGGTGACATCGGATGAACCCATGAAGGTCATAAGTCTTGAAGATTACCTGCTGTTGGCACCATTCTTAGGACTAGTTATCTGATTTATTTGGGGTTCATTAGCCTTTTGCCTGTGACTTTGCAAAACACGGAAGTTTAAGAAAACGTAACCTTACATGGCAAAACTAGCTAGAGTAAGAAGCCCCTGTAATTATTGAAATTTTCTTGAAGATGAGATTGGCATGCTTCATGTATCGATATCACCTGTTTTTATATATGTATTACAACCTTGGAAAATTTCGGTGACGGTAATTTTGATTGACCAGAAATCCTCAGTCTAACGTGTGTTTGTTAATAGGGGAAAGTCTTTCGTTATGGATAAATCTAACGTGTGTTTCTTAACAGGCGAAAGTCTTTCATTATGGATCCATCAGTTTGATTGTGGAGCCATGCAGATCCGCCCATCTTGAAGCAATGCAAGTTGCCAAGGACGCTGGGGCTCTGCTCTCCTATGATCCAAACCTCAGACTACCATTGTGGCCATCACCTGAGGAGGCTCGTGAGCAGATCAAGAGCATTTGGGACAAGGCAGATATCATTAAAGTGAGTGATGTTGAACTGGAGTTCCTCACAGGGAGTAACAAGATTGATGATGAAAATGCAATGACACTGTGGCACCCCAACTTGACACTTCTCCTTGTTACTTTGGGTGAGCACGGTTGTAGATACTACACCAAGGTCAGTGGATGTGAAATTCCTACTTGTCACTTCTCTTTGCGAGACTATTGACTTTTTGTTGTAGTCCTTTGTGGTAGCTACAACTAACTATGTTATTATGCACCTCATACTTTATGTGGGAGGTTGGTCCGGTGTAGAGACAGAGAGTTAAAGGACGGTCTAGGAATTGAAACGATAGATCAAGCACATTTTTTAACAAATTATCCTATTAGAAATTGTTCAACACTAATATAAATTTGAATTGGGTCATTGTCTTTCAGTCATATTTTGTAATAGCAGCATTGGAATATGCAACAGGAAGCATGTGGAGTTTTTCTTTCTGTGCTATAAATGTGTAGACAACTTTATTTTAGCAGTTTCTGTTGGCAATCTTGCTCGGTGTTGCAGGAAAATTTTGTTTCTAACCCATGTATTTGAAGTGAAAGTTATATGTAAAGTAATGTCCTTGTATGATACAGCGCCCTACTTGGATGTCCTATTCTGTTTTGTTGGGGTGCGTGGATAGGTTGGTATGATCATTCTTGGATTTGTTCAGAGTTGGCTTGAATTTATTATATCTCATGCAGCTAACTGTGGATTGAAGCCCTGCCCTCACCGTCTGTTGTGTGATTGTGGTTATGGATCTGTCTTTCTCCTCTCCACTCCGATATATTATTGTGCTGAACTTCATATATTAAAGAATAACAAGTTGCTGAACGATGAATTGTTGTGGGAGCTATGAAGTCTTATTTAAATTTTCCTTGCGAAAATTAAAACTCACCGGACCACTAAAGTTTCCTTATGTTTCTGCCGAAATTCAGCATTTTCATGGACAAGTGGAAGCATTCCATGTTAACACGGTTGACACAACCGGGGCTGGTGATTCCTTTGTCGGGGCACTCCTCTGCAACATTGTTGACGACCGCTCCATTCTCGAAGTATGTATCGGACTACATTTCCGGAACAATGCTCGCTTACTATTCTGATAAACTCCTTTATAAGCATTGGGATTTGTTGGATAACGTGCATATTGTCGATTTGCAGGATGAAGGAAAACTGAGGAAAGTCCTGAAGTTTGCGAACGCGTGCGGAGCCATCACCACCACCAAGAAGGGAGCGATCCCCGCCCTCCCGACCGAGGCTGATGTCCTCAGCTTGATCGATGGCACGAAATAAAGCAGTCGAACAAGCTCCAATTCTTCCATTCTCTGATTTTCCCTTAGGACTAGTCGTTGCTTGCTTCCATTTTCAATTGAAGAGAGTCTGGTTAGCATTCCTGCTGCTTCTGTATTCCCAGTGCTCCCCTGCGTATGGTCTCACAGATTCCTTTGCTTTCTTAAGATATATAAATAATCCTAATAAAATTTTTGGGCTTGTGGGGGCCGTGAGCAGGCCCTGGTCTCGTCTAACTTTTACCTTTTTTCCTCCTAAAGCGGTGCATAGCCAATTAGCCATCATTGATGTCGCTGGTCTAATCCTCTTTTCACTTTTTTACTTTTCATTCAATTCAAATGAGGTTGGCTGCTGGTAGTCTTGTTGAAATGCACTACCTAATCTAGCGTCTGCGAGACGTCTCCTTTAAAATATAGAAACGTGGTTTTTATTATCGTCAGGTGGTTGGCAGGAGGCTACTAGGGGAGCGAGTAGGGACCCCGTGCTGTTTCCTTTTTTTTTTTGGGTAAAAAAACCGATGCTGGTTCTGGTTTTGGTTTTGGTTTTGGCTGAAAATGTACGAAAGCATTAATAGTCAGTCACCTGCATCGCGAAACGTGCCCACCTACCCATCTTGGACCCTACGCCCCGTCGTCTCTACACGTTGCCCTTCTTCTTATCTATTCAATTTGAATTCAGTCTCTTTGGTTTTACATCTGATTCGAGTGCACAATTGATAAAAATATATATATATATATATATATATATATATATATATATATATATCGAAGCTCAGCGTTACATGACATGCATTTAAATGGAGGGATATGAATCGAGGCCTTGTCAAAATAAAGTCGTATGCGTATGATCGGCTGCCGTGTATCATTTTCAAGCGCCCACCGGAGCGCTTCTGCTTCTAGTCCTCACTGTTTGGCTCGCGGGCCATTCTATTGCGCGGGCTAGATGTGTAATCTTTCTTGGAAGCGGATGTTTATATGGTTTAATATTAGGGGTATGACTTATTGGTTCCCATTCCGCTTAAATGTTAAAAGCATGCGACGTGATGTAAGGTACACGCATACTACGACTTAAGCATGTGCTCATTTTGTGATTTTTGTGTAATCAATTCACGAAATATTTCCATCAACCATTAACCTACTTATGATAAATCGCTAAGTTCGACTGGAATTTGAGACGTGGAGAGATAACGTGAACTAAGAAAATACTTGATGCATGCCAAGGAAGTTATTATATGTATCCTTAGGAATAATATATGTGAAAAAATAAGGATATTCTAGGAAATTGAAAGAAAATTTCATTTCCTTTAGATGTATGAGGGCTTAACTTGTTGCACGAGAAGCATAAATAGTATTTCTTTTTCCAGGTATGCTTGGGCTCTTGTAATTATAGGACCTCTCTCAAACTCATAACAATTAATTTGTTAATATAATTTGCAAATGTCCAAAATGATAAATACTAATTATTAATTCGTGTATTCTATTCAGTTGTATGCCAAACCGCATTTCAATTTTTTTTAAAAAGTGTTTTAGGGTCGGTTTGTTAACTTATCCAATAATGATTGATTCTATTATTTTGTTCCTGAAACAAAAACAAAAAAAATACAAAAATACAAAAATTCGTTTGGTAAATTTTCGATTCACGAGAACAAATTTGTCCCCAAGAATAGATATGAAACAAAATCAAGAAGTAAAAAATTGTTTTTTTTTTTTGAGAAAATTTCTATAATCAAGCCCAACCTATTTTTCTTTTTTTCTCTTTTCTTTTCTTTTCTTCTTTTCTCCTTCTCTCTTCTTCTTCTTCTTCTTCTTCTTAGCCGATCACTGTCACTATCAACACAGTTGCCACTTGCCGTGCTAGCGATGGTCGGCGACCGCCACAAAGAATAAGGAAGAAGAAGGGAAAAAGGAAAAAGAAAAAATAAGAAATATTAAAATATTAAAAAATGAAAAGAAACAAAAAAAATTTAAAGAATTCTACCTAACACATTTCTATTCCGGAAATAAAAAATTTAGGTAATCACTAAACACCTCCAAATGTTCAAAAATTGGTCATTTAGTAGCCATTTCGTTCCCCATAACAAAATGACTACCAAATACATCCTTAAAGGAACATTAGTGTGTTTTGAATTACTATCTATTTTTCGTCCTTGTGAATTTCAATAAAAATATATAATCCGTAATAATTTGTTTTAGCTTTTACCGAATCATGGTATCAAACCACAACGAGAATAAAAATAAAATAAAAAAACCTGCGCAATGCACGAGATTGGAACCGGTCATTATTAAAGAGCGACATGCTCAAAGGGGTTACAATAAAAAGTCGGCAAAGCCCTTGATTTAGTTCTTGTAGAGTATACTTGCCTCCTTCCTTCATTTCTGGAGGTCCGCCCCCGGATCTCCGTGGCAGCATTTTATGTCCCGGGCGCAACAAATCGGGGACGTCGTGGTGCCGGGGATTGCTAATGCCAAGAATGCTAAGAAGGCGACCACGGCGAGCTTCAATACGGACCTCATTGAAAACGTTGTGGGGTCCATTATTATGGAAAGGAAGGGGGATTTTCATTTTATTTTATTTTATGGTCTTTTTTTAGGGGCTTTGCTTGTTGAAGATGTATAGGACTCTGGAAATCCCCTATCTTTTTTTTAGGTAAAAGGAAGAGGTGGAAACGATTAGATGCATTTATAATTGCATTGAAGATTGCGTTATATTTGGGAGTTTTGAATTACTTCTTTTGCAAAAAATACGTTATTTATAAGGCAGCCCTATTTGGGAGTTTTCTACTTCTATATGGCTTTTAGTTGCCACAATTAACAATTTCACATTTTTTTCCATTTATTGTGGGCTTCATGCTCGCATTTTTAATGTTGGATTAAGTTTTGTAGAAATTACTTTTGTTGATTTTTTTTTGTTTAATTCTATTCTACTTGGCGAATAAAAATTTTGACGCCCACGAGTTTTTAATGTAATCACTTGTTTATAAACTTACACTTTTATTGTGCTTATCGCCATTACCTTCTCTTATTAATCATCATCTGTATACATAAACATACAATGGGATCATAGGATGAAATCAAAAAAGACCCTCTTTAAAGATTTTTTAAAATATAATCACAGGTACTTTTTCCAATGAGAAATTTTAAAAGGCATAAAATAGTAATTTTTTAAAATCATCGTTTTGAATTGATAAAAACTTATATCATCCATGAAATGTCTACAATAAAAATATCAAGATTTCTCATTGTACATAACTTTTTCACATCAGTGTTTTCAATGTATTATTGGATACTTGTAAAATGTCTTTACATGCTCTATGTAAAGATATTTCACAAATGATAAGGAAATTAAAAGAGCTATTTGATTTCTTAAATTAAGAGATTTGATATATATATTATTTGATTTATTAAATTAAGAGGCTCGAAAATTTCTCTTTGGGTCCCCCGCATGACATTTGACCGTCCCACGGTTATTAAATTAAGAGGCTTGATATATATATTCTTGAAAATTTCTCTTTGGGTCCCCCCCGCATGACGTTTGACCGTCCCACGGTTAAAGGAAAGCCATAAAAGTTTACATGGGATACCCACAATAAACAAAAATAAAATATGTGAAATATTTTAATTATGGCAATTGGACCTTAAATAAATAAAAGGCAGGCCGTTGCTTTAAACTGCAATTAAATGATTAAGGGCAATTTGTCTTTTTAGTGAAAATATGGGTGGATTAAGTATTAATACGGGGTTCTGACCAAAAAAAAAAAAGTATTAATACGGGTGAAAATAGCACCACCCTATTAATAACTTCCAAAACATAGGTACGATGGTAAAGAAGATTGAAGCATTTTCCCTTTGTTGAAACATTTTACGGAATGGACCAAATTTCAAGAGACAATACATGCAAGAAAAGGAAACGAAATCGCTACATGTAATCAGTGCCACATTAGATTTGATTGCAATAAGCTAGTTCAAATCTAATAATCTAAGATTAAGACGTGATACCGGATGTTAAGCGGGCGGACTTGTGGAGTATTGCCAGGGGCTACGTGGGACAAGAGGCGTCCAACCAACATTTGGAGGAAATCTTCCATGTAACATCTTTAGGACGATGTTCGTTATGGCATTGAATATCTCGTATAATTCACGAAAATATCCTTTACAACCTTTTTTACAGTCTTATCATACAGGCGTTATTTAAAACTATTAAATTGCATAATCCCCGATTTTCAGTAGCTTGCAAAATGAGATATATAATTTAAAGATTATAAGATTGGAAGGATTGCCATTTTAAAGTATCCTTTATAAATGGCATGTTATATTGACAAAATAGCCATTTTAGGATACTAGAATAAATAAATAAATAAATCCATTAGGTAGTCTAGTCCATCACAATGATCACATGATTTTGCGAAATTGTGCATTAATGCGGGTAATAGTTTGTTACAAATCCTAGAGCGGAATAACTTGCGGCTTTGAAACATTACCAAGGAAAAAATACACTTGACTAAAAGGGAAGTTTTTATTCGTTGGCATAACCTTACTAAAAACGGTGGAAAATTATCAAAAAAAATCATAAACTTATTGTATCTTTACCAATTTAATCATCAATATTTTAATTATGTCAATTGAGTCAATCCAACTAATTTTTGGCTGAAATGCTAGCAATCCTCCATGTTACGGCCTACCATTGCCGGCTAGATTGTTAAAAAAAGAAAAGAAAAAGAAAAAAATGAAGTATTATTAAAAATTATTCATGTTAGCACCAACCATGCCTCCTGCCGGCGTTTTCAAAATTGGTCCTATGAACTCAATTTACAAAACATGAAAATGTTTATGATTCAATTGACATAACTAAAAAGATTAAGACTAAATTGATAAAAGCACAATAGGTTTAAGAATTTTCGAACAATATTCTCCATCGAGTTGATTGGGAGTCAATTCAGTGCCTTCAATCTTATCATTTTTATTTATTTCGTTACCTCCATGACGTGTTTAGAATTAGTATATATCTTTCATCCCTTTGAATTTTCAATAAAAGTATATAATCCGTAACGATTTGTTTTAGCTTTTACCAAAATCAAACCAAAACGAGAATAATATTGAAATACCCGGGCGATGCACGAGATTGGAACCCATCATTATTATAGAGACACGACTAGATCGTCATGCTCAAAGGGATTACAATAAAAAAGACGGCAAAAGCCCATCATTTATTTAGTTTTGGGGAGCATGGTTACCTCCTTCCTTCGGCGTTGGACGTCCGCCCTCCTCCGGAAATCCGCTGCAGCAGGCTCTGTCCCGGGCACAACAGATTGGGAACGCTGTGGCGCCGGGGATTGCCGATGCCAAGAGCGCTACCAAGGCGACCCCGGCGAGCTTCATCACGGACCTCATTGAAAAAGTTGCAGCGTCCATTATTATGGAAAGGAATCAAAGGAATGGGGGATTTTTACTTTATTTTATTTTATTTTTAGGGTTTTTTTTTTTTTTTTTTTTTAGGGGCTTTGCTCGTTGAAGATATATAGGACCTTGGAGATCCCCCCATCTTTATGGAGGTAAAAGGAAGAGGTGGAAGACGATTAGATGCATTTATGATTGCATTGAAGATTGCGTCATATTGGGGAGTTTTGAATTACTTCCTTTGCCCAAAAAAATACGTTAGTTCTAGGGTAGCACTATTTTCACCCTTATATGATCAAAGTGCTGGCCATTTTCTACTTCTATATAGACTTTCGTTGCCATAATTAATAATTTCACTTTTTTTTTTATCATTTATTGTGGGCATCATGCTCGCTTTTTTAATCTTGGATTTAACTTTTGTAGAAATTACTTTTATTGATTTTTTTTTTTTTACAAGAGACCTAATTCTATTCTACTTGGCAAATAAATTTATGGATCAATTATCAAGTAAAATGTAGAAAAATTTTGACACAGACAATTTTTTACTGTAATCAATTATTTATAAACTTGCGCTTTTATTGTGCACATCGACATTACCTTTCTTATTAATCGTCATTTGTATACATAAACATATAATGGGATCATAGGATGAAATAAAATTAAAAAAAAAGACCCTCTTTAAAGATTTTTCGAAATATAATCACAGGTACTTTTTGCAACGGGAAATTTTAAAAGGCAAAATTCAATCAAATCAATACATAAAATAGTAATTTTTTAAATCATCATTTTGAATTGCTAAAAACTTATATTACTCATGAAATTTTTATAAGAAAAATATCAACATTTCTCATTATACATAACTTTTTCACGTCAATGTTTTTAGTGTATTACTAGATACTTGTAAAATGTCTTTACGTGCTCTATGTAAAGATATTTCACAAATGATGGAAATTAAAAAAAATTATTTGATGTGTTAAATTAAGAGACTTGATATATATATATATATATATATATATATATATATATATATATATATATTTCTATTTTTGACAAAACTCATATATGCGGAAGTAAAATCTAAAAATAGAAAAGGAAACACAGTGCCCTTTAATATATGTGGGATACCCACAATAAATAAAAATAAAATATATGAAATATTTTAATTATGGCAACCGGATCTTAAATAAATACAAAGTGGGGCCACCATTTTAGATGGCAATTGAATGATTAAGGGCAATTTGTCTTTTTAGTGAAAATATGGGTGGATTAAGTATTAATATGGGGTTGGAAATAGCACCACCCTATTTATAATTTCTAAAACATATGTATGATGATAAAGAAGATCGAAGCATTTTCCCTTTGTTGAAAGATTTTACGGAATAAATCAAATTTCACGAGATAATACATGCAGAAGAGGAAACAAAATCGATACATGTAATTAGTGCCACATTAGATTTGATTGTAATAAGCTAGCTTAAATCTAATAATCTAAGATTAAGATGTGACGCTAGATGTTAAGCAAGAAGACTTGTAGCGCATTGCCATGGGCAACGTGGGACAACAGGCGTCTGACCAACTTGGGAGGAAATCTTCCAGGTTACATCTTTACGACGATGCTCGTTATGGTGTTGAATCTCCCGTATTATTCACGAAAATATCCTTTACAGCCATTTTTACAATCTTGTTAAACAGGCGTTATTTTAAACTATTAAATTTACAGAATCGTCAATTTGCAGTAGCCTGCAAAATGAGATATATAATTTAAAGGTTATAAGATTGATAAAATCGCCATTTTAAAGCATCCTTTATAAATGGCATGCTATATTGACAAAATAGCCATTTTAGGATACTATAATTAAAAAAAAAAAAAATCCATTAGGTAATCTGGTCCATCACAATGATCACATTATTTTGCGAAAGTTATGCATTAATGCAGGCAATAATTCGTTACAAATCCTAAAGCGGAATAACTTGCGCTTTGAAAAATTACCAAAGATGTGGAAAAATTACACTTGACAAATAGAGAAGAATTTAATTTTTTGGTATAACCTTACTAAAAATGATAAAAAAAATCATCCAAAAAGTCTTAAATTTATTGTATTTTTGTCAATTTAGTCATAAATCTTTCGATTATATCAATTTAGTTCATCCGACAAGTTTTTGGCTGGAAAGCTAGCTATCCTACATGGTACGGCCTACCATCACTGGCCAAAGTTGTAAAAAAGATCAAAGAGAACAAAAAAATTACAAAGAATAATTAAATAAAATATTATAAAATTATGAAAAATTATTTATGTCGGCGTATCGGTAATGCCGTGCCGACATTCCAAAATTGGTCTGATAGACCTAATTAATACAATTAAAATGTTTATAACTAAATTGATTAAAGCACAATAGGTTTAAGATTTTTTTAACAATATTCTCCATGGGTGGCCCTCGAGTTGATTGGAGTCAAACTCGTTTTGGTCCTTATTGGTTTAGCACCTTCGATCTTATCATTTATTTCATTCGTGACCCCATATGGATAGGATAATAGAATGACTTGATTACGATAATTTGATAAGACCTTCATTTGTACTTCCACAATAAATTTTGGGAATCCCCATACACTCATATCATCGTAAAAATTACCAAAAAGGAGGTTCGTCATAATATGCTTATACGGATTAAAATTATTTCCATATCGGTCACGATTAGGACTTGCTTTTCAATGTTTTCATGATGATGCTTGATGTGGTGGTGAATCCTCCATGCCATACATAAAAATTTCCATTACACCCTCTCTTTTTTGGAAAAATTTTAGATAAGGGTCCTAAGTAATCTTGTTTTCTTAAATAAGAATTTGGAATGGACCTTATTTCAAAAAAGAGCCTGAAGTGACTACATTAACCTCAAAGAACAGATAAAGTAAAAAATATGCCTTATATCGACAAATCAAGATAATTTGCAGTGAATTAAATTATTTTATTATCATAATTGGGTGATACCAGAGACATTTATGAGTAGTAGGAATAATAAACATCTACAAGACGTGCTCTCGTAGAAACGACGGATGAATGTCAAAACAAAGATTTCAAGATAAAAGTTAAGTTTTTAACAAAGTAATTGACTTCACGTTTTACGTTTTTATTAATTAAAAATTGTAGTGTTTTTATTGCTGGCGACACGAGTGAACCTTGTCTCGTGTGAAGAATTTTAAAAAGTCGTGTAATTATTTTACTCGAAGGAGAGAAATTGAATAGGGAAAAAAAATACTTTTGGCATTTTGCTTTGCTTGAAACTGAAGGTTTTTGTTATAAGGTTAATACCCTAAAAAACTCAAAATTGGTACACATGTTACAAATTTACTCAAAACTATTTTTGTAACCATGAAAAATCTCAAATTGGTATACCTATAATAAATTTACCCCAATTGATAATAAAAAAAAACCCAAAATGGTATACTTGTGATAAATTTACCACAAACTAATTTATTCAACCACAAAAAACTCCAAACTAATATATTTGTGACAAATATACCCTTAATTAAATCGGATTAATACCACAAAAAATTACAAAAGTTGTATAATTGTGACAAATGAATGGTAAAATCTCAAACTGATGTACCGGTCAATTGTCACATGTCATCAAATTAATAATTTAACAGTAAAATTTAACGGAAATTAACATAGGGTAAATTTATGACAAGCGTAACAATTTGAGGTAAATTTGTTATCGGGTACCAATTTGGAGTTTGACAAAAAATAGTTTGTAATAAATTTATCATTGTAGCAGTTTGAGATTTTTCAAGATATTAACCATTTGTTATAAAAGTGAAAGCTTCTTCGGCGACAATGCAACGTCTGTTGATTAGTGCTACCCATCCATCAGTGCCAGTTTTGCCATCATTTAGTGTGTCAATTGGGTAGGATGCAGCTCTAGTGGAATCCATCTCCATTAATTTGCAAGATCTCTCCATGTTCTCTCCACAAACTTCAACTCAACTTTCACTAATATAATGATTTAATTAAATAAAAATTAATATTACAAAAAACTCAAAAACACTGATAAATTTATTCCAAATTAATTTTTTGATAATAAAAAATTTCAAATTAGTACACATGTAACGAATTTACTCAAATATATATTTTTGACCATAAAAAATCTCAAACCGGTATATTAGTCACCCTCCATTAAATTGGATTAATATTGCGAAACCCCAAATTAGTAGAGCCATCAATTGCCATGTGTCATTTGACTTAGCAATTTAATAGTAAAAATTTAACGGAAATCAATAGAGAGAAAATTTGTTATAGGTGTACCGATTTGGAATTTTTCGTGATCAAAAAATTAATTTTGGATAAATTTGTTGCAATGTATCAATTTAGGATTTTTTGTAGTACTAATACACTAGTCTTGAGACCCACCCCGCAGTGGATGCGCCCGGTTTGCGCTCTACCCCCTCATACGGGAGGGGAGGGGTTCAAACCTCTGCACCCCCATTTGCGCAACTTAAGTGGAGTGCTGTGGGAGGTGGGCCCCCGCGCTAGTGCTCCCCTTGATTTGCGCCACTGGCTGCCGGTTGTACGGTGGTTCCAAGATAAAAAAAAAAAATATATATATATCTACTAGTCTTGAATTTTTCATGATATTAATCCATTAAACAATACTATTGACTAGGAGTATAGTCCTTTCTCTTTCCTGACCAATAACTTCATGAAAGATCTCACAGACTTTTTCTTTTTTTAAAACGTAAAAAATAAAAGAAATAATTGTTTGCTCAACTTTTTTTTTTTTTTGGTCTAAGTTTGCTCAACTTAAAAACACACGATTCCATGATGCATCAAGTTTTTATCTTCAAAATAGATGACTAAAGTTATATTACTTAGAAAAATTCTTCATGTAGTACCAAAAGGATTAGTAAAACCAGTTCAATTTTTACGTCGCTTTAGGGCGCGAATTATAACTATTCTTCCCTGGTCACCAAAAAAAAAAAAAAAAAAAAAATTATAACTATTCTAGCTAGAAATTAAATTTCTAGAAGAGAAATAGATTTTTCTATTTCTATTTTCGGATGAGTTTCTAAGCAAAAATACCAATTTCATAACGATACAAAATTTCTACTCCTAGAATAGAAATTTGTTTGAAAATGACACAAAATTTTTCTCTTGGCAATGGTGACTCGACGGCAACAACGACCGTGACCAACGGCAACAACGACGGTTGATGGACGATGGATGGTGGTCGGTGGCAACGGATGGGTGACCGACTAGTAGTGAAGACGAATGATGAAAATAGTTTTTACTTTAATTTCTATTCCAAAAAAGAACAGTAAAAAGCTTTTACTTATGATTTTTGTTCCAAATCTATTTTTTGAATAAAAATTTATTCCAAGCTTGAAACTTCTTTTCCATCTATCTAGGCTTTCAACATAGGATTGGTCCTATCTCAAAGAAAGCATGGAAAGAGCATCCGAGAGTACTTTTGGATCCACTAAGTGATAGTCACTTAATGCACGGATGCTTTTAATAATGGCTTTTGCTTAAACCGTGTGGGAAACTTTGCTTCTTTTTTTCTTTTTTTTTTTTTGGTGCAATATCGAAAGCGGTATTCCATTTGAGGAGCCTAGCCTACTTTGCTATTAATTTCAATATTTGCTGCTTTTGTGCCAATCCTCTTAGAAGGAAGAACTCTAGGGAAGTAGGAATATTTCCTACCCTTCGGGTAGTTTTTTTTTTTTTTGGTAAAAGGTAAGAATATATATTAAACTTTTGAGAAATGAACAAGAATTCGGCACCGTAACTCACACTTTAGCTGTGGGGGCAGGGAGAGTGTGAGGGTGCCGAATCAAACAAATACAGAGAGAAGGAAACATAGCAGCAACTACTCGGCTGAACTACAATTAAAAAACATACTAATGACCCTCAAGCACCCCTCCAAAGATTGAAAAGATGGAGGAGAGCTAGGAAGAGGATGCCGAGCTGAAGATGGACGGATCGAACCCCCAACTTCTTTGGAGTTGCTTGTTTCTTGGAGTAGGCGGGACATTAGAGAACAAAAGAGCCTTATCCTTCACAACCTTGATCAAGTGATTCTTCATGGCCGGAATTGCCAAAGAGTCACCTCGAAAGATGATAGAATTCCTTTTTTTTTTTCATATGAAATGGCATAAAGCCCCAAAAGAGAAACGGGCAATATTATGAAAAAAATCTTTGCCGGATAGGAATTTGAGAGCCCAAGAGAGGTTGTCCTTCCAAACTCTGTTCTTCCAAGGTAAATTACATCTAGAAGCCCAAAAGAACGCAAGAGTCGCAGACGTTGTGCACTCAAAGAACAAGTGGTCCACGGAGTCCGGAACGGAGCAACAAAAAGCACAAACAAAGAACTTAATCCTCCCATAAGAGAGAAGGAGAGTCTGAGTTGGCAGCCTATTTTTTGCGAGCAACCACAAATGAAATTGAAATCTGGGTGCAAGGTCATTGTCCCAAATAAGAGGAGCCCAAGACACTCGATTCTTTTTAACCCTGATGTATTTCCAGGTAGAGGCAACAAAGAACGAACCTGATGGATCTTCTTGCCAGGTGAAGCGGTCAGAATCAGTAGAAAGAATGGGTATAGTAATTCCCATATTTGCGAGGAGGTTTCTTAAATAAGCACCCACGAGAGAATAAAGGTCTGCCACTACAGAATAGCTTGGAAGGTGATAGCTCTCCACAAGGTCCGGCGGGATAAGTAAGAGAAGCGGGCCACATTCCAGCCAATTGTCGTGCCATAAGGAAACAGAGGAACCGTGGCCAATCTTCCAAAAGAAAGAGAGCCTAAAGTGTCTTCGAAGTTGAAGGATTTTTTTCCACGCCCATGAACACGTAGTGGGTGTGGAGGAGTTCCAAAAGTTGTCATTCTTTAAAAAATAAGAATGGATCCAACGACACCAGAGAGATTCTCTATCGGTGAAGAGAAACCAGATGTACTTAAGCAAAGAAGCGATATTGCAGTCTCTCAATTTCCGAATACCCAAGCCACCTTCATTTTTTGGGAGGCAAATGTCATCCCAAGATACTTTGGCACCGCCTCGGCCAAGCGAGGTGCCCTTCCACAGAAACTGTCTTAGCAGTTGTTCAATTCTATCAAGAACAGAGATAGGCAGAGAAAAAACACTAGCCCAAAAGGCTTGGATAGAATGCAGTACCGACCTTATAAGTTGAAGCCTGCCAGCAAAGGATAAAAAGCGGTGAGCCCACGATTGAATTCTTGCAGTAATACGATCAATCAACGAAGCACAATCAGCTTTCCCAAGTCTTGAAGTAATGATGGGCACCCCTAAGTACCGGACTGGGAGTCGACCTTCCTGAAAGCCAAATGCAAGCCGAATATTCTCTCTGATGGAAACAGGGCCTCCTGAGAGAAACACCTCGCTCTTGTTTTTGTTCGGAAGCAATCCACTCCAAGATGAGAATATATCAAGACTTCTCTTGAGGATCGTGGCGAAAACCCAATCAGCTTGACAAAAGAGAAAGACATCGTCAGCAAAGAAAAGATGGTCAACTTTACCTTCTTGCATCTCCAAAAGTATTTGAAGCCTTTCACCGAAGTACGAGAATTTAAAATCCCTGAGAACACATCCATAACAAGGGTAAAGAGGTACGGCGACAAAGGGTCCCCTTGGCGAAGGCCTCGACCTCCAGAGAAGAAGCCATGAAGTTCGCCATTAATAGAAACTGAAAACTTGGGTGTTCTCACACACACCATTATCAAATGGATGATCCATTCCGGGAATCTGAAAGCTTGCAGAGTGAGTTCCAAAAAATCCCAGTCTACAGTATCATACGCCTTTGAAAGTCCACCTTAACAGCACATTTCGGAAGGTAAGGATCTAAGTGAAAACCAAAGAACAATTCCTGAACAAGAAGAATGTTATCTCTAATTCTCATTCCTTTAACAAATGCATTTTGAGATGATCCAACCAAAACATTCAAAACAACAGCCACACGATTAGCTAGAATTTTTGTAATAACCTTGTAGATGGTATTACAGCATGCGATAGGTCTAAAATCTGTGACTGCAGTAGCATTCTGAACTTTGGGAATCAACGTAAGGATAGTACTGTTTACCTCTTTTAGGAGGAAGCCCGAAGCAAAGAAATCCTGAACAGCTTCAATAACCAATGGCCCGACAAGATCCCAGTTGGTCTTGTAAAATTCAATCGAAAAGCCATCAGGACCCGGGGCTTTTCCTCTTGCTAGGGAGAAAAGAGTATCCTTGATCTCTGAATCTGTGACCGAGCAAGAGATGGAGCTGCATTGAATATTCGAGAGAGGTTGATGGATGAGCTCCTTAATCTCATGAAGAGACGATTTTGAGAGGCACGCCTGAGGTGAGAGCAACTTTGAGAAGTAGGACACAAACACTTGAGGCACAAGGGCTGGATCATCTATGAGGACATCGGATGAATCCATAACTGAGAGGATGTGGTTTCTGGTCTGTCTGTTCTTAACCGAATTGTGGAAGAATCTAGTATTCCGATCACCCTCTTTCAGCCAAGTCACATGAGACTTTTGGTGGTAAAAAGACTCCTCATGGGCCCGTAGTTGGACAAAGGCACGTCGTTGGTTTTTTTCAAAGTTAGCAAGTGATGAATTAGAAGGATCATCATGAAGCCCAACCTGAGTGATGCGAAGGGCTTCTCTAGCTTTAGCCATCTTTATCGAAATGTCGGAGAAAGACTCTTTTTTGAGTAAAATGAAGCGAGCTTTAACCAATTTCAGCTTGGACACGAGGCGGAACATCGGCACTCCGAAGACTAGCGTATTCCAAGCTTGATTGATGCAATACGAGTAATCCGGGTGTTCGGACCAAAAATGAAAATATTTAAACGGCTTCCTTCTTGACACCGGATCAAGCACTCTAACAATCATAGGCGAGTAATTAGATATACTCGGATTGAGAAAGGAGGCTTGAGAGAAGGAGAACCGATGGTTCCATAGATTGTTAATAAGGACTCGATCAATCTTGCGCATTTTCCTTGCAGCACCAGAGGAAGTAGACCAAGTAAAACGGAGGCCAATGTATCGAAGGTCCACCAACTCGGTTTGAGCTAAACATAAACGAAATTCGTCAAAAGATGGAATCCAAGCGTTCGAACCCCCCACCCTATTCGATGGGTCCTTAATGGCGTTAAAGTCGCCAGCTACAATCCAAGGCGAGTCCTGGAAGACTTCATTGTAATGGATTAGATCATCCCAAATGGGCCTACGACTGACAAACGTGTGATCAGCATAGATCGCAAAAATACAACAACTCGTGTTAGAAGAAGTAGAAGAAAGAAAACCATGAACAGCTTGCTTATTCGAAGAAATAGGAGCAAACTCAACTACACTTGGGTCCCAGCCAACCCAAATTCTACCACGAGGAGCGTATTCATAGTTCGCCATCCATTTCCAGCCTCTTAAAAAGGTCAAAGATATGGTATCAAACAATTCTTCGGGCACCTTAGTCTCAAAAATACCGATCAAGCAAAGCTTGTTGGAGAGAACAAGCTTCCTTACCTCAGCACGCCTAACAGGATTGAGGATACCTCTAACATTCCAGAATCCAAAAAACATATGTACACAAGGAAGGGAGGCAGTTACCTCTTCATAGAGGCTTTGCGGCCAGTAGAGGTGGCCTTAGCAAGAACCGAAGCAGGAGGTTCAAGAAGTAGACGATCCAACTGGTCTTGAATAGAGTCTGGCTTTGCACAAGACATCGTCCCCCGAGGTGAGGAATTGATGGATAGTAGATCATCATCCTCCGAGATAGCATGAATACTAGAACTAGCAATCTCATCCGAGCCAATAGAATGTCCCGAGCGGGAGGTGCGGTCCAAGGTCTTGGCAGTATTATCATGTACCTTAATAGGTGCTTTCAAAAGTCCCTTAGAAATCCGAACAGGAGGGAGCACATGTGGTTTAACCGGTTTAGTGGAAGCGGTCTTTAGATTCAACTATTGTTCACCTCTGGTAGCGCCTGCCACACTGACAGATGCCACCTTCTTAGAAAATGGAAGCTTTTTCTTTTTATTTTTACCTACCACTTCATGCCATTCCTCACCTGCGGAAGGAATAAGTGGAGGGGAAGAAGCGAGGGCAGGCGCGACTTCACACATTGTGACTAAATCAGAGGAACCAGCATCGTTTCTTGTAGGTATAGGTAGAGCAACCGAAAATGACACTTGGGAAAAAGCAACGGCTTCCGCATGAGGAGCAGTAAGTTCCCCACCGGCTTCCAAAGCATTAAAAGGCTGCTGGACTCTTTCCGAATCTTGCGTGCGGGGCATGAGCAGCCACCAAAACAGGGGAAGCAGGCCTGTCCTAGGGGAGCTGAACAGGAGCAGGAACAACTGATACAGGAGCCTTGGCTGCAGGTCTCCTCAAATTAGATGCTTGGTGAGGGGCTGGGGGATTGCAGTTGTGGCCAAAGATGCCGCACTTGGAACAAACTTGTGGACGCCACTCATATTCCACAGCAACAATACGGGAATTTCCATTATGAACCAGCAATATAGAATCACAAGAGGGCTGGTTTGCAGTAATTTCAACACACACACGAGCAAAAGCTAACATATCCATTTGCTCAGTACGATGATCTACATACAAAGGCTTGCTAACCGCACTCGCAACTTTGCCAATAGCCTGGGCCGACCAAAAGGAGAAAGGAAGGTTTATCAACTTGACCCACACGGACGAGTAAATGGGTGTCTTTCTCGAGCTCAAGACCAGTGCCTCCATTGTTGCAGAATAAATGGAACCTTCGCAACTGTGATTGGGGCCACCTTCGAGGAGCTTCCTCCTAAAATCCATATCAGAAATATGCAGCACGAAGAAACCTTGTCTGTCTGCCATGACTTCGGTGAGGTACGGGCTCCACGCCCTTTTAAGAGCTTCCTTAGTAACTTTAAACGGAATTCTCCTACCCAGATAATAGCCAATCAAACAATCATGGAGTTTGGGGTCAGCAGCTTGAAGGTTAAGGTCTGACAGCTCAACTATCGGTTTATCATCCAAAAATGCAGGAGGGGTGAATTCTAAATCGTAGCCTTTCCTCAACACTTGAGCAACAGACGCCCAAGAATGGCTAGATGGATTTGCCTCGCCTGTAGGCTGAGGCCAGTTCGGTCTAGATCTATCTCTGCTTTTCGTGCGAACACCAGCATGGTTACAAACAAGGATGAGAATATCCGTCTGTCTCGGATCAAGGGAAAACGAGGGGCTTCGCCCCTTATCCTTGCACAAGGGCCCATCAAGAGAAGGTCGACCTACAACGTGAGGGACATGGGTGAGAGAACTCGGCCCTTCATCAACACGAGAGGCCTGGCCAAAAGCCAAGGCCATCATAGCAGCAATTCGAAATCCGGAGCCCAGACGGGAGAAAAACCCTAATCGAATTCATCCATAATTGGTCCGAAAAGAGTGGACATACCAGGGCCAAGCTTCGGGGTTCTTCCAAAACAAAGTTTGGCAACCGGTTCGGAGCTTTGGCGCGGGAAGTCGGGTGCTGGTGCAAACGCAGGTAAAGCAAGCAGCAGTAGCGTGGGCGCGAAGCTGGCTGTCAGGCACCAAGGAGAGGCGAGCAGCAACGGTGTGGGTTTTGGCGGCGTCGGGTCGCGAGACCGGCGAAGTGGCGCAGGCGTGGTGCAGGTGCAAGAGGCGCAACACGAGTGCGGGGGAGCAACGGGCGGCGAGGTGCGACGATGGAGCTACGTACGTGGGCGAGGCCGGCGGAGCAGTAGTGGTGGGTTGCAAGTGCAGAGGCACGGCGATGGGCGACGACTCAGGCAGTAGGAGTCACCGGTGGGAGAGGCCCCAGCGGTAGGCAGAAGGCCAGCGCGCGGACGTCGAGGCGCCTGGCGTTCGCGTGCGCGAGGGGAGCTTTTACCGAAGGTGTCCCTACCCTTCCGGGTAGTTCTTCCTTATGTAAAAAATGAAATATTATCACTTGTTGTGGTGGCTTCGCTGGGTAGGTTTCAATCTTTTGAAAGAAGGTCAGGAGTTCAAAGCCCTTGCGACGCAAATAGCAAGGACGCTAGCGGGCTATTAGATGATTGACGCGTGACGCTTGAGTGGTGGTTTCCCCGCTAACGACATCCGGGGTTTACGTGGCGGGTCCATCGGTCAAAACAGCTCCTCCAACACAAAAAAAAGAAAAAAAAAATATTTCTACCGAATGGATTTCTCTTTTAAAAACAAATTTGAAGTAGAAAAATAATTTTAACATAAAAATAGGATGGTTATAATACATACTCTTTAATGACTCTTAATTTTTCACCCATTTTGTGACGCGGTTTATTGAAATGAGGATTTTCAGAACGAACGTAATGAGACGTTTGAATGGTCTCACGCCATGGGGAAGGAGGAAATCCATAATGAGATGTGACCTGTCGCAACTACTGCACTGACAGAAAAAGAAATATGAACTTATGAGCAAGACCTATCTTTTTAATTAGAAAATTAGATTTTGCTTTTTTTCGATTTTTAACGCTACCCCAAATCAAAGATTAGTTTAGCGATGAAAAATAGATTATTCTCACTCACCACTTTTATGAACAGAGACTTGTAACAAATTTTTATTTTTTCATTCTCCATCGCCTCGCTCTTTTCGCCTTTTCTGCTCTATATTTAAAAATGAATTATTCTGCAGAAGCATTTTTCTGTTTTACATTTCTGAGCAGCATTTTTTTGAAATTCTTTTCAGACCTTACTGAAACTCATCAATTTGATCGTGTTTGTAGTGACACTTCTCATCAATCAACCGTACGTCCCTAAAGCTTTAATGGAAACTGTACAATTGTTAATAAAAGAGAACGAAAGAAAATGAGAGCGAACTCTTTACCAAAAAAAAATAAAAAAAATGAGAGCGAACCACCCATCGTAGTGGTTCAGCTAGATATGCACTAAACTTCCATTGATGAGGTTTAATGTTCGAAGCTCCTACAATGTAAGTTGCAAGAAAGCTAGCTTTGAGTTTCTTGGCGACTTACCCGGTGACATGTGTGTGGTGGCTAGCATGTGTCGCCCCTAATGATTTACCTCCGGCCGCCGGCCGTGCGGGGTTCCCTAGGTCACAAAAAAAAAAGAAAAAAACGAAAATGAGAGCGAAAGAGAGAAATTTATGGTGCGTTTAGTAACATTTCGTTTAAAAATTATTTTTGGCAACAAAAATAGAAAAAAATATTTCTACTTCAGGAAACAAATTTTTGAACAAAAAAATATATTTGGTAAATCTGTTCCAAAAATATAAAAAGAATAAAACGTGTTTCGTAATTTTTTTTATTTCTTTTAATTTTTAAATATTTTTATTTTATTTTTATATTTTCTTTCTTCTTTTTCTTATTTTCTTATTTCTTTTTCCTTTTTTCCTTTTTTCTTTTTTTTGGCCGGTCATTGGCCTCGGCCATGGCTAGCGACCGGCCGACGGGGCGGCGGCCTCGCCCGCCGATCGATGAGGCTCGGCATCGCCGGCGGCGAGGCTCGGGATCGCCGGTCGCCCGCGAGCTCAGCCTTGCCGGATCTAGGCGAGATCGAGCTCGCCTAGCCCGGCGTGAGGTCGGCCTCGCTAGGGGCCGGCGATGCTCGCCACGGCCGCCGACGCTCCGGAGAGGTCGCCGGCTCGACGGTCGGTCGCCGACCATGGCTGAGGCCAACGACCGGCCAAAGAAAAAAGAGAAAAAAAAAAGAAGAAGAAAAGAAGAAGAAAAAGAGAGAAGAAAGTGGAAGAGAGAGAAAAAGTGTTCATAAATTTTATTCCAAAAACAAGAAATAATTTTTTTTGTTTCTTGTTTCCGTTCGGATGTGTTTTTCGAGAATAAAAAAATAATTTTGGAACACAAATGCAAACAAACGCGTTGTTTTTTTTTGTTCAACAAAATAACAAAAATTTGTATTCCTAGATACAAAAACACATTTTAACAAATAGGCCCTTAGAAGCTGAGTGATAGAACATGACAAGAGGAGACCTTGCTGAATGATGATTTGATGTTCCTCTTCCCGAATAGAAAGGGAACCTCAATTAAGTACACGTGGAAAACGTTAGGGCATCCCGCACCGTTTGTACACATGCCTAACCTTAGTTTAGTACATGCGGAAGCTATAAATTCTTGATCAAATATAAAAAAGAGGAGAGTTTAATTTTCTCTAGTCAATGCATTGTTTATAAACCTCAAGTCGGCGAGGCTCACCCAAGCCGAGGTGAGGGCAAGCAACCCTCTCCAAGATCTAGGAGAGGGGAGAGGGCTCTAGATTGCCGCCCTCTCCCACCTTTGGCTGGCCCTCACCTCTAGTTAGCAAAGGTTGTCAGCCCTTGCCTAAACACCGGAGTGTCTTTCTAGTGTATTGTTATCTATTTTTCAAAAATTCAAAATTTTTTAAATTTTTGGAAGGAAAAATAATAAAATTTTAAAAAATGAACTTGCCCTTCACTAAATAGTGAGTTTAGGCTATGCTTTAAAATTGATATGGTCATTTCAGGTCCTTATTTGAAATAAGGTTTACTTCGAAGCTCTTATTTGAATTTTTTTCCCTCCTTATTATATAGGTGCTATTTAAAACTATGAAAATTTACAAAATCGCCTTTTTTTTCAGGAGCCTACATAATAAGGTATGTGATTTAAAATGGTAAGATTGACAAAATCGCCTTTTTAAAAAGTAACCCTTTTATAAATGGTATATTATCTTGACAAAATAGGCATTTTAGCGGATCAATCATGCCTCAAGCATGGATTGAAATTCAATCGGTATGCCCTGTACTTCAGTTTTGTGGACAGAATTCACATTAATGTGACTATTTTCCATTATCAAGTTTCAAATTTCATATATGTCGCCATCTTTTAGATTATAAATCTAATAAATGTTTCTCTTTTAATTGGAAAACACATAAACTTTCATGCAATTCCCACCACACGTAAAAGATTTAAGGGGCAAACAAATTAAAATACTCTAATTCACTCCATTTCAATGTTGCAGATGATAGCAGAAGAGATAAAGTAACCAAAATATGATTGCTGAAGACTAAAAGTAGCTTGCTTGTTTGAAAAATTTGACAAAAACCCAGTTTGCTCTCCTACATCCAGGCTTGTAGGCAGTAAACTACAGCATCTAGCCATCCTGCGTCAACGTATTTTCAAACCTTGATATTTCGGAATAAATACGAAAATTGCTGAAAAATTCAAATTGTTTGGATTCGATGGCTGATATTGAACATCCAACCGACTCTCACATGGGCATCCAGAAAGCTGCACTCTGCACTACAATGACAACCACTAGCCTTAAAAGCCAAGATTCTATTCTATGGAGAGAAGGAAAATGGTCTCAATAACAACATAACAAATAGGAGAAGATCGCCGCTATTCAAATGGGAATGCAAAACCTAGGGATAGGAGAGCACAAATTGACCAAATTTTTACCGAGGGGGAGTGGATATCTGTGAGACTGTCTTTATGCGGACATCCCCTTCATCAATTTCTCCATGGACAACACTCCTTCCTCCTCATCTTTTATTGCTGCTGAAACAATTCCAGTCACTAGCGATGTGTCCTGTTCTCGATTTCTGCTCTCTATTTGTTATATTGTTATTGAGACCATTTTCCCCAATTCTTGAATTTTTTGTGTCCAACTGAGTCGATTCATTTGATATTGAGCATTTCCCTGTGTTCACTTGGGTCTAGGTCCGGGTTCCTAAGAAGTAGCCAACGTTGTTCTCCTCACTTCTTGCCCAAAACGCTTGAACAAAACCTGTGTAAACCCGTCTCTGTGCTGTGCATTCTAGCACTGCCATGTGTTCGTGATAATGCCTAAACAGAGCTGTGTCCTCGTTCAAAAGAGGGTCTTTTGAATCAAAACGTCTAATTTTTTTTAGAGAGGTCATAACTTTTGATTTTAGTTTATTCAATCCGCGTTAGTTTACCTGAGATTTGAGTTTACAGCTATACATTTTTGCTCTCAGTCTTTAGTCATCCTTTGGCGTGACTTCTGTGGTTCCATCTGTGGGATAATGGGTTTGTTTGGGTAAAAAAAATTTACAGGCTCTTTCTCGAGATTGATGAATCTGAGTATGGTTTGGATATACCGACAGCCGTGAAGCAAGAATCGGGGAAAGCAAAGAAAACAAAGAAAAGATAAAGAATGGTAATAAACGGGGCAGTGTAGATCATGGTTCAACCCTCCACTATTGGCGCTCATCCTCACCAGTCACTAGCGACGTGTCCTGTTCTCGGTTTCTGCTCTCTAGGACACTAAAGAAGTAGTACAAGGTGTGCTGAACCTTGTTGATCTCGCCGGGAGTGAGCGGTACTTAATTGGCAAGATGACTGAAGAAAGAGGGAAAGAAACAAAGGTATAGTTGTGGAGTAGTAACTTTATTCACAGTGCTTGTCTATTTTGCCTGATATTCTTGGGCGGCTAATTCTTTGTTTTTCAATGTTAATCAGATGATCAATTTAAGTCTAACTTGGCTTGGCAATGTGATACGTGAGATGGCGTCACGTGTGAGGCCAACGGTGAGGATGAGCGCCAACGGTGGACTCTCAACTGAGAACTAGTATGGGTTGAACCATGATCTACACTGCCCCGTTCATTATCATTCTTTATCTTTCTTTGTTTTCTTTGCTTTCCCCGATTCTTGCTTCATGGCTGTCGGTATATCTAAACCGTACTCAGATTCATCAATCTCTTCGGGAGAAAGAAAGCCTGCAATTTTTTTTACCCAAACAAGTCCATTATCCCACAGATGGAACCGCAGAAGTCACGCCAAAGGATGACTAAAGACTGAGAGCAAAAATGTATAGCCGTAAACTCAAATCTCATCTCAGGTAAACAAACGCAGACTGAATGAATTCTAAGAAAAAATTAGATATTTTTATTCAAAAGGCCCTCTTCGAACGAGGACGCACTCCTACATTATCACGAACACATGACAGTGAGCTAGAATACACAGCACAGAGACAGGTTTACACGGGTTTGGTTCAAGCGTTTGGGGCAAGAAGTGAGGAGAACAACGTTGGCCACTTCTTAGGAACTCGGACCTAGACCCGAGTGAACACAGGGAAATGCTCAACATCAAACGGATCGACTCAGTTGGACACAAAAAATTCAAGAATCAGAGAAATCTCGCTCGGCTATTCTATCACCAAAACAGGTAGTGCTAAGAGGGTTTGTGGGGAAGAGTTTCAGTCATAAAACCCCCTACTCGGCTCGAAGACGGCAGCGCGAAGGCCAGTTAGAGACGAATCGAACTTCAGTCGGCCGGGAACGAACGGTTTGAACCAAAAGGAAACTCACCGGAAATGCCGAGGTTTGGGAACAAGAAGTCTTGTGCTCGAGGGCGTCGGCTAGAGGTCGGCGATTGGCGTCAAGGATGGGCAAGCGATGCTCGACCCAGGCAGCTTCTAGCTCTCTCCCTCTTCACATCTCTCTCTATGAAGAAGAAAAAAAACCAGCCAAGGAACCCCCAATAGCTTGCTCCTCACTCTCCTGCCGTGCCAGCTGCTGCTGCCGGCCTGGCCCCGACCACCAACTCCCGGCATCTTCCGGTCTGCTTTTCCGTGCCGTCCTCTCCGTCTCCTCCCTCTCTTCAGCCACGCTCAGAGCAAAAGAAAGGTAGTCAGAGAGAAAAGGAGAGGGCCGGGCTTGGGGAAAAGAAAGTAAAAATGGGCTGCGCCTTAACGAAAAAGAGGAAGAGGAAGGAAAAGAAAGAAGGCCGGGCCTGCGTGCACCCCCTCTCCCGCGCCCGGTTTCGCTGCTTATTCTTCAATTTTTTTTAATTAATTAAATTTTCGAAAATTTTAATATTAGTAATGCATATGTTTTTAATGTCTATATGCAATGCAATTCTAATGGATATTATTTTTGCTAAGGGTTAAAAATTAATCTTTAATTTTTATGCATTTTAAAACCTAAATGAACTTGTAAAATTTAAGTACTAACACTAGTCTTCGTGGCTCTGGCTCTCTAGTCTTCGTAGGCACAAAATTAATACATTCCACCCGTCTTCACACGGGACATTTAATTGGTTTCTGGCTTTTTTTTTTTTTTTGTTTTCCTTTCGTTGCACTGAGCGGGAGCGCTGGGAAATTTTATAAATCTTTTATTATTTCCTAAATTTTTATCATTTTCTGAGTTTTAAATTTTTTTAAAATACTTTTTCGAATTTTTTAATTTTTCAGTTATTTATTATTATATTCGGGAACGGGTTCGGACCGTTTTACCCAACCCGTCTACCGGATCCGATCCAAGTCGGATGAAAACCGATTTTTAAAAATACTTATATATATATATATTTGAATTTCCCCGGTTTTCCTTTTTTTATTCTTTTTCTTTTTTCCTTTTTTTCTGGTCCTTTTCCCTATTTTGTCTTTTTTACTACACTTCTTCCTCCTCTTCTTCTTCTTCTTCCTCTTGCTCTTTTCTTCCCCGAAGCCATCCTTCGCTGCAACTTCATCTTCTTTTTATTTTTCAAACCCGTACAACCAGATACCATACCATCCTCTAGGGACAACGGCACTTGCACCGCCGCCCCCGCCGGTCGTCCATTCAGACCGGCGTTGACCACTGCCGGCCACCTGCCCCATCTATCGCAAAAATCAACAAAAACCATCCTACCGAATTCACACATTTCACGGTAGCATCCCAAAAAAAATATACAAGAAAAAATACGTTAGAATGGAGTGGTATGGGCTAACTAGTATGTCCTTGAAACACTGACTTTGCTGGTGCGAGGGGATTCTTCGACGAAAAGCTTTCTGGCCTTGGAGACATGCATGCACGTTGAACTTGAGCAAAGATTTTTCATCAAATCTCATAGGAACACAGAAAAAAATGCTATTATTAGATATGATACAACAAAAAACGCAGCAAGCACGAATCAAGGGACTTAACATTCGGCCTTCTTTCAGGCATTTTATCAAACGTGCAATATGCAGATCTTTCAATGGTTCTGTTTTAATTTTAACAAGATCCTCAGCCTCACATGTTACGTACAGACTTAAAACGCCATGGTTAGCAACGAAACAACTTCGTTTTATCAAAATCTCTTCAAGAAAATCGATCGAACCGAGCATGTCTTTCTTGACCAAAACAGAGACAAAGTAGAGCGTTTGGAGCGAACTTGATTGTGCTAATTTGACAAGACCCAATTGTACTTCCACAACAAATTTTGGGAATCCTGGGGCACTCATCTCATTGTAAAAACTACCAAAAAGGAGATTTTGTCATAATATATTTATATGGATTAAAATTATTTGTCACGATTGGGACTTGCTTTTCTTGATGATGCTTGTTGTGGCAGTGAATCTTCCATGCCACGCATAAAAATTTCCATTACGACCTTTCTTTATTCCGTCTTGTTAAACAGGTGCTATTTAAAACTATGAAATTTACAAAAATCGCCATTTTCCAGTACCCTACATAATATGGTATGTGATTTCAAACGATAAGATTAACAAAATCGCCTTTTGAAAGTAACCCTCTATAAATGGTATATTATCTTGACAAAATAGACATTTTAGGATATTATTCCATTGGGTAAACTTTTCCTATAAATAATTAGTTATAAATTCCATAAGTTTCAGACCGATGGCATAAGTATTGCATTAGTCACAACACAAGCAAAATAATATAATATCCCATCACCATGATCACATTATATTAAAAATTTATACATTTATTCTGGCAATTATTTATATCAAAACATAGAGCGGAATTAATCTTCCGGAGCATGCGCTTGCTTAATCTTTAAGCTTCACCGGATCTGCAAGATTTTACCAAAATAAATTATAATGTATAATCCAATAAATCTAGACAAGATGAACGAACGAAATATATTCTATGAATTTAATTCATGATTAATGAACAAAAAAAGAGAATTTTGGAATATTCATCCTGTAACGAATAAGCTCAATCTAATAAAGATTTTCGAGATAAGATTGGTGAGAATCCAAAAAAAGAAAACTCGAATGGAGATTTCAAGTTTCAAGAGGCTGGTGGCGATGGCGGTGGCAGCGATGATCATTGCAATGACTACATCAATCATATATGCAGACAAGAATGTGCCGGCGCCAAGCCTTTCTACCCGTGTTTCAAGGAGTGCGCATGCAGTGAAACGTGCCCTCCTCCCGCCGGCAAGTCCCTCGCCTTAAAGTCCAATAAATCTAGACAAGATGAACGAACAAAATATATTCTATGTATTTAATCGATGGTTAAGATGAACAAAAAAAAGAGAATTTTGGAATATTCATCCGGTAACTAATAAGCTCAATCTAATAAAGATTTTTCGAGATAAGATTGGTGTATTATTGGACTTTAAGGCGGGGGACTTGCCGGCATCAATGGCAGCGGGAGGAGGACACGTTTCGCTGCGTTCGCACTCCTTGTAACACGAGTAGAAAGGCTTGGCGCCGGCACATTCTTGTCTGCATATATGATTGATGTAGTCAAAGCAACGGTCACCATGTGCTAATTGTGCGGCGAATAAGGCAAAGATGATCATCGCCGCCACCGCCATCGCCACCAGCCTCTTGAAACTTGAAATCGCCATTCGAGTTTTCTTTTCTTCTTTTTGGATTCTCACCCACTGATAAAAAAAATATGAAAATTTGTTGTAGTAGATAGAGAACGGGATGGATAGGAATTTATACAGAATGAAGCTTAGCTGGCAGAGGCAGCTTAAGGAAAGAGAGACCTCAGGCTCCTTGAAGATTATCCAAATAATTAATTAATTTCCCATCCTTAAATTTTGGTACTGCTTGACCTATGGAAAGCTGTGAAACGAAAGAGCTAAATTAGTCACAAAACCAATTAAATAATAGATATTGTGAGTACTATCAAAATCAATATTGTCAAAGAAAAAATATTTAACTTCCCATTCTTTAATTTTTTTTTTCGTTATCTTAGTAATCAAATTATACATTATTTTCGTGGGAATTTCATTTTAATTAAAAAAACAGAAACTTTAATTTCGATATTGTAGCTTTTTGCGTATCTTAACAAATGCACCTACCATATAAGCATATTCACAGATTTTGTTTCCATATAATTTAATAAGATCCTAATAATGAAGATTTTTCCAAGGATCCTATCTGGGCAACTTTTCTTTTGGAGAAAATTATCGGGAAAAATCATAAATCTATTAAACTCTTACCAATTCGAGCCTAACCTTTTAATTATATCAAAAAATGGTGAGTAAATCATATATATGTATAATATAACAATTATATATCATTTTGGGATATTTACTTTTTCATTTTGGAATTTTAGAAAGAATATAAAAAGGTCGAAAGAAAAAGTACCATCCTCCCCAAGTGTCGACGACGGGTATTCACATTTTATTTTTCTTTATCGTTCCCATGCGAACCTTGTCCACCTGTCAGCCTCCGATTGGGCGGATGATGATGGCGCGCGAAGAAAGATTCAATGGCGGTGCGCACGTGCAAGCTTCCCGGCAATTTCCCTCTCCCATTCTTCCTCCCCTTCTTCTTCCCCTAGACGCGTTCGTTCTCTCAAGTTCAAGCTTTTCCCCACAGCCGGCGAGTCCTCGAACGACGGCATCTCAATCGCCGATCGACTTGCCGACGTCCCGCGTCGCCACCGATCGATTCTCCGCCGCCCGAGTTCCGGGTCCAGGTCGCTCCCTGCTCCCTCGTCTCCGAGCGATTTTCACGTGTCTATGTTTTGCTCGAGTTTGGTGTCCTTTCGATCGCCTGAATTCACGTCCACCTCGTTTGCATGGTTAGTTTAGTTATGGTTTAGGATGGGTTCTGGTTGTTAAGAATAACAACGGCATCACTCGTTCAAATTCCAAATATTTTGAATTACGTTGTTATTCTTGACATTGGTAACAGTGAAAGTCTCTGGCCATGGAAACTATCGAGAGCATTTGTGCGTCGTGCTTATCGAGGTTCGTATGATCGTTTGGTATGATCCTTTCTTGTTAGCCAATGAGGGGATATGTCGTTTCCATGCTAGGTTTGTTTCTAGCCAGTCGACCGATTCGACGCGCCAATGCTTGCGTGATGGTAAATCACATGTACTGCATCCTGAGGGGAAAAAGGTTGCGGCATTTGAATGATCTGGGGATTTGGCAAACTGATTTGGGAAGTGAATTCGACTTTTTGCGACGTGATTTTTGCCGCGTATGAATTTAGGAAAGCAAATGACTCATGGCAGCCAATCATTGCAGCGAGGCAAGCGGCGGCGGTGGCGGGGTCGTGGATCACCGCCGGTGGTGGAGCTCCTGCATGTACTGCAGATCGCCCGAGTGTTCCAGCGTTTCTCACGGTCCGTACGGTTTCTCCTTCGTTTCTCGTGGTTTGCCTCCCTCCCGTGTCGTTGAGTACGGTTTTTGCCCGGGCGCCGGTGGCTCGGGGATTTTGGGGTTGGCCGGGACTGGAGATGCCGTGCTTCGGGGTTTGTCTTTTCCGGGCTTTGTCGTCTGTTGTGACGTTCACGATTGATGGAATTGCTGATTTGCGTTTAGTCTTTATGTTGGAATGTGTGATCCAATTTCTAGAAGTTTCAAGATTGATATTAGCTAGAAAAGTCAAGAAAAATCCTTAAGAAAATCTAGGTGGCAAAAGAAAAGTGTAGAAGGTAGAAGTCTCTAGAAGATGAATAGATAAACTACAATCTAGAATTTCACAGATAAAGTCTACATGGCAACATTCTATAAAAATCTGAATGTTGTACTAAGGTGTGCTCATGCTTATAAATAGGCTTGTAATTCATTCATTTGTGTGTGTGAGGTTTAGACCTCCACCAATCTCCATCAAACTATTTCCTTCAACTAATGAAACTATTTTCCTCATGTCTTATATCCTCCAACTATCACATATTGTCCCTTGTCCATCCTCTATAAACTACACCATACACTTGCACACGCTACTAACCAAAAACTATAACTAATACCAAAATCATGCTTCCGCACATTTAAATTCTTACATGGTATCGAGCCGCTTGCACCTGGTTAAATCGAGCTGTGTGTAAAGGATCGTGAAGCCGAGACAGCACATCGGATGGTTATGGGCGTTTGTCCTCACCATCCTCAACTAAGAAGGCCAGAGCCCGAGCGAGAGCCAAGAGAGCCAGAGCCGGAGCCGGAGCCAGAATCAAAGCCGGAGCCAGAGCCAGAGCCTACGAGAGCCAGAGCCCGAGCCCGAGCTAACAACTACAACTAAGAGCATTTTGATGGCCCGAGACGTATGGGACATCGTTGAAGAAAAACATGCATATTCAAAGGCAAGTGCAAGTGGTTCGACAGGAGAATGCAAGGGATCGTGCAACGAAGACGACATAAAAGACATGGGACAAACTACAATAGCCGAAGTATCCCGAAATTGGATCAAGGGGGAGTGTTGGAATGTGTGATCCAATTTCTAGAAGTTTCAAGATTGATATTAGCTAGAAAAGTCAAGAAAAATCCTTAAGAAAATCTAGGTGGCAAAAGAAAAGTGTAGAAGGTAGAAGTTTCTAGAAGATGAATAGATAAACTACAATCTAGAATTTCCTAGATAAAGTCTACATGGCAACATTCTATAAAAATCTAGAATGTTGTACTAAGGTGTAACTCATGCCTATAAATAGGCTTGTAATTCATTCATTTGGTGGTGTGAGGTTTAGACCTCCACCAATCTCCATCAAACTATTTTCTTCAATTAATGAAACTATTTTCCTCATGTCTTATATTCTCCAACTATCACATATTGTCCCTTGTCCATCCTCTATAAACTACACCATACACTTGCACACGCTACTAACCAAAAACTATAACTAATACCAAAACCATGCTTCCGCGCACATTTAAATTTTAACACTTTAGTAGTTCCAATCCGCCGCTTCGTTGCGTCGTCGGCTTGCGCTGACAATTTTCCCGTTTCGGGTTGTTTTTTTAACGTCTCTTTGACTTGGATCGCAGTTTGTGGGCACAGAGCCCGGACGTGGATGACTATCAAGGTTGGTGTGCAATTTCCTATTTTGAGGCCCGTTGATTCGCTGTGACTAATCGGCTCTCGACGGGATAAGTGCCAAAAAAGTCCTAAACCTTTTTTTGTGCCAATTTGGTCCTAAACCTTTTTTGGTGCCGATTCAGTCCTAAACCTTTTTAAATTGTGCCAATTCAGTCCTTTCCGGCAATTTTGGCCGGATTTTGTTTGACGGGACGCCGGCCGGGACGTGGCGTCGACGGCGCCGACGTGGACAACTTTTAATAATATTTTAATATTTAAAAAAATTAAATTTTTTTAAATACTTTTAATTTTCTTTTTCTTTTTCTTTTTCCTCTAACCGGTCGCCGAGGTCCGGCGACCGGGCGAGGCGACCGCGGCGAGGGCGAGGCCGACCTCGCCGGATCCGGGCGAGGTCGAGCCTCGCCGGCCATGGGCAAGGGCCGGCAAGGGCGAGCCTCGCCCATGGCCGCCTCGCCGGATCCAGCCATGGGCGATGGGCGAGGCTCGCCCTCGCCGGATCCGGGCGAGGTCGAGCCTCGCCGGCCCTCGCCCGACCTCGCCGGATCGGGCCATGGGCGAGGGCCGGCGAGGCTCGACCTCGCCAGATCCGATGAGGCAAGCCTCGCCCATGGCTAGATCCGGTGAGGCGGCCATGGGCGAGGCTCGCCCTCGCCGGATCTGGCGAGGTCGAGCCTCGCCGGCCCTCGCCCGACCTCGCGGCCCTCGCCCATGGCCTAATCTGGCGAGGTCGGGCGAGGGCCGGCGAGGCTCGACCTCGCGCCGATCCGGCGAGGGCGAGCCTCGCCCATCGCCCATGGCTCGGATCCGGCGAGGCGGCCATGGGCGAGGCTCGCCCGCCGGATCCGGCGAGGTCGAGCCTCGCCGGCCCTCGCCCGACCTCGCCGGATCGGCCATGGGCGAGGGTCGGCGAGGCTCGACCTCGCCGATCCGGCCATGGGCGAGGCTTGCCCTCGCCGGCCCTCGCCCATGGCCGGCAAGGCTCGACCTCGCCAGATCCGGCGAGGTCGGCCTCGCCCTTGCCAGCGGTCGCTTCTGGCCGGTCGCCGGACCTCGGCGACCGGCTAGAGGAAAAATAAAAAAATTTTAAAAATATTAAAATATTATTAAAAGTTGTCCACGTCGGCGCCGATCATGCCACGTCCGCCCGGCCGGCGGCCCCAAAAATCCGGCTAAAATTGGCCGGAAAGGACCGAATTGGCACAACTTAGAAAGGTTTAGGACCGACCGGCACCAAAAAAAGGTTTAGGACCAAATTGGCACAAAGGCAAAAGGTTTAGGACCTTTTTGGCACTTTTCCGTTTCGGGTTGTTTGTTTTTTTAACGTCTCTTTGACTTGGATCGCAGGCTTGTGGGCACGAGCCGGACGTGGATGACTATCAAGGTTGGTGTGCAATTTCCTATTTTGAGGCTGTTGATTCGCCGTGACTAATCGGCTCTCGACGATGTAGTTTCATTATGTGCATATATCTGATTGAAAGAAGTAGAGAAATTTTGAATGTTTGATCCGTATTGAGGGAAACTTATGCCTACTCATACTATCAACTGTTAATACATGGACTTATTTTTTCATATGTGCGTATTTAATCGCACGAGCTCAAAGAAACCATGTGGGAGCTACGGTCGATGCTGAAGTTCCGACTTGAGTCGTTTCTGCTCCTGTGTATTCCCTTTTCCTTTTATTCTTCTTTCGAATGTACCGGTTGGATTTCTCTGCTAGTTTTCTTACTGTGGCAATAATGGGTCAGATAGATGTTCCCCGTTTGGTTGGACTTTCCCAAGGGGCTTTGGGCCCCGAAAGCCCCTTGGGGGAAAATTTTTGTGTATGGCAAAACTTTTGAATGCTCTTTAGTGGAATGTGGGCATTCCAAATGCTAAAAGCCCAATGCTAGGGTAGGACTGCTTTTAGCATTGGCATTTCCAAAATGCCAAGAGTCACTGTTCATTCTTTTTCCCCATCATCTTCTTCCCCGTTCGGCTCTTCTTCCCCCGCCCGAGAGTTGGCCAATTTTCGCGTTGGCGGCGCTCGGCCACAAGCGGGCTGCCGGATGCCTCGCCGAGGTCGCGCAACCTCGGGCGAGGTGGCTTGAGGTCGGTCGACCTCGAGCATCGCCCGGGTTGAGCGACCCGTGCGCCGCCGCCCGAGGTCTAGCGACTCGGCGGCGGGTGGCGCCACCCGGGCGTTGTCGAGGCGACCTTAGGTGAGCTGCTCCCCACCATCACCATTGCCTCCCGCCACCACCAGTGCCACCGCCACCGCCCGCACCCAACGATCACCCAGCTCCCCACGATCACCCAACTGCATCTCCTCCTCCCTTTTCTTTTCTTTTTTTCATTTTTCTTTTTACTTTGAAATAGCTTTGCAAAACATACACAAAAAATTGGTTTCCAAACACACTTCCCTTCCCAAAATGCTCATTCTCTCAAGGATACTTGGGGAAATGCAAAGCCATTTCTCCAAAGTTGAACCAAACGGGGCCTATAGTACATTCGATGATTGTGTGTTTTTCTTTTGAGTGGCAATTTATAGTTTGATACTCATCCTGTAGATCTCCTTGATCGAGGATGGACAAGATCGGGTTCTTTCCTTTACAAGCCAGATATGAGTACTACGTGTTGCCCTTCTTATACTATCCGCTTAAAAGCAGTGGACTTTTCCCCTTCCAAGGAACAAAATCGAGTACACAAACGGATGGAAAGGTATTACTTTGATAACCTCTCTATATTATGGAGTCCATTCTTTGTCAATTGATTAGAGCAGTGGTCATCAAATATACTATTTGTCCTCCTATCTTCCCGGGCATGATGACCAGTTGGGTTTGACAAAGGGAACCAATCAAATCATTGAGGCTTATATTATCCCAATACTTATATATCATCTCTAGAGCCAGTTGGGTTTTTGACGAAAGCGATAACATAATTGAGGCTGGTCGCAAATGGCCACCAGCCGGAATCACAAACTCCGCCAGAAGGGACAAAAATGAGACGCTTTTTGGATGGTGAAATCGGAGTTAAAATGTGTAAGTTACTAGTTTTGCGTCGTATACGAGGCCTTTGCGAAAGATCTTCAAAAAGGAAGACATTTGAGCTGTGGGGATGAGTGAAACCAAAACAAACGACGGGCGCCGAACTTACGCGAAGGGAATGTATCACTCCCTAGAGACTCGAGGAAAGGTTGCGTTCTTGATATGGGAAGTTATGCAGTTCAAGATTCGGTCGATGCAATGAGTAGTATCAATGGAAAGGAAGTCCACTTTTATCCCGTGAGCAGTAAGCAAATGATTTCTTCTGAATAGGCAGAAAAAAGAATAGGAATAGAGTAGCGAATAGGGTAGAACTAGAACCGACCCAAAAAATAAAAAAGAATAGGGAGAAAAAAAGAAGTTCTTGGCTTGGGGTGCACTTGGTAATTGGCTGAATAGTAACTAAATCAAATTTTTTGTTTCTGAGAATAAATTTGAAATAAAAATATGTTTGATAAAGTTTTTATTCTATGGAAAAAAAAATCTATCTTTTGTTTCTAAAAAAGATTTGAAACAAAATCAAAAAGTAGAAAAAATTATTTCTTTATTCTCGAAAATAATTCCAAAATCAAACTCGAGCTTATTTTTCTTTTCTCCTTCTTTTCTCATTCTCTCTTCTTCCTCCCCCAATCAGTCATCGGCTAATGCTTGTCCGAGGCTCTAGCGAGCTTGTCGGACCTCACATAGCTGCCAATGACTAGCTATTGAGGAGGAAGAAGAAGAGAAAAAGAAAAAGGGAAATAAGAAAAAATATAATAAAAGTATTAAAAAATTAAGAGTCCTACCAAACACATTTCTATTATGAGGATAATTTTTTTTTGCAGTTATCAAACGCTTTCAAATGTTCAGAAATTGTTTCCGAAAATAGAATAACAAAAAATCATTTCTGAGTGAAAATTATTCTTAAAAACAAAATGGTTACCAAATACACTCTTGATGTTGTAACTTCAAAATCCTTTGAGAAATCACGGGCAGAATGAAGGGAATTTACGGGGATTGAGGTGATTCTCCTGTCCTCGATTCGTGTCCAGCTCGTGACCAGGACCCCATATGGCTCTAAGATGCTATTGTGTGATGTCTCTGATCAACTTTCACTTGTTCAATCATACAAATAAACAGCAGCGAGAACATGTACCAGTCTCATAAACTAAAAAAAACCCACGTACAGGAGAAGATTGACTACTCAGTTTAGATCAGAATGAAACAATCAAATGTTTTTTTTCCAATCATGTTATTTGACAGCAAGTAGCAGCAGCTACCAAACAAGGAAATCTTCAGTCGCAAGTAAATTCACATCAGCTGAAGAAGAATGTTGAAGGTTATTGAATATACATTTAGGGAGTTCAAATGGGCAATCAAACGTCATCAGCATTGCTACCCCCGATGATATCTGCATCCTGAGAGGCGCAGTAAGTGCTTCCATCAGGACCAACCAATTTATACCTGCTCAACAACAGAACATTTTCAATTCGTACAACCTTAATCCCCTTAAGTTTTCCAACGCACAACTGAAATGACCATCTGTAGTTTTACAATGTCTACTGACCGCTCGAGAAGAAATTTTCCTTCTTTGAACTTCTGACTATTTTCATGAGCAGTCTCCTGTAAAAACCACCCGAATCACTTGGAGCAACAAAACTAGTGTGTTTAAGCCATCATTTTAAAGTCACAGCATCCTGATCTTACATATTTCCACCCGACAATTTCTCCACAACCAACACAGGAAATGTCAGCAACAGTGTGCATCCCAGTCATCATCATTCTCTCTTCTCTCTCACCAGTAGACACATTTGCTCTGCCAAATAATTGAAAAATGAACAAACATGCGATAGAGAGAACTTAGTTACTGTTCATCACCCATCATTTGAGTATGCTGGTGGAAGGCGTGATTCAATTTCACCACTCTAGCTTATTGACATTTTCTTGAATACCTACAGACAGATATCCTAATTTCTCCATTCACAAATGTAATAAGCACAAACATAAAATTCCAGATGCAGGTTATGGCCAAAAGGGCTGCCTCTTCAAGCCAATTGGTCCCAATCTTACACAGCTCAGGAACATTCTAACATCATCAAAGGAAGCTGAAGCTGTCAAGTAAATAGAGCTGTAATCCAATGACATGCTTCGGACATATCAAGCAGACTGAAAAGCCCCTTCCCCCCAATGAAGAAATGATTTACTATACTGACATAACAGATGCAAGCTAAAATGTTTTTACTTAAAAAAACAAGAGAATTAACTCTCACATGCATCCATTTAGTTTCCCCTCCCAATTGGCACATTGTACCAATACAAAAGGGCGCCAAAGTCAAGAAAAACTTACACCATGCTGAAGAGGTAAGCTCTCCCATGCCTGCAGTGGAAAGACTGAGTGCAAGAACACAAGCAAACAAGATGTCAGAATGTGCAAGCGAGCTGACAACATACCAAAGTATCCTATTGCGTAACGTAGGTTGCAGTAAAACTAGAGACTGGTCTATTTATTAGCACTTGGTATTCTCAATTTGCTCCAAGAGAAACCAATTTTTGTAAAGTACTAAATCAGAAGTCGAAAGGGTAGATGACAGTACTCTCAACTTATCTAGGATCATAAGTAGGGAACTGATGCAGCATTCAGCACTACAACCTCATTCACACTCCATAAGTGGAAAAGGACAACTGGCAGTTAAGGTTTCTCATTAATATCTGAGACATCCTGAGTTCTATTTATAATTTTGTCTGGGAATAACTACCCCGCTCTAAGATTGGCTTCCTCTTATAGCAAAGAAACACCAATCGCATTCTCTTATGAGAAGGAAACTCCAGTTCTTCCTTCAAAATCCAATAAATATCAAATCTTAAAGATGACACAGGAAACAACTGCAAGAGTGAGAGGCCAATCTTTTCTCAAAACGCATAAGAGTGGAAAGAGGAACTTAGCACACTGGAGAATATTTTCACGTTTAGCAAAAGTGAATTCTGAAAGCATCAATGAGCAACCGATGCAGAAGTATATGACATCCATGGTCCTCCCACCTCCCCAAGCGATTGCCTTTTTTGAGAACCAAACAACAATCCTTTCTTTTTTCCAAAATAAGGATATAGCCATCACAATTTCGCATTTTCATATGTTAACTAGAAAGTAGCCCACCCCTCCTCCACCTTCACCGGTGCGGATGGCTACTATATTGGCCTACCAGTTCCTCAAACATCCCTTACGAGGTACGGTGGAGTCTACCCTCCCCACCTGAAGGGCCCCTTAATTCCTGAGTGTAATTATTTCTTCCCCACCCAGGAGAGAATACCCCATGTTTTACGTCCTAGAGTTCAGACAAAACAGTCTCAAGACATACTTGGGTCCAATTTCGCATTTTCATATGTTAACTAGAAAGTAGCCAACGAGGGTCCCGTCGAACAATCCTGGGAATCAAGTCAACCCTAAAAAGCTCAGCTGCATAATCCATATACACCGACTCGAGGTACAAGCTGCTCAAGATGCCCCATTAATTACTTCAAACTAAGACCAGATCTTTAATTCAGCATTGTGACAATCATCGACTTAGAGAGCCACAGTCTTTGCTCCTAGCCAGTATAGCTTATCTCATTTTCTCCTGTACGACGAAGAATACCCATTACCAGAACTCCAATCGAGGACGTAATCCCAACCCCGACCACCACGATCATCAGAGTGACCTCATCTCCTCGTCGTCGTCTCTAAAAGCTACGGACGACGACGGCGACGGCGACGGCGACGACAGGAGCCACACGTGGGGATCATCATCAGATCAGCAAGAAGGGGGTAAGACCAAAGGAAAAAGGAACCGAAGATCCTACCTTAGAAAGGATGTCTTCGCCGATCGCGAGGTGGGTCCTGCAGTGGCTGCAAGAGTAGATGTTCCCTTCGAGGATCACCGCAACTCCCAATTGATGACCTGCCTGCATCTTCTCCTCTGCTTTTCCGTGCCGTCGTCTCTGTGTCTTCCCTCTCTTCAGCCAGCAAAAGGAAAGTAATCGGAGAGAAAAAGCAGAGGGCTGTGCTTAAAACGATTCTACCTCGGCAACTTTTCTTTTAGAGAAAATTATAAAAAAAAATCCTAAATCTATTAAACTCTTACCAATTCGAGCCTAACCTTTTAATTATATCAAAAAATGGTGACTAAATCATATATATAATAAAAATTATATATTATTTTTGGATATTTATTTTTTCATTTTGGAATTTTATAAAGAAAATAAAAAGGTCGAAAGAAAAAGTACCTTCTTCCTCCCCAAGTGTCGGCGAGCGGCATTCACATTTCATTTTTCTTTATCGTTCCCATGCGAAGCGCGCAGGTCCACCTGTCAGCCTCCTATTGGGCGGATGATGATGATGGCGCGCAAAGAAAGATTCAATGGCGGTGCACACGTGCAAGCTTCCCAGCAATTTCCCTCCCCTTCTTCTTCTTCTTCTTCTTCTTCTTCCCCCTTGGACGCGTTCGAACGACTGCATCTCAATCGCCGATCGACTTGCCGACGTCCCGCGTCGCCACCGATCGATTCTCCGTCGCCCGAGTTCCGGGTCCAGGTCGCTCCCTGCTCCCTCGTCTCCTAGCGATTTTCACGTGTCTATGTTTTGCTCGAGTTTGGTGTCCTTTTGATCGCCTGAATTCATGTCCACTTCGTTTGCATGGTTAGTTTAGTTATGGTTTAGGATGGGTTCTGGTTGTTAAGAATAACAATGCATCACGCGTTCAAATTCAAAATATTTTGAATTCCTCGTTACAGTAATAACTAAATGATAAAAGTATTAACTAATTCAAAATATTTGGAATTTGAACGAGTCATGCGTTGTTATTCTTGACACTGGTAACAGTGAAAGTCTCTGGCCATGGAAACTATCGAGAGCATTTGTCTGTCGTGCTTATCGGGGTTCGTATGGTCGTTTGTTATGATCCTTTTCTTGTTAGCCAATCAGGGGATATGTCGTTTCCATGCTAGGTTTGTTTCTAGCCAGTCAACGGATTCGACGCGGCAATGCTCGCATGATGGTAAATCACATGGACTGCATCCCGAGGGGGAAAAAGGTTGCGGCATTTGAATGATCCGGGGATTCAGCAAACTGATTTAGGAAGTGAATTCGACTTTTTGCGACGCGATTTTTGCTGCATATGAATTTAGGAAAGCAAATGGCTTGTACCCGAAAGAAATAGATAGCCTATTTATGTCGGTTTGACTCGTGGTGATTGTTTACCTAAGGCGTTGGCATGACTCAGGTTGACAGAAGTTGCCTCTTCTGCAGTTATGTACGTCAATCCACGGCTGCAGCCTGGGGAGCCTAGGCCATCGACGCGTTCTCAGCCTAACCCATTCGAAGATGCTCTTTATGGAGCTGGTCCTGGACTTATTCGAGGTGGCCTTGGTGCATATGGGGAGAAATTTTTGGGATCAAGCTCTGAGTATGTGCAAAGCAACGTGAGTATTGCACTGACAAGTTATACCCCCTTTGGTTGTTGCTTGCCTTTTGAGCAACATCTGGATTTTTCTGTTCTTTTCATAGAACGATGCCTGGTAGTCCTCTGTTTTAGGTGGATTGCGATAATGGCAAGAAGGAAGCTCATGAGTTGCTCAAATCAATACTTTTTAGTTGTTTATTGTTGATTTGCAGGACGGTTGACTTATGCATAGCTGAGATGAGATTTTTGATGTAGTCTACTATTATTCTGCAACCTCTGTATATATTTTTATCTGACAAGTTTCGCTTGGCGTCTTTTGGATTTTGCTTTCTGTGTGAGCAGATTAGTAGGTACTTTTCTGATCCCCAGTATTATTTTCAAGTAAATGATCGATACGTGAGGAACAAGTTGAAGGTGGTTTTATTCCCATTCCTTCACAGAGTAAGTGATGTCGTCATTGGGCAGTCGTCATTGGTAACTCTTGTTCATCCTTTCATTGATCTGCTTTGTGTATTCCTTTCTTCAGGGTCACTGGACACGAATAACGGAACCCGTGGGAGGAAGGCTATCATACAAACCCCCTATTTATGATATCAATGCCCCGGACTTGTACATCCCATTCATGGCTTTTGGCACCTATGTTGTTCTTGCTGGCTTATTGTTGGGACTTCAGGGCCAGTATGTATTGCCTTTTTGGATGTTGAAGTTTGCATTCTTCTGTTTCTTAGACATTATCAATTTGTCCTTGGAGACAAGTTCTTTCCTGGATCTCCCATAATTGCTTTCACGCAAATAATGCTAGCATTCATCTTGCTTTGGACTGATATTTCGCATTGCCCAAGCTTCTTGGTAAACATTAATAAGGGGTTTTCTTTTCAGGTTTAGCCCAGAAGCATTGCAATGGCTGTTTGTCAAAGGATTGCTTGGCTGGTCTCTGCAAGTAATGTTGCTGAAAGTCACATTGCTTTCTCTGGGTGGTGTCGAGCCACCTTTGCTGGACATTGTGGCATATGCTGGGTACTCGTTCGCAGGGTTGTGCTTGGCTGTTGTTGGGAAAATTATCTTAAGATACATGTACTTTGTTATAATGCCATTGGCCTGCTTGTGTATGGGCATTTTCTTGGTGAAGACAATGAAGAGAGTCCTTTCTGCAGAGGTGAGAAGTTACGATGCAAGTAGGCTGCACTACCTCTTGCTCTTCATTGCTTTCGCACAGTTCCCACTTTTCTCATGGCTTGGCAATATTAGTCTCAACTGGCTTTTCTGAACTGAATCATGTAATTTTTTGACTGGAAAGAGTCCGTTTGGTAGCATTTTTTATGATTCTTGTACAGTTAACTTCTTTAATTCCCCTCTTAAATTTACTATGTTGAAGTTGGTTATTGATCATGCAACTTTAAGGCAGTGTTGATGAAAAGACTACATGAAAAACAACTTCTCAGAACACGGCAATTATGACGTTACATATCTCTTTTTTCTTTTTTTTTTAAAACCTGGACTAGTGGTTCTGACTTCTCATCAGTACAGAATCACAAAAAGATAGTGGAATAAGGAGGATATTTACTTTATTAACATTGTATCTAAACCACTGGTATTGCCTGGCCTGGCCTGAGGTCCTGAGTATTATCTATTATCTTGCCATTTTGGGGCCGTTTCTCACTTCAATCGCTTTAAAAGGAAAAGATGATCTCAATCCGTCTCCGTTATGGAGACCGTTGGATCAGATAAAGCCACAAGAACAGAACTTGTTTCGGTGATCGGCAAGTAATCTTCTTAACTGGTTAATATCTTTTCATGCTAAGTTACTCGCAATTAAGGTGTTGAAAACATTACCTTTTGTCCTTGGATGTTGCCAAACAAAGAGAAAATGTACTTATTACTGTTACTTTTCACAGCAACCATTCTTAGAAATGGCTGTGTAATGGATTTGAAGTTACTTTTCCCTTTGAAAATCTTTTGATCACACTGAATATGTAATTTAAATTTCTGCATGCGCAATCACTAACTTCGCATAAGAGCTGTTAAATTCATAGATCTAAAGTTACTTCTCCATTTGGAAAGTTCCCAGTGACATGACAATATTACGAACTGGGAAACATTACATAATTTCTGTCATACAAAGTTGCTAAATGATGTGAATACTAGTTAAATTCACTATTTGAAAGTGTGTTAGATAGATTTGAAGTTACTTTTCCTGTCCTAACCCACTCCAAATCCACATCCATGCTAGCCAATGTATTCAATGGCGAATTATCTCCATTTAGCCTCAAAGTATTTAGGAATCGATCAAAGAAGAAGCGACCTGCCATAATTTTTGGCAAAAGATTAGATAGACACTGCTAAAACCAAGCCTCACAGCTGTTGATGATAACTCCTCATGTTTCAGGGGCATGCCTTAGGGTGAGTGATCATATGGCAACGTTGGGTCCATCCAATGTTACTTTTGAAGAGTGCGATGAGCAGCCACACAAAGTGGCTATCCTGTCTGAATTTAACTGCAGAAGATGGGTATAGCGACCCCGTTGTAAACTTCACCCATGCATAAGCTCGACTCATCGTCGTCACAAAGTAATGCATAAACGGATGCTTTTAATACGGAACCACAAATTTTAAGTGTAATTCTAACAAAGAAAAAGAAAGGAAATCTAGTGGAAGAAAGACCTGTCTATTTCTTCTAACCCGTAACATTAAGGACGACTTCTAAGGCAGTTCAACGAGTTACTTTAAGATGTACATGCATTACGCGTGCATACATAAATATATACGCGTATCTATGCACTAACACACCAGACTATGAACAAACCTATCAACCACTACCCTCGAAAGTTAACTCCTCCATTCTCATCCGAGATCAGGGACGGTGAAGTGCTCCTCATCATCGTCTGGGATTTCAATCCTCGGCTTCTTGTGTGAGACATTGGATTTGGAGGTCCTGGAGGAAGTGTAGTTGCTCGACTGTGGCATCGGCAGCTGGGGAACTTCAGCCGCTTCTTGAGGGACGTGATCACTGAAAAGCCCCATGTCTGCAAGCCACTCTAGCTCTCCAAACTCTAGCTGCTCTTTCTGCAAGAAATTTACAAATCAAAACGAGCTCTAGAAATAACAGAACAATGAGTTCAATTTTTGGGAGTGCAACGAATCACCAGAAACCCAAGTGCAGAGCATTATTAGCATATATAGTCCAAAGTGATCACACTTTATCTCACCTTGTCAGAAGATTCAAAATCCGTTAACTGCAACAGGTCATCGACGCCCCATGGCGAAGTCGAGATGGAAAGCTGTTGGTGGGGTGTTTTAACTGGTTGAGAGCTCTGATTCGGTGGCTTGGAGTGGGTTTTGTCACCGTCCTTGGCACATCTAGATCTTAGAGCCACCCTAATGCCGGTGGCTAGGAACCTCTGGTGGTTTGCAGAGAGGCTCCCCGCAGAATGGATTGGTTCATCACAGTCCTGACAGAAGAGAGCTCGGTCTTCGACACAGAAGATGAACGCCGCCTTCTCCTGTATGTCAAAGTTATCATGAGATCGAGAAACTAGAGTGGAAAACAATTTTGTGGCTCGTATCACCTTTGAATTACCACAGAATCTGCTGAAGTCAGAAAGCAAAAAGGACAAAGTAGTTCAATTTTGTTAAGCCATTTTAAGTCTTTCTAATAGTGCAAAATTCACAGTGCCCCCAAGGAACTAATTAGTGGCCATAGTAGGGTATTAAATTGGTAATCGCAACACGGTCATCAGCTAACTGTAAGGATTTGCCATTCATTATAATGCACATCAGGGTTATCATGGCCTTTAGACAAAAAGAGAAGGATTGAATCTGCAAAATTGAGCAACAAGCAGCTGCTAAATTTAGCCAGAGAGATTGATCTGTGAATAATTTATCCGGACAGAGAAAAGAATCATCATAGCTATGATAAGCAACTTTCTTTATGAACTAAAAGCTTAAGATAATAGAAAAACCAACTAGTTACTTCATACGAGATAAGCAACTTTCTCAATATTTATTTCATCAGCTTCAAATTGCTTACAAACAAAATTAGTTCTAAACCAGATTTCCCATTAAGAACACAGAACAAAAAGAACAAATTTAAAGGTAAATCAACATCGACCAACGCATTAAATAAGGGAAGTACCCGGCAAATGTCACAGGGAGGGAGTTGGTTGGAGAGGCAGTTGAGGAGAAGCCTCTGGTGCTTGCTCGCGAGTTTGTTCGCTGCGTGGATCTCCACATCACATTTCTCACACAGCGCAGCTTCATCCGCACAACATATCACTGTCGCCGGCGCTCTCTCGCACACATCACACTGTATCTTCATCTTCTTCTTCTTCTTCACCTATCAACCTCGACAAGTGAAGTCTCTAAACCAAGCAGCAATGTTTAATTTTGAAAAATGCCCATTTCAGGCCACGCTGAGAGGACAAACAGACAAGTTCAAGAGTAATTTTCACAATTAAGAGAACAAGAGAAATAGAGTATCAAGAGGTGGAGGGAGAGATATTGTTGCGTTCGTCTGTTTGTGCGCGTGGATGATTGATGAGGGCAAGATACACGAGAGTGTTCGGTGGACAGTTAAGGGGCGAGAGAAGATAAGGAGATATTAGTTTTGGCCCGAATCAACAAAAGCATGAAATCCACAACATCCACCAAGTCTTTGGTGGGGTCAGAGCCCCCATGTGGGTGAGCCGTCCTCAGAGAGAACAGATCTTTTATGGTTCCTCGACATAGTACATCAATCTTGAATGGGGATTGACGTTGCTTTGATTGTTGAAAAATCAAAAACATATCTTTGAGAACAACACGTGCCATGCGAGATAGGATCGTCAAGTCGTATCGTGTGTAGGATGTCGAGAAGTAAAATTTCTCCTTTTACCCTTCGTTTTTACGACAAAGTGTTAATTATTTTCAAGAAATTCTGTGGACATGAGTACTTCCTGCCAAACTCACAAGAGGTCAATCGATATTGACAGGAGCATATGGTGCTTAGAAGGAGAGTGGTTGCAACCTTTTAACCTCAAACTATATTCACATAGAGAACTTTTGGAGTGAAAGCTAATTGAACTGTGGGTCACTGCACATGCTCAACTTTGCTAAACCAAGGAATGAAACATCTCGTGGTTAAGGCCACCAAAGAAGAGTGAAGATTGAGCTTGACCCTGAAAACCCTGATTTTGAGCCTCCTCTGAGACGTTAGTCCTCGACGGACCTCCATTACGATTCCCGCTGCGGACTCATTAAAACCCTTCATCGACCTCTTGAGCTTCCACTTGAATCCACTGATCCGATCATGATCATCGTGATGGTCATGATCGGAAATATCTTCTTCTTCTTCTTCTGGCGGCGGGGATGATGAGGAGAAATGGTAGCTCTTTAGGAAGGCTTGCCTCGCATGCCAGTATTCGCGGCCTCGGCGATACTCGCATGTGCTAATTATGATTCCTTCGTTGCGGCGATCATCGGCTTGCAGACTGTAATCTTGGTCGTTGAGTTGATGATGGAGATCATCTTGAAGCGGTTCACGTTCACTACCCATGCGTGGTTTTGTCCTTTGGTGCTTCGCATGACGTTTTGGTGTGAGGGATACTAGGTTTCGTTGATGTGTCATGGCTTTATATAGACTCAAAATTAGGAAAAAATTACAGAAGAAAAGGGCTGGTGGTTGTAGAGATTAAGAAAATGAATGTATTACTGAGTGGGTGAACCACAAAGGAGAATGTGCAATTAGGGTTGGTAGCTTCTGTTGCACCCAAGACATATCCACCCCATAGAAATGAGAATGTTTAATATTGACTATTATTCCTTATGTATCTTCTGCTCTCCAGTGACGTCGCCTCTGAATCAAAAAGTCGAACTCTTCGATCATGTCACAAAAATTTTATTATACTATCATTGACGTCTTACTATCATACTGATCATATATGCCATGCAATAATGCCGTGTCATGTTATCAAACACGCGACCTCTTCCATATTCAATCAAAGTTTTGATCATTGTTGCCACTTCATCGAAAGAGTATTGTTTGAGTGTTAATTTTTCTCTATAGATTACCAAACCTCTGTTTTCAAATTCAATGGATAGATGACTTCAAAATGACCCCATTAAGTAACCATGTTTTCCTTAATGCCTAGTATTTTCGGTTTTCATTGTCATGTTTGATCATTCACGCCATACTGTAATTACATGTCATCATCGTGTCATGTTGTCAATACACGATCTCTTCTATATTAAATCCAACCAGTATTGTCATTTCATCAAAAGAGAATCGTATGGTGTTAATCTTTTTCTATACATAATCAAACCTTGGCTTTCAATTAACAGATGACTTCCTTGTGAATCAATCTCGCCAAAATAATATTTGCTGACGAATAAATTCTAGAGCTTAGTATGGAAATGAGATGGACCGCAAATGATCAAAAGTTTCCTGTGACTGGTTTCGCACCAGCTTATACTTACTAATGACGAAATATTTCATCGTAAAATCACAGCGCATCTCTATTGCACTTCTTCTTGTCCACAATCTTCTGAGGCCACCATACATGTAATTCGGGATTGAAAGTATTCCAAGGCTATTTGGCAGAAAATTTTCCCTACAAATTTAGGGGTCAGTCCTTTACTCTTGATTGGCATAAGCGGTTGTTGGCAAACCTATCTCATGCAATAATACTGATAAGAAATATGACTAGCCACTGGTCTTTGGTGTAACTTTTTGGCATTTGTGGAATTGGAGGAATCAAAAGTTATTTCAGAGAAACTTTTCCCTTCTAAGTACACTTTTTGAATCTGATCTTCGGATATATAACAATATCCCGTCTGTTCAATTAGTAGAAAATAGATTGTCTGCCAAGAGGGAGAAAAGATATAAGTTTGTGGTTGGACCCCCTCCTTCCAGTTGGGTTAAACTCAATTCTTATGTGACATCTAAAGGCAACTCAGATCTAGCTTCAGTAGGGGGATTTATTTGTGATGGGTCAAGCAATTGGCTTACGGGATTTCTGTAAACAGTGAGACTGCTCTTTTCTCAAAGCAAAACTATGGGGAATTTTCTTGGGCCTCAAATTTGCAATTTCTTCGGTTGTTACTATAGTTATTATGGAGGTGAACTCGCAAGCATGCATTTCTCTGCTTCAGAAATCAACATCGTTGCTTCATTCTAGTGACATGCTCATTCTCAAATTAGAAGTATATTTAAGTATTTTCAACAGGTCAAAATTCTCCACAATTTTAGGAAGGGAAATGCATATACAAATGGGCTAGCAAATTGCGTCATCCAATACAATAATGTGGGTGATAATTATGCTTTAAATAGGCCACGAATAGGTTTGCTTCCTATTTTGTTAGGGTGCCAGATTGAATCATATTTTATAGGAGAGTAATAATATAATTTTCAGGCTATGCTCACTTATCTATCACAAAAAATAATAATAAAAAAAATAGATAGACTTCCAAATGACCCCTTTAAGTAATCGTGTTTTCTTTAATTCCTAGTATTTAAGGTTTTCACTATCATGTTTGATCATTCACGCTATACTCTAATGCAATGCCATTTCCATGTCGTGTTGTCAACACATGATCTCTCTCATATTAACATCACGGTTCCGATCATTGTCGCCATTTCACCGAAAGAGTATTGTAGAGTGCTAATCATTCTATTAACATTACCGGACCTCGGCTTTCAGTTAATAGATGACTTCAAAATGACCCCTTTAAGCAACCGTGCTTTTCCTTAATGACTAGTACTTTAGGTTTTCACTAGTTTAAGAAGTCAAATCATTTTGGTCAATGGTATGAAACCATAACAAAGAGAGACTTTAAGAACCTTTGCAGAAATAATACGACCTTAAGATATTAAAAGAAAAAAAAAAACTCTCAAGCCCTGTAGCAGTCGTCCTTGATTAGGTTGCAAACCCCTTTTCTTTCTTCCTCCTCGCCAGTTCATGTCCTAGAATTCGGCTCGTGTCGATGTACTGTCGAAGGGATTCGAGGAAGAATTCTAAAGCCCATTTGAGATGTGGCCCAATGCTGTCTCCTCGTGGAGCCGGTCTTGGTCCGAGGCAAGATACGAGAAATCCAAAGGCGAAAGAACGAAGTGGCGATCTTCCGGAGTTCGTATACGCACGAGCGAGGCTCAGCTGGACGGCGCGCGACGACCCGGTTAAATCTAGAATTCGCGAAGAACGGGAGGATTTATTACTGGGACTTTGAAGGTGAGAAGTTACTGCTGCGAATTTTCGAGATTCGATCAGCTCTTTCTCGGTCTTTCGAAAGCAAGAAATCTTTATCGACCCATCTTGGATTCCTTTCTTGAGCCCAAGATATTGAGAGGAATCCTGCTCAAGAACGTCTCTTTGATCGGTTCTGGACAGCCGAGTTCCTAGTTCTGGGATATCTTGATCTGGGTTGTCTTGATATTTGCCAAATTATTCGAGAGCGGAATCGGGCAAGTCTCGTGCTCTTTGCGGTCGCGGAAGTTCCAATGCATGGGCGAGTGAGGAGGTGATTTGAGGTTTCTGTAAATGGGGAAGCCTCTGTTTTACGAGATCTTGGAGAAACCCGCGACGAGCTGCGTCATAGGATTGTGCTGCGCGATATGGTTCTTCATTCAGAAGAAGGGGATTGGTTACTCGCATGTCGGGCTGAGCTACGACGCCGCCGTCGAAGGGCACTACTGGCGGATAATCACCTCGGCGTTCTCGCACATTAGCATCTTGCATCTTGTCTTCAACATGAGCGCGCTCTGGAGTCTTGGAGTGGTGGAGCAGCTGGGGCTCATGGGTCTTGGCGTGGCGTATTATCTGGAGTACACCCTTGTGCTGGTCATCTTGTCAGGGGTGCTTGTGTTGGGGATTTACCATGTATTGATCCATCGGTTCAAGTTCGACCATTTTCGGAGAGTCACGGCTGTTGGGTATTCCTGTGTTGTTTTCGGGTGGATGACGATTCTCGCCGTGAAGCAGCCCTCGTCGAAGCTTGACCTTTTCGGGTTCCTTTCGCTTCCCATCAGTTTTGCGCCTTTCGAGTCGCTAATTTTCACTTCTATCATTGTTCCCCAGGCAAGTTTTCTCGGGCATTTGTCGGGAATCATTGTCGGGTATGCTGTTGCTTGGGGTGTGATTCATGGAATGAATAGTTATTGGGCTGTTTCAATGCTGGGATGGGTTGTGGTTGTGTTCATATATAGTTTGAAGCGATCCGGCGCCTATGATTTAAACTTTCTCGAGATTGAATCTGTTACTGATCCCTCCTTGCCGTCTTTGCGATTTGTCACAACCGGGAATGGTAGAACTTTGCAAATGACCGCACTTCCAGTTGGAGGTGTTGAACTCGTGTGACCTTTAGCCCTGCTTTCTTCTCTTGTAAGGGTGGGAGCTAGCTTAGGGCTTGACTCACTCGAGATTTTTCATGATGCACAATATAACAGTGATTTTTTATTGCCAAGATTTTATTCGCTCCATGAAGATTCCGCTATTCTGTAAATGTGTTTTGGTAAATCACTCTGTTGTATGGTACTGATACCATTTGTCTGCATTGTTACACTAGCAGATGGTTGTCATTGCTTCCTTTTGTGGTGCATATTATACAGTTGACTATCTACTTCAGTTATGTTGGCAAATGAGGAAGCTTTCTTCTTCTTAATGACAATATTTAGTTGGGCCATAATCTTGATATTCCTTGGCTTGGTTGTTTGAAACGTTTGGATATATTCATTTGGCAAGTTGTTCTAAGAACATTAATAATTTAGGGGATGATGGCCTTCAGGTGATACTTTTATGATGGGGATCACTTAGATGGTGATTCTCTTGCAAGCTTGACCAATCAACCTGATTAAAGTAGCTATCGAACCATGATTTAAGTGATTTTCTTGCAACCTTGACTAGTCATACTGATTCAAGTAGCTATCGAACCATGAAGCTTTGTCATGAAATATTGATTCTTCATGAAGTTGCGTTGCCCCTCTCTCTTTCTCTCTCTCTTTATAGTATATGCTTGGGTTTCTTTCTTTGCTTGCTTCCGGATCAAGCAGATTAATTTCCAGGACAAAATTACTTTTTTCTTTTGTTGCGGTGGCACTGCTTTTTTCTTTCATGCTTACCTACCCCTGCGTGAAACCGTTGTAATGAATTAGGAATAGTTGTAAAAGGTTTTTTAACACCTTTGTTGGCTGCATTACTTATATAACTATTTCCAGAACTTGTTGGAGTTCATGCTTTTTATGCTCGTGTTAGTAGGATTCCCTGCTCCCGGCTGCCGTGTCTCCCCTCTTCACACAATCAAATGCTCACTGTTGAAGCTGTGGCAATGAACGGAAACTTTTAAGTCGGATAATTGGTAATAATTTTGTATGCATGACGGCTAACAATAAGCAAGCACATGTTACACCTTCTGTCTTTGCGTTAATCATGCATGCAACTTTTTCGTCGTTTTGATCATCAGTCTTTCCTGTCCGGTTCCCCTGCGTATTGATGTAGTCCTGCGAGTTATCAAGATCACTTGCGATGCTTTCGCTTCTCTTTCTCCACTATTATAGTGTCAAATGGTCTGATGAACGTTGAGATTCTGCGCAATGTCTCTCTCTGCAACTATGTTCTTTTGGCAAGTGATGAATGTACGCACAGGTTTTGATTACAGAGGAGTGTGTAAACAAAAAGGAAATCGTGACCTTTCTTGAGCCTCTATAGTTGTTGCGAGTAAGACATTTTGCGGGCACATGGCTCGGTTGTTAGCCTTCACTAGCTCCATCAATGCTCCTGGGAAGACGGTGTCCAGATCTAGTGTTGTTCGCGTCTGATGATATATGTGCTTCGTCTATCTACTGATTTAGCAGAAGACTTTCACAGGCTCTTACACTTAGCAACCCAAGCAGCATATTCATGATTTGGTAGTTGCAGCATATCGGCTTAGGTCAGCCTTTTCTGATTTGCGCTTTGCAAGGATTCTAGCCATCTACGGAGATTATGTTTGGACAACATCTTGAGTAGATTTCTGTTTCAGTTTTGATCAAAAGCGACGCAATTAGGAGATTGGACTCCTTTGATGAGAGAAATTGAAAATTCTGAATGGTCTTTTTTCAGGCTTTCCTGAACTGTTGGTTTCTTTCTTCAATGTTGATTATCTTCTAAGATGTACAAGAATTTTTGTCCTGGTATTGGTTACATCTTGACAGTTCTTGAAAAGGGCTTGAAGCGTAGCGTCACCGGTTAACACTTGGAAAGATTGGTCTGAACTAAAAAATTGACCAATAAACGGATGCATCAAACTAATCGTACCAACGTCCTATCATTCTCTTCTATTAATTTCATTAGTTAAATTTGATAGACACCCTGACGTGACGCTGCCGCGTACTTGAATAATACATCCATCCACTCTTTAGGAAGACGGCTTCTTGGGATATTTACTAAAAATTTTATGACTAAATGGAACGAATTCAAAATTCAAAATTTTTAGAATGAATGATGTTTATTTTGAATATGTATTAAAATTGGCCGTGACTTTATAAATCAATTTCATGATCCAAATCTTTCCATTTCCTAGCATTACTACTTTATGAGCTTTATGAGTTGGTAGAACGAGGTGATTGACAAATAAAGAAGGGGGAGGGGGGGTGGGGGCGCGTACGTCTTTAAAACCAAATGCTAGCCGTCACCTACACCAATCCATCTACTCAGAACTAAACCCTCTATTGGGAAAATAAACACACTTACATATATATTGCTGCATCATATTCACAAACTGAAGGGCATATCAGTTTTCATTCAATTCAAAGTTGGCAACACATAAATACAAGGCCCTTGCAGACGTGGAAGATGGGTAGACAAAAGAATCATTGTCAGTCCTCAGCCATATGATCTACTCTATAGATGAATGAAGTATCGGACAGCATGAGCAAGCGCAAAGAAGTACATTTCAGCTCAGACGTCCCCAAATTCTTCATAAGTAGACATAGTCTTTGATAGCAATAAATGCTTCCAGAAATCAACATCAACTCTGCATGTGGCACATATAATCTGCATGAAAACAATATACACCAAAAGCTGATATATTATCAACAAACAGAAAAGGCTGGCGATGCATCTCTCTTTCTCTCACACATGCACTCTCCGCAGCGATTTAGTTTGCTGAAGAAAGGAAAGAAAGTTTCGAACGAATAGATCACCAAATTAGCAGTTTTGTGGAATGCAGAGTGTGCCAAGACCAGTAAATGGCAGAATAAGTCCTAGTTAATTTGAAAACAAAAGGCCTCAGTGACACATGGATGATGTTTCAAGAGTCCGAACACTTGAATTGACTTCCCACTACAAATATTGTGGCACTGGCAAGCATCAGATACAGCCACAGAAGCGCAAGTGTAATTCCAATTACAAACTTGAAGACCTTCTAGTCAGGTCCAAAGTCGGACCCAAGGTGAGCTCTTTTCTGGTGGGAGTCCTAAGGGTGATATCTAAGCAATTGTCATTTCACAATTTTCTTATCTTTTCAAAAGAAGTGAAGATCTCCCCGAAAAAGGAGCACCTTGACTAGTTCTTGATAAAGTTCTTGTGTCAAAAGATCTCCTTTAATAGAGGAGTGCTAAAGAAGAGTGCTAATGAGAAGGTGTAGCGAATCTTATGCTAGCAAAATTGATTTTCTCTGTGGAAATGCATAAGAAATAAGAACAAAGAAATAACAAGCTATTAGACCAGTATCACCCATCAAAACATCCCTGAACAGCTTACCATTTTCCTAATATATCATTCTTGTTATCACTGCCAATGCCATTACTGTGCACTGATCCAGAAGGAGAGCTGTCTTGGGAGCCTTGATTAATTAAATTGGAAAACCCTTGACCGATGGACCTCCACCATCTAGTGGAAAGAGACGACTGTAAATTTACATCAGTACCATCAAACAATTCCACTGGCCTAGCTGAAGCAGGGTCCAGCTCTGAGAATCTAACGGCGCCCAAGATTCTTTCTGGTAGCTCCGACTCCGTCTGGCTCTCAATAAGGAAGGCCAAATCAACTGTCAGTGTTGTAATGTAGCCAAATGCCAAGTGAACAATCGCACTGGCAACCATCGAGGACCCAATATCGACATCCACTTCTATAAAATTGTCTGATACAACATATTTACAGGTAAGGGCACGTCCAATTATGCAAATAGCCTGCTCTCCAACTGCCTTTTTAACTATCCAAGGACCCTTCACAATGTTTGCAATCATTTTGAGACGTGAATTTTTATACACATCATCACCCTTTAAGAACTGGTCCACCAGGGAACCCTCTTGAATAGGTTCCTTGGCTACAAAATACGCAACAGCACTATAGTTATCCTTGCTTGGCACTTGGAGATTAAAAGCCCATACAAAGGGTCTTTCCCCGTCTGGAAATTCAGTTTCGATGGCCTTCCTCACACGGCTATTTGGATTTTTCATGACCTCCCAGACTTTTGCAGGGCTTTTAATCCAATCGAATGCAAGAGGCCTCAAGAGATACTCGCCAGCAGGAATTTTGACCCTGTTTGCAAAATATTCTGGACCTCTAACCATAAATTTGTCTCCAGGTGGAGAAGCCCATCCGTTTGGACAGTTATCAGGATCAAGGCATGGAACAGCTCCTCCGACTTGACTTTCTCTATCCACTGAGGATCATTTGCGTCAGCATGGCTCCCCATTTCCACTGACTGACTGCACCATCAAATAATTCAAGATTACAAAGAACATTAAGAAATAGCACAAATGATGAATATGTTGTTTCACCACTGAGGTAAGGACGTGAGAAACACCGAAAATCTACTGATCCTCTAAATGTATTGTTTCGCCTAATATTACATGGAGGGCAGAAAGGTCCCTGCCGTCAAATACAAGCATGTTCCTTTTGTGAATCGATTTTGCTTTACTCATAATATCATAATAGCAGTAGGGACAAACAGAGACAGGAAAAAGAGACCACTTAGCAAAGTGTCCATGCCTCTCAAAGTAGGAATACAGAATACTAGTACACGCATGTTAGAGAGTAAATTGGTGAACTGATCTTCATTCTTTTGTTTACTTATACCTAATCAAGACGATGGAGGGCAACAGCCTTCCAAGTTCGAACACTTTTACCAACCTACGTATCCACAGAGACGCAAATCGATCCAATGATTACCTAAAGGGACAGAACAATCTTCAGAGTACATCTGATGACTGTGCCAAGCGCTCAAGAAGAAACTTCTGAAGGCTCGAGCAACTTATCAACAAAAAGAGCTATCAGAAACAGGTTGCCACGTACACATTAGTCAACTATTATCACTCCTTCCAAAATATGGAGAACCCAAAAGCACATCAGTAAACCAAACTTTTTCGTGCAAAATCTTCCTTAAGGTTTCTTTGGCACATAATGATCTACACCCCATCGAGAAAAAGGGCAGTCTTGTATAGAACATGCTTGACATCTACCTCAGTGTCTTGCTATGAATTTTTCAAAATTCTTCACCCAGAAAAGAGATAACAGATATTTAAGAAGAAACTGCATCCATTTCAACAGAAAAGGATTAACAGCCAAAACCCAAAAAGCAACCTGAAGCTCTGCTGATATCTTGAACATTAGAACAAGATTTTAAGACCAAAAACACACAAACCACAGCTTGCACCCACGAATGAAATCACATGGAGAAAGGAGCAGATCAAACGCCCGGAATTCAGCTTAATAATAAGCAAACAGAATCAACACAAGAAACCAGCTTAACCTGCCGCCACCACCGCAATCATAAGGATCATCCAATTTCAATATCAGGGCTCAGCCTCGAATCGAGATTAACAATCATCTCGACCCAGAAAAAGAATCGCTCGCACGTGGAAGTGCAGACCAAAATCAACACAAAAATGCATAACAGGCGCAGATAACCGAGCGATTACACCGCAAAGGGACAAAAGAGACGCTTCAAGAAACCATGACAAATGAGGATCGAGATGCATGAGTCACATATCTCGTGCCGTATAAACGAGAAGTGGGGAAAAGGAAGAAAAGATCGAACCTTTAGCCGTTGAGGAGAGATTTCAGAACTTGGGTCTGTCGCATAACAAGGTAAACAGATCATATATGTAGTCAAGGACTCATTTTGGGTTTTGGGTCATGATTTATCCAAGTCAAGACGGGAAGCTTCATCGACAGCTCAAGCGGAGACCTCCCCCATTCATTTGCTGTCATTCCTTTTCTCTCTCCTTTCTCTTTTGCTTTTCCAAGAATTGTACTTTTATTTCGCCAACAATTTTTACAGGGTAGAAGCTTAAAGAAACGATCTTTATGGGGTGGAAGAACGACCAAGCAAGGCAGATGAAGATTCTAACGTTCGACTATAGAGAGAATGTAACGATTGCTTGTATGGGTCGTTGTTGTCGGTGTCCTGCCGGCCGTGAATGAGAAGGGTACTTGGGAATTGACATTAGTTTTGACCTTTGGTGGCCTATTTTGATTGTTGTTTCTTCTGGCCTTTTCCATGGATTTCGCATATGAGAATTGTCAATTTTGAAGTGCAAAAGAAGAAAGCATGTTTCTTTGGACTTAGTTAATCTTGATTTCATTTGTTTATACTTTGAAAAAAATTTGCACAAGAAATATAGTTTTTTTTTTTTAAATTACCTGTGGGAGTAATCAAGTGGATGCGGATTACAATTTTGGCTAGGGAGTTTGGACATGAAGCATGGATGTATTTGACCACAAATGCTCCAAGTCCATTCGGTATTATGTCGTTATTTTGGATCATAAATATTTGTGCATTGAGGAGACGTTGCCATTTTGTTCCCTATTGACACACATGACGGAGATGACTTGAAAAGGAGATAATTAGGAATTTTTGACAAATCAATGCATCCATTTCATGTAGGTCAAAAGCTTTGTCAAACCATTGAATTATGTTTATCCTGTTTAGTGTGATATATCCATATGAATTAGGTGCGCATGAGTGTAAAAAGTGTCTTCTTCTAAAGAAATGACAATAGAATTTGGAAAGGAGCAAGAAGATTGATCCCCTTTTGAGTGTATCAATATGTGGCTAAAAAGAAGATTAAGTGAGCATGACCATGGTACATGAATTAGAAATGATGGACCAACGCCAACTTAGCCTTTTCTCTTAGAAAACTGAGATGGTTTGGAATGAGAAGCAAAATTTCTTATATGAGTGCACTAGTCTGAATTCCAACACAGGAATCGGCAAGATTGTGGCTCCAAGTTTGATTTAGGGTGAAAATGTGCACTCTCACTGAGCTGTAATGAAATATTTATGTCTTATTAGATTATGATTAAGAATTAGTTGCCCCATGACATCATCCTTTGAGAAATTATTATCGCAAAATATGCCACAAAGATTCTCTTAAAAGAGTTCACATGGATGTTTAGACATCTGAATCTCTCTACTTATGTTTTATAAAACTTTGGCTGGCCCCCTTTTTTTTTTTTTAATCTTGCTCCATTTTTTCCGTCTTTTGAGGATTATGCTCATTTAAATGTTCCATCCGTACATACAGATAAGCTAATTTGAAATAAAAGTTTCCATCCGTACATACAAATAAGCTAATTTGAAATAAAAGTCTGTACTTAATCCGATCATAAAACTTGCACGGTAATATATATAGCTCAACACAGAAAAATTATCTATCTTCACAGTAGTCTATATAAATTTTACTCTTCATTGGTTCCCATAGATGATATGTGCGTTATATTTTCCAACAAACCAATGATGGATTGAGGTGCTAACTACGGCTGTTGCCCTTGCTCTTTAGTTGCACGGTTCCACTTAGGAACTAGGAACCGGATCAAACTGACCGGTTGAGTCTAGTTCGGTATAATGGAACTAACCACTTAGCAAAATAAATAAATAATACTAGAGTTATTACAATTTTAGGATTTATTGTTATTTTTAAATAAAAAAATTGTCGATTTGGTCCATCGATCCAGTTTCCCCCCAAAACCGGGAACTAACCGAAAATCACCGGTTCTATTTTTATGAAACCAGGAATTGGACCAACACCTCTAGGAATCGGATCAAATTGGTTAAGTCCGGTCCGGTCCAGGCAATCCAGTATGCTCACCCTTGCATGCAATCCCATGAAAAGTTTCTTGGGATCGTACCCTAGCTAAGTATTGTAAATTGAAATTTCTTTCATCTTGCCCCCTCCAAGCTAGATTTCTGTGCCGGCCACTGCATTGGATCATCTCAATCTTCCCTTGTGTATGATACTTGTATCTAGCACAAGAATAAAGAGGCGGAAGAACAACAGTTTCAACTTCCAATGAACGCATTAACATCATAAATATATAGATGTAAGTCACATCTTAGCCATATTTTCATTGATAACCAAGCCTCCATTGGAACTTTTAGCCTTTGTCATTAAAACCGAGGATGGTTCTAGCCTTGTAGGGCGCTTTATGGCAAGACATCCCAAGATTGATCACTCAACAAAAACTTCTCTTGGCAATGTTCTTCTTGCAAGGCTTTTAATGCGGAA
>CM027824.1:3452752-3624663 GCA_016097485.1 Eucalyptus sideroxylon x Eucalyptus melliodora
TGCCTCTCGATCTGGTCTCGTCCATGGCGATGGGAGAGGTCGAGATCTCGATGGCCATGGACAGAGCCTGGATAGCAAGGGAAAAAAAAAACAAAAGAGGAAGCCATCTCCTTGCAGTCATCCCATGAGTCGGCTCGTGATTGGCCATGGCAACAGGCGAGGTTGAGATCTCGAAGGCATGGACAGAGCTCAAATATCGAGATCTATTGTCCCTTGCAGTCGACTTCTGGTTGGCCATTGATGATCGATATAGACAACACCTGAACACGTTCGACCATGGATGAACGATGACGATGGCAACCATGGACAAGTGACGATTTCGGCCATGGACGGTCAGATCTCGAGAATGATGAGACGGAGAAAACAGAGGGAGCCGGCCATGGTCGCTCTAATGCAGCGGTGGTCTGCTTGGTCACAGCGCCGGAGACTCCCCTGGTGGTGACAACCGGCAACTCCGCTGGTGTCCGGAAGAGGAAGAAGAGAGAGAGCTGAGAGGTGAAAGTTTTTAAAATTTTTTACTTCCATGTCAGCTGAGATGGATTGATGGACGGGTCAATAGTTTAGTGGAACGAGTGAAAAATGTACGCCACCTATGACGCTGATATGGTGGTAATAAACCACTACAGATTTTCTCAATAGATAGACATTTAATCAAGATACGAGGTAGTCATATGTGGCTAAAGAATGCGTATTGTTTGATCACACTACTATATTTTAAAGTATTAATTCTTTGGTTTATAGAACCATATAAAAAAAACACAAAATTGATTGCACAAGCATCAATTTGTGTGCAATCAATTTTACGAAAATCAAAGTTCACGGTTAAAATCAAACATCTACTAAGAATTCAAAGACTAAATTTTTGTTTGGTCTCTTCTTTTTATTAATCTAAAAATACAATACTAGCTGATGAAATCAAGTAGTAAATGATGTGATATATCTTTATTGAATCTTTAAACATGACTCACTTGTTCAAGTAGTTAATGAAAGTTTATTGCATCATCTCTTCTATAAATCAGTTTATCATTTTTTCTTCACTTTTGTAAGAGGTGCTCATATTGATTTTAGACAGGGTCCTTTTATTATGGGCAAAATGCCTAAATTGTATCTTATTGTTGACCCAATGACTAATTACACCCTCTATTTATGTAAATACCATTCACATACATTTAAGGAAAACCCTAAATTATAAAGATCAAATTGCCCCTTCTAGCACACTCATTTTAACATCTTAGTTAGGGTTTGTGTGGTTTGATTTTTTCTTTTTTTTCGAGTTTTTTTTTTTTTTTTTTTTTTTTGGTGAATGTGAGAACTTAGGATTTTGCAAAAAGTATTTAGAAGAAAAATAACATTTTTTATATAGGGACATTTTTTTTGGTAAATGTGTACAGTGGCCTCCACAAATAAAACTCAAGTATGTATTTGATATTTTCAAAAGTAGAGAAACCACTGGGGTTTGCTCTAGTGGCGATCCTTCCAACATGGAAGGGGGAGGTGGGAGGTTCGAATCCCCATCTTCTCAGGGGGGTTGGGATGGGGACGATTTAATTTCAAGTGTGTGGTTGGGGTGGGGACGATTTAGTTTCAAGTGTGAGTTTCGACTCCCACACTCTGTAAGGAGATAAGACAAAAGTTTGAGAGTGAGAATTATAATAGGAGTAGAGTAGGATCGACCAAAAAAAAAGTAGAGATTTATAAATTATACTAGGTAAGACTCAAGGCATATTTTTGGTATCTCACCTTTTTTTTTCCTTGGACCCCAAGTAATGTTCCTCTCTATTCTTTTTCTTTTTTCTTTTTTTTTTCACGATTCTCTTTCTTTTTTTTTTTTTTTTTTTCACGAAGACCCCATGAAATATTTTTAACTTGCACATGATTTGTGAGTCAATTTTTTTTTCTTCTTTTGAATTTTTTTTTTGGCCAGAGTTTGTAAGTGAAGTTGGGTCGGCACTTGCATTTACTAGGTGCAAATAAGCTTAGTCAATATCAACCATTGAATTAAGTGGGGTCTCATATCAAGTCCACATAATTCAATGATGGGATGCATTGATCTCATCATCTATCGTTTGATTTCATCATTGTTTCTCCTAGAGAAAGATACAAAGGTTTGAATTTTGAACTTTGTCTCCGGCACTTATGGGCCTAGCAGTCAAAACTTCCCACCACCAAAATGAAAACCAGTAGAACAGTCAGCAACCACTTTTCTCATTGAGTGAGCAAGCCTTTATCTAAGGAAGTTACTGTGGTTGCATTGGGCCCGCTCATTGTCTTCTCCAACACTGCCTCTATTTTTAAAGTTATTTCATCCACGTGTGAATATATTTTGCATGAGTATTTACTTAGGACTCCTCTCCATATTCAACATAATTTCCCTACAAAACTCAAAAGAATCACCAAAAAGTCATAAACCTATTTTATGGACTCCATTTCAATTTTAAACTTTCCAATTTTATCAATTTAATTCCAATTTTTTTGATAATTTGCTAATGTAATCATTTTTATCAATTTTGGCTAAAAATCACTAATATGATGTTGACCATCTTAAGTGACATGATCAATGCTAACATGGACAATTTTTGTAAATTTGTTATATTTATTTTCTTTTGTTTTTTTTTTTTTTTCATCTTGGCCGTCGAGAGCCAGCCAGTGACCTTCACCGATCACTAGGTGAGGGCTGCCTAGCCTGCGACTGCAATGGCCTCATCAAGTGACTGGCGAGGGTTGTAGGCCATTGTTGAGGCCCCGATGACCCTCACTAACCATGTCGGAAAAGGGAAAAAAACAAAAAAAGTTATATAAAAAATTCAGAATTTTTTTAAAAATTTGCATAAATTGTCAACATTAACACCAGCCGTACCACATAGAATGATTGACGTTTACATCAATGATTTCGGGCCAAAATTGGCCAAAAATTCTAGCAAATCATTAAAAGGTTTATGATTAAATTGATCAAATTCAAAAATTTAGGACTCATTGACGTACGTATATTATTTTTATGACTTTTTTTTTTTTTGGTTCTGAACTCTTATGTGTTTGCTTTTCTATATGCGCTTATCCACATCACTCATACATATTTGACTCATTTATTAATCACGTCATACTTTTAAAAACCCAACATGACACTTTTATAAATGAGTCATACAACATGATACGTTTAAGAAATAAACCCTTACAAAAAAAATGTTCAAATGAGTAATAGAGTGCCTAAGTGTATCGAACTAGATCGCATTGACCCAAGTAATATGTTAACTCAATTAACTAATCGTTTCTTGGCCTATCATGACACATTGAAAGGGTCAATTAGCAAAGAACACAATTTTTTATTAGTGTATAAAAAGTTGTTTCGTTTAAACTCAATTTGAATAAACTTACAATCATGTGTCCTTTTCATGTCATGTTAATGAGGGTCTAATTCTCTAAAAACCCCCAACTTTAGGTACAATTTTGAATTTTCCATTAACTTTTTTTTATCTAAAAAAATTCACCAAATTTTACTCTACTTCTGATTCTATCCACATGTCCAAAAATTGCAAATAGTTTCTTCAAAATTATGAATATCGAGGCCAATTACAGATTCATTATTAAAAGTTGCATCTTCATAAATATGTTCTCCCTTGCACAAAACAACAAACCTCCTAATATTGATAATATTGAAGAAACCAATGACAATTTTTGGATAAATGGTTAACAAGGGTAGATTTGGACTAAAGTGAAAGTCAATAATCCTTTTTTTTTTTTTAAGACGAAAGAATATTGGGTTAGAATTGAGATTAACCTAATAATAGTTTTTTTTTTTAAAAATGAAATTAGGCTTGTTAATCAGTGGTGTAAAAAATTGGCCATCCCACAAAGCGATGCTACAATTCTTAGCTTGATTCTTTTTCTTTAACTTGGACCCACTTCATATTCTTTTTTCCTTATTCCTTTTTTCTTTAACTTAGATTTTTTTTTTCTGCTTTTTTCCTTTAACTTAGACCCATTTATATTCTTTCTTTTCCCCTTTGACGCAATGCTCTTAACTTTTACGAGATTACGTGATTCGGGAGTCACCCTTTTTCCCTTAGAAAAATTTTTGATAGGAATTTGTGAGTCACTTTGGTGTCTTATAGTTCATGCACAGCTATTGGCTCTTGATTCCAAAATAAAATTATTGAATAATTAAATTAATAGATTATAGGATCATACCTTAAAATCATTAACCATTTTCCTTGCAAAAGTGGGAAACAAGTAGGTGTTTTGAGCTTTGGAAATGGATAGAAAATTGTATCAGACGTTCTAGTATGTTTTCCCAGATTTCATATATTTAACATTAATAATTCTTAAAATGTGAGAGAGCCATAAGAAAATAAACATGTGAAAATATTAAGCAATATCATTTTCTTCCTTAATTCTACATTTGAGATCATGTTAAATGGAGAAAGAAAGGATGAAGTAGATTCTTTGTATCTGTTAAAAGCAGATATTTCAATATTGCCTTTTCCTTTGTTCTTCCTCTCGTTCTTTTTTTTTTCTTGTGTTTTTATGGAATTATTTCTAAAAAAGACTACTAGTAGTTAGGGTTATGTGGATGGCAATTCTGTTTAAAGTAATTGAACAGAAAAAAAAAAAAAAGTCTATCCAAAGTTAGCAGTACGTGCAGAAATGGTTTGTGTGCAATTTGTTTTGGCAATTCAGGTGAATAACTACACGTATGAAACTTACTTGAAAGATTTTTTCCCTTAGACATTAATTTTATGAGATTAGTGTTCATATCAGCATATTTCATTAATGTCAATTAATGAAATGATGACATTGAACGTTTAGCTCAAGTGACTAGTTGAACCGATTGTTTTGCAAACCTTGAGCGATTTAACAGGATTGCAACAAAATGCAACATATACATGTTGAGATGACTCTTTATTTGTTTGTCAAAAAACTTTATCTATTCAAAAATCTAGGAAGGCAAAAAAATTATTAACCATCCATTCCTCAAATATAATGGAGCTCAAGATGAATCTAACTCGAGTTGGTTGAATCACTAGTGGGTAAAATTAAAATTTTCAAATGCATCATATGTCCCCAAAAGTGGAAGACGCCATTAGGTTATTAATTGTGAAACCCAACCATTATTATGTACTTGGCAAGATGATGACAATGTTCTTTCACTCAGTTATGACCTTGATTCAACCAATGACAAAATTCCACAAGAAAGTTTAATTTTGCATGAGCTTAATAAGCTTTGTCCATATGACGAGCAAACTATTCTTTTCTTCTCTTTCGTCACCCTTTTGCCTTTTGTCCATGTAGGGCAAAATATTCTACTTCTTCTTTTTTTCCTTACCTTTTTCCCTTTTTATATGCAAATCTATCATTTAAAAGGATTGAAAATTTCGGTAAAGATTATTGTTTATTTATAGGTATCCCATGCATTAAATGACAGAAGAAAAGTATCATATGCATTGATGATGCTTCTTGCTTTTGTTAGGTTCATGTTTTATCGTCAAATTGTTCATAGTGGCGATAGGTTTACCACAAAGGGATCTCTCTTTATTTTTCTTTTTATTTCTGGATTATTGATTGCCTTGAACTAAAGTGATTCCCTTACTTTTCCTTCTTTTTTATTAAACAAGATTAACTGTCATAAAATTAAAATTTATAGAAATATAAAATTTGTCCGTTAAGATTGCATGAGCTCAATAAGCTTTGTCCATATAATGGGTAAACTATTCTTTTCTTCTCTTTCATCACCCTTTTGCCTTTTGTCCATGTAGGGCAAAATATTCTTCTTCTTCTTCTTCTTCTTCTTCTTCTTTTCTTACCTTTTTCCCTCTCTATATGCAAATCTATCATTTAAAAGGATTGAAAATTTGGGGTAAAGATTTTGCTCATTTACAGGTATCCCATGCATTAAATGACGGAAGAAAAGTATCATATGCATTGATGATGCTACTTGCTTTTGTCAGGTTCATGTTTTATTGTCAAATCGTTCCTAGTGGCAACAGATTTTCCACAAATTTCAGGGATCTCTCTTTATCTTTCTTTTTATTTCTGGATTATTGATTGCTTTGAACTGAAGCGATTCCCTTACTTTCTCTACATTTTTATTGGACAAGATTAACTATCATATAATTGAAATTTATCGAAATTTAAAATTTGTCCATTAAGATTGCATGAGCTCAATAAGCTTTGTCCATATAACGGGCAAAGTATTATTTTCTTCTCTTTCGTCACCCTTTTACATTTTTTCCATGCAGGGCAAAATATTCTTCTTCTTTTTTTCCTCACCTTTTTCCCTCTTTATATGCAGATCTATCATTTAAAAGCATTGAAAATTTTGAGTAAAGATTATTGCTTATTTACAAGTATCTAATGCATTAAATGGTAGAAGAAAAAGTATTATATGAGTGGATGATGCTTCTTGCTTTGTGCCAAGTTCATATTATATCATCAAATCATTCCTAGAGCCAACAAGTTTTCTACAGATTTCAGGGATCTCTCGTTATCTTTCTTTCTATTTCTAAATTACTGATTGCTTTGACTTGAAGTGGTTCTCTTACTTCCTCTTCTTTTTTATTAGACAATATTAACTATCATATAATTAAAATGTATGGAAATACAAAATTTGTCCGTTAGGATTACATGAGCTCAATAAGCTTTGTCCATTAATGAGTAAACTATTCTTTTCTTCTCTTTCATCACCCTTTTGCCTTTTGTCCAAGTTGGGCAAAATATTCTTCTTCTTCTTCTTTTTCTCTCAACTTTTTACCTCTTTATATGTAGATATATCATTTAAAAGGATTGAAAATTGCAGGTAAAGATTATTGCTTTTTATAGGTATCCAATGCATTAAATGACAAAAGAAAGGTATTAGATGTGTGAATGATGCTTCTTGCTTTGTACCAAGTTCATATTTTATCGTCAAATCATTCCTAGAGGCGCAAGTTTTCCACAAATCTCAAGATTACTTTGACCTGAAGTGGTTCTCTTTCTTTCTCTTCTTTTTCATTAGACAAGATTAAATGTCATAAAATTAAAATTCATAGAAATATAGAATTTGTTTGTTAAGATTGCATGAGCTCAATAAGCTTTGTCCATATAATAGGCAAACTATTCTTTTCTTCTCTTCCATCACTCTTTTGCCTTTTGTCCATGTAGGGCAAAATATTCTTCTTCTTCTTCTTCTTTTTTCTCACTTTTTTCCCTCTTTATATGTAGATCTATCATTTAAAAGGATTGAAAAGTTTGGGTAAAGATTATTACTTATTTACAGATATCCCATGCATTAAATGGCAAAAGAAAAGTATCATATACATGGATGATGCTTCTTGCTTTGTGTTAGGTTCATGTTTTAGCATCAAATTATTCTTATCTCCATTCTATGTGCACATCCAGCTATAATTACCTGGGTTTTAAACTATCAAACTTCAATAGGTAGGGTAGTGAAATGTTTGGTGATGTCACGTCTAACAAGACAATTGAAATTATTGATAAACAAGATACATGTTAATCAAGTCAAATGAGTGTGTTTGTGAAGGATAAGTAGATTTTCTTCATTTTTATGTTTTTTTCCCTAAAAACATGTAAACCTAAGTTTTCATGCGAGGAGAACTCATATGACAAAAATTAAACAAAGTGATATATCAAACAAATTACAACAATATAATCACAAGGAATACAGTAAGTAGAACCCGAGTCATATCGGGCAAAAATATCAAAACACCTTGCTTTTAAGCCACATATAGGACTCCTGTAAACTAATGAATATACGCAATCAACCTAGTTTAAGACAAGTAAATTTTCTAAACTAGTGATAAAGTTGCCGGATTAAACAAAATGAAATTTAACTAAGAATAAATCAAAATTAGCACTAAAAACACCATTTCTTACCAAATACCTCTCCGATTTTTTTATCCTTTTTTTTTATTTATTCTTTTTCTTTTTTGTTTGTATCCATGATAAACATGATTTAAACTCTAGCTATACTATATGCCTGTTAAGATATAATAAACTAGATACAAGGCTAGAAATTTAACTACGATATGATGCAAATATGTGTTTATGACATGTAGATGATGTAATCATGTAAAAAGAATGTCCCGAGATAGGTGAATACCCTTAACGAGGCTGAATAGAAGCTCTAAGCTCATTGCCAGCCCCTTAGGCGGTATAGACAGCAAGTTTAGACTATTCACTCGCTAGACGGCCCGAACCAACCTGAAACACATTGAATGGACACTCAAGAGCCATAAACATGCCATACAAGCCACGGTTCAGCAAGCCCAAGTCTGAACCAAGAGCCCCTAAAGCAAACCGAACCCAAAAGATTTCTGAGTCACATGCTAACTTGACAACAGCTCAATGGTAATTGGTTCTAACGTGCAACTCAGCTAAAATGCAAGGATAGACAACAGCCATAGCACATTAGATAAAGCCAAGCATACCTTCAAATCATTCCTAAGAACCAGTTTGCACGTGACATACATGGGATATATAAACTATACAAATGGTTTAATATAAAACATATATAACATCCAACGCAAGAGACATCACAACAATCTAATCTAATATTACAAGATAACGACATCAGCATAGATGAGTACTGAGAGGAGTAGCCTATATTATCCATGAAGACACTTGGCCAAGCTTCAATACTGGCCTAAACCAAGGCAAACAAGCAATATATCAAAGCAAGCATGAACAAATGGTAAGGATATAATTAAGCATGACCCTTAAATCATGGGAAAATTGTCCAAAAAGTTATAAGCCTATTGCATTTTTGCTAATTGAGTCCTAAACTTTTTAATTTTACCAATTGAATCCTAAATCTTTTCACTTTTTGTCAATTGAGTTCATTTGGCCAATTTTGGCCAAAAATTGCTGATATGGATGCCGACTGTACTACGTGGCATAGCCAGCGCTAATGTTGATAAATTTTAATAATATTTTAATATTTTTTTCAAATTTTTATTAACTTTTTCTTTTTTTTTTTTCTTTTTCCCTTTTTCCCAGCAATGGGCTAGCAGCCTCAAGGAGCATTGAAGCAGGACAGTGATGCTTTCGATTTGACCTTTTCACCTTCTATGACCGCAAAACAAAGTAGAACAGAAGGGTCCCAGGTATAGCTATAGTTGATGGTTTACTGCGAGGGACAACAATAAACAACACCGTGAAATCTCTTGGCCATGACGGGGTTGCTTTGATGGGGCTCTCTAAGAAACCCCCAAAACGAAGATTCCCTCCTTCGCCTCAAAACCAATCATGCTCTCTCGTATCTCCCCCGTTGGTGTATGGATGCCAGGTCCCAATATCCTTGAGCGAGTCGTTATGGAGAGAGAGATTTCCTCCACAATCGCCACCCGCTAGCCCAGATCTTGACATTCGAGGATCCTTGAAGCTGCTGGCCTTGACCCAGTCGCTCGTCGTTGGCCGAGGGCGATTGAACAAGGGTTGCCCTTGCCTACCCAAACAAGGGCAGGCCTCACCAACCCAAGCCTGGGCGTCCCTCACTCGAGGCTGGCGACCTCCGTTGGCCATAGATGAGATCTGGTGGAGGGAAAAAGGGGCTGGGGAAAAAATAAAAAAAAAAAAGAGAAAGGGAAAAAAGATAAAAGATAAAAATTAAAATAATATACATTAAAATATTATTAAATATTGGGGAAAAAGCCACCAAAAATCCCAAATTTTGCCCAAAGTGAAAAATTTACCCATAACTTTTTTTTGTGATATGAAAAACTCCAAACTTTGCTAACTGTGACAAATTTACCTCAAATTTTTTTTCGTGACACAAAAAATCCTGAATTTATCCGTGTGACACATTTATCTTAAACTATAAGGTATTTTCGTCTTTTACTTTTTTAAACTTTTTTCTTTTTCTTTTTTTCTTCTTCTTCTCTCTTCCTTCTGCTAGCCATGGGGGAGGGAAGCTAGACTTAGGCAAGGGCTGCCCTCGCCGACGTCAAGTGAGGGGTGCCAGATTTGGCAAGGGCAACCCTCGCCTAATACAAGCAAGGGCGGTCCTCGTCGGTGTCAAGTTAGGGCAGCCCTCGCCTGGGTGTTGCCCTCACCAGCCCATGCAAGGACAACCCTCACCAGATTCGACGAGGGCGACCTTCACCACCCTCACCAGTGTCAGGCAAGGGGTGCTAGATCTAGCGAGGGCGATCCTCGCCCGACGTAGGCGAGGGTGGCCCTCATCGTCATTGAGCGAGGACGGCCTCACCAGATCTAGCAAGGGCACCCCTCACCGAACTCAGGCGAGAGCGGCCCTCGCAAGCGTCGAGCGAGGGTTGTCCTTGCCAGATCCGGCCCAGGCGAAGGCCACCCTCGCCGAATCTAGTGAGGGTAACACTCAAGCGAGGGCCTCCCTCGCCTGATACCGATGAGGGCCACCCTTGCCTGAGTTCGGCTTCCCTCTGCCATGGCCGGCTGAGGGAAGAGAGAAGAAGAAAAAAGGAAAAAAGAAAAAAAAAAAAAGAAAAGCAAGGAAAAACAGAAAAAATAAGACGAAAATGCCCTTGGTCATAGAGTTTGGGATAAATGTGTCATGGTTAGTAAAGTTTGGGGTTTTTCATGTTATAAAAAAAAAAAGTTTGAGGTAAATTTGTCATCTTGGGCAAAGTTTGAGGTTTTTGGTGACTTTTTCCCTAAATATCATCCATGTTAACACTAGCCATTCTATATAGCACAGTCAACATCCATGTGATTTCTAGCCAAAATTGGCCAGATAAACTCTATTGGCAAAAAGTGAAAAGATTTAAGACTCAATTGATAAAATTGAAATGTTTGGGACTGAATTGGCAAAAGTGTAATAGGTTTTGGACTTTTTGGACAATTTTCTCTAAAAATGACTTAATTGGCAAAATTAAAAAAATAATAATAAGTTTAGGATTTTTTGGACAATTTTCCCCTAAAATCATAGCCAACTAAGAATATCCAAGAAAAATTTATTACAACATCGGTCTATGGTGATGGAATGGAACACACTAAACCGTAAACCAAGATGAAACCTAGACTCCACAATCCTATATTACGGGTTAGAAATAAACATAAAGGCATGAAGAACAACTAAATAAAGTGCTATAGAAAAGTATCACTACTAAGAGGAGAGTTAAAGAACCAGTAGACCGAGGTAATGAGCTTGCAGTGCCTGTGACATCCTCAAAATTCAACTATTTTCATAATACGATAAGGGGGTTTACTTCTATCAATGGGCAATTAGTAGAATCAGACTTTAAGTTGGCTTGTAAACCATTCAAAAGTATTAAATCTATTGGGAAAGACAATTTAGGATTTCGATGCACATGACTAGAGACCTCAACCCTGAATTGACAATTCAACCATAAAGATCGATGGGAGACAATATTAAGTCATTTCAGACCAATCTAGGAATGGTTATAAATCGATTCGATAATAGTATATAATCGGATTACGGGTAATTCCGCACAATTACTATATTAACTATGAACGACCCTAAATAAATTCCAAATGATTGTGTACTTCGGAGCGAGCAATTGACCCCTCATGATTACATGACAATCGAGGATCATCCATGAATTGAAAAGACTCAAACGTGGATTGATATCGAATCAACCACGGGTCAAACTCACGAAACTCCTCAAGGACGCCCATTGGTTTTAATTATGCTAAGTCACATTTGATAGATTTCAACCATAAATTATAGTTTGGATAAGGATATCGGAATTTAGAGGATTAAGTGACCACCATTGGACATTGTTTCATCAAATTCCTTAATTATTGGTAAATCCTGAATTCTTGGATAAGTGAAAATAGGCCATAAATTGGAAGCCCAATGGACTATATGCCCGAGTTAGGTCCAAATTAGATGAGTCAATCCCAAACCCAAGCCATATGTGTGTGAATAGTGTGTATACTGCTGGACTTTTACTGTTTTCCAATTTCATAGAGCTTTCTATGGTTTGAATATGGTCAAACTTCCTTCATGAAAGTTGTTCAAAACATATTGATCTATATGATACTTTAATTTCATATTTTTCTAAGGAGAAATGGTCGGTACAAAAGTCTGCTCTTATACCGTGTGAAAACTACCTAGAGTAGTAAAAACGGTGACCTATTTATCTTCTTGATTTTTTTTAAAAATTTGTTTTCCTTTGGAATATAACATACTTCCTTCAACAAATTTGTAGGGAACATCTATATCTACAACATACTAAAATTTCAAAGCATTTTATGAAGATTTGAATGTCAAAATGGTTTTTCTTCTGTGGTCATTGGAACTGTTCAACAAAAGAGATTTTGAGTTGCTTTTAGTGATTTACTACTCTTTATACAAAAAAAAAATAAAAATAGAAGGATTCCCTTATGAAAAATGTTGTTCAAAATCTTCTTTACAATATATTAAATTTTTATAATTTTTCGAATCTGTTTGATAAGGTAATGACATTTATTTTATAAACTCAAAACTATTCTTCAAATTAGAAGGAGAGGGCCACACGCCCAAGTTTGAAGGACAAGCTTAGGCAATTGCATGGTTGAGATCAATCCTTGCTTCCCAAGTTTGGAGCCATCATTGCAAGATCTTAGCATTTAATGCATGCAAGGATGTGAATAATGCATGAATAGTGTGAGATTTTGATGAAAAGATCGAAATGCCCTTCATTTGGACTAAGGACAAAAGGACAAATTTGGAAATGGGCAAGTGAAGGGGCGACACAAGCTTGTGGGCGGCAAAGGAATTGAAAGTTTCCTAGTTTACCTAGCTAGTTTAGTCTAAGCCCTATGCACTCAAGTACTCAAATCTCCCCATTAATGCATATGTCTTGCTTTTTCAAGAAGTCTTCCTAGATTGATTGATATGAGTCCAAGAAAATATGGATTTGATGGGCATTAATAGGCAAGATTTCCCTTTGTCTCGCTCTTTCTCTCTCCTCTCATTCCCTTTGGTTCCCATGGCAATTTTCTCTTTCTCTTCCTTCATTTTTTCTCACTTTTTCTCTCTCCCTATCCTTTGGATGAATTTCCCTCATGTTCTTCCTCATTTCATACCCATTTTTCTCTCATTTTTCTCTCTAGCTACAATTGCCACCCTTAAACCGCCCTTCGCACCGTCGTTTCTGTCGCTGAGTTGGAGCTTTGGAGCCGGGGAAGCTGTTGTCCAACACCTCACAGCAGCCCTCTCTCTCTCTCTCTCTCTCTCTCTCTCTCTCTCTCTCTCTCTCTCTCTCTCTCTCTCTCTCTCTATTGGCGGTTTGGACACCATCGGCCTAAAGGAGGCCATTTGACACCGAGCCGTTGCCATGCCATTGCCCGGGACACCATGTAGCCCTCCCACGTGTGATGTGGAGGCATGACCAGCAACCCACAGCCACTGTCCAACCTTGCCGCCCCTCCCCCGACGCTTTTTAAAGCTTGGACTTAGGTGTGAGTGGCTTTCTAGCCCTTGATTGGGATTGTTGTTGTATTTTGGAAGTAGTTTAGGGTGAGATTAAGGTTAAATGATGATTTATTGATGTGATAAGTGGATGTTGTGTGATAAGTGATTATTGGGCTTAGATAGGTTATCGAACGTTTACCGATAGGTTATCAAGTTTCAAAGCGATAGGTTATTGGACATTTGACGATAGGTTATCAGATTGTGGGTGATAAGCTATCAAGCCTAGGACGATAAGTTATCATGTTGGGGTAATATGCTATTATAATATGTGAATAATATGCAATAATAAAGGGATATGTTACATTGTAATGGTATGTTATTTCAATGTTCCTTAGTAGGATGGCATACTATTATGTGAGATATGCGTTTTATGGAGTACCATTCTTACGTTAAGCATGTTATATGGATCATGTTATAGTTATATGTGTTAAATGTGTGTTATATGTTAGATGTGTATTATGTGTTGTATGTGTTTATCATGTTACATGAGTTACACGTGTTAAGTATGTTATTTAAATAAGTCTCGGATAGATTATGATGACAATGTATTATATGTGTTCATTAGAAGTAATTGTTACACATGTTATGTTTATTGTCCATGGTCGATGCGTGAGAACACCTTGAGCCTTTGAGATGAGATATACGATGGCTCTTGGATGTGAAAGAAAGCACGTCGAGTCAAGTCTCTCTCTTGGGATCGACGATATTGAGACATATCATTCTTGAACCAAGTCTAGTACTAGATCGGTGAACATGTCACGGCGGGGCGATCCTTTCTTGGTTTTGGTGCGATACTGAGATGTATTGTTCCCAAGTCAAGTTTGGTACTAGGTCGGTGATCATGTCACGTCAAATCGGTCCTTTCTTGATCTCGGTGCAATATTGAAGCGTATCGTTTCCGATTCGGATTAAACTTAGGCCGGTGCTCAATGTAATGGGTCAAGCCATGGATTCTTGTTTCGTTCTTGGCATATTTTATTAATGTACCTTCAATAGATCATGAGACACACTCCGCTTGGCACACCATTGAGGCATTCTTACTTGACTAATGAGAAAGATAATAATCGGCATGAGTGATGATGTGCTCGTGTGATCATACAAAGACCCCGATGCGTTTTACGAAGGATGTGAACTCATCCTAATGCGTTTTATGTGGGACGATGCCCGATTAAGTTCAAATGCCCTTAAGTCAACAGGATGCCATTCGCGGATAGATTTCGGAATGAAGCTCCTTCCAGGAATGCCCCCAAGTCAACGGGATGTCGTATGCGATGGGGCGAGACCATGCCCGATTATGCTGGATGACTGTAAACCTTTGGGTTGGCCTTGGGTTATGAGTAGCCGTAATTATCTAAAAGCATGGTCTCAAGAGTTACATGATAGTATTGGATGCCATGCGATTCTCGAGACACCACGTGTGTAAAGTGCATGAATGCTAAGTGCATATGATGAGAATGATGCCATAGTCTACACATGTGTAGCATGGATATATATGAGTTACATGAGAAAAGTACATGACTTAAATGTCATTTCAGTGACTTATGTGGCATATGCATGCTTTGATTGACCCCGTTTATGAATTAAGAGGCATGAGAATATTCTGCAAGTCGATGTTTGAGTTAGAAAGGCACATATAAGTTTGTGAATTTGTATGCCTTTGATTAGGACTCGAGAGATTTGTTGAGTAAGGTCACTTCCAATTGGAGAGGCCAACGCAATTATGTATATCTGTAGTAGAATATGCATGGTAGTGAGTGTGTAAAAGTATAAAGAAAAAAAGGAAAAAGAAAAAGAAAATATCAAAAGAGATCGGGAGATAAATCAACGCGATCTTCCGCATCCAGAAAATCAAGGGAGATTGGGAAAGAAATCAAAGTGATTTTCTCATATCTACAAAATCACGAGAGATTATGAGATAAATCTACATGATTTTCATATCGTACAATTCCAATTGGGATTGCATTTGCTCATATAAATAGAAGTCCTCCTCAACGAAGAAGAATATACAAAAGCAAGAATATGAGAGCAGCATAACGGAAGAAATAGTTTTCTTCTTCCAAGAAAGAGAGTTATCTTTGAGAGTGTTATCCAATTTGTGAGAGGTTATGTGACATCCCAAATTTCATCAACCTTCATTAGTGTAATTAGATCATTAGGAACTTAGATTAATTAGATTGGGCAAGAAAGTGAACCCGATGGATCGTGAGGAATGTGTGGGCTTGAGAAATAAGTGGGCCACACGAATTGGACTTGAGAAATCTAATGAGAGATTATGGGCTTGGACTTGGCTTGAAGCGGGCCAAGGTTCGAAATTATTAGATTTGTAGATTTAGTTTAGTGGGCCGGATTATTATGGATTAAGCCTATTGGGCCGGAAATGAATATTTAGGCCCGAATGATTTTATTTTATAGATTATAGTTATGATAACTTGATTAATGTTTATAATGCTAATATCAATTGCTAACTTTAGCATTTTTGTGATGAATTCTTTATAGACTAACATTGACTAGTTGATATGTTATGCCATGACTTTGTATAATCACAAAAGGATTGGAATCAAGTTGAAACAAAAGGGAATTAATTGAAAAATATTAGAAATCAATGAACCGACTAATGACTCGGATTAGAGACTAATTAATTTTGAGTGACAAATTAAACTTGAGAGAACAAACTTGGAGGCCACATCACTCTCTCTCTCTCTCTCTCTCGTTTTCTCCTTGCATGCGACACCCACGGTTTTCTTTCCTCTAGAAACCGAAACCATCAACTCAAGGGAAAACAATCATTAGCAAATTTCATCATTAGTCTAGCCTAGGGATTAGCTTGTAGCCTATTTCCCCCTTAAGTTTCGTAACCCTCTCTCTCTCTCCATATAAAACCGAGCAACCCATCTTCATCTTCTTCTTTCTTTCTCTCTCGGTCGAGCAGTAGAACCAGAAGCAAACCAGAAGCAAACCAGTGATTTCTTCTTCTTGCATGCAAGATTTTGGTGCTGATCTTGAAGCATCTTTGTGTTGTCTAACAGCTGAACAAGGGAAGGAAATAAATAACTCTAAATTGAAAGTTATCCATTGTTTTGTCAAGAAAGCTTGCGGGTCAATCCAAACAGTGAAGGATTTAGTTTGTAGTTGCTGTTTTGTGGTTAATCTAAGCTGAGTAAGTGTTAGATTAGAGTTAGAAGCCATTGCATGTTGTTTTTGAGCCTTGCATGTTTTGAAATCCAAGTGTGAGTATGCTGTTTTTTTTTTTAGTGAAGTGATGAAATGGATGCCAAGTGGATGGATATGGTGTATACTGTGATGAGTGAACTCACGGATGCAACAACACTTTGAGCCGAGTCGTGGATTGATTATTTGTTAGAGAAAAACATGCCGAAGGTGTCTTAAGTTACTGTGATTAGGCATTGAAGTATTGTAGAAGAAGTTTGTGAAAAGATAAGCGGTTTAGTTGGGTTAGAAGTAAAGGAAATCGTGTATACCTATTCTGTTCTAGGTGAAAATGGTTATGGAGTCTTCTGTTTGTATTTATTTTCTTTATGTATGTTAATGGAAATAAGAAAGAAACCATTCTACATGATAGAACATCTATAAGATCAAGTTATACACGTAGCTATAACCATACGAATATATAAAACGTAGAGATAGAAGTGAACTTAGTAAAACCAGTAAACTGTTCTTGTGAGAAACGGTTTGACCTTTACTGATTATACGAATTTTCTGTATTTACCTAGTTAGATTTGGACTTCTGATCCTTAATAAAAATTGTAGAACACATATTAAGGAATAACTTGTCAAAATTTGAGATTAAATCGATAAGATTTGGCTAGTGAAACAATTTTCTTTGTAGATACGAAATCTGGACGTCGGTACAGGGTACTGGTAAAGATTATGGCAATTTTTACTCTTGATACAGTGAGAATTAGACTTAATTTTCTTCACGTGAATTGTTAGTCTATGTCTTAAATATAACATACTAAAATTTGGTAGTATTTCGACAAGAATTGATATACCTTCTGTGTCCGAAACCGAAACTGTTCATTTAGCCAGTAAACTGTCTGGACCCGAGAACATATATTAGATGTTGTGTCCTTTATATTAGGCTTGTGTGATGCACGTAGAGTCTAATAAACCTCATAATAGATGTTAGTCATATAAGAGTAAGTCTCATATATCATTTGAGATATAAGTGCATATAGAATCATGTGTGTGCAATGAGTTCGGTGCATAGTGCTTGATTATGGGATAAATATCTGTTCGCCATGGAATGGGACATGACATAATGGGTTTTATCTTATAATTTGGACATGCACGTGTACTAGGTTCATGAGAGTTAGATATATAGTTAGATACTTTGGAGTCTTTTTCTTTTACATACGATAAATGCATTAATCAAATGTGTGGTGGTGTGAAACGTGTGCTTAAGATGAATGAACCCATCGGTACCGAGATACCGGTGATGCCCCCGGAAGTTTGGGATACCCTTGATGAGTGGTCTTGGATGCCTCGGTAGAGAGATATTGAGATGCCTCGGAGTGAGATGCCCTTGTGTGTGATCAAGGATGCCTCGGTCGTGTGATACTGAGATGCCTCGGAGTGAGATGCCCTTGTGTGTGATCAAGGAGAACCTCGGTTGTGTGATACTGAGATGCCTTGGAGTGAGATGCCCATGATAGAAATATTGTGGAAGTCCGGATAAGGTAACTTCCGGAAGTGACTCAATCGGGCCGGTTGAATTCCGGTTAGTGATTGATCGAGGGTGGATCATGTGCACACTAAATATAATTCTATTTGGCGAGTGAGTCCATTTATTATTGTTGCATTACATCTTGATATGAGATTGAGCTTGAGAAAGGTAAGCATAGAAATGGATGCTCATAAGGTGACTGTATACATAATGTGTTAATATCCAATTGTTTATGCTTGTGATATACCTCCTTTAGCATCCTAAATTGTTTGATGATTCTCTTGTAATCTTGATGGTTGTGGATTGTTTAAGTTAGAGTTTTATCATTCTTTACTAGGCAAGGTTGTTTGCTCATACCTTACATTTTCATATTGATATCATGGATGTACCGCCAGTAGCTTGATACGGGGCGGTAGTGCGTCTTGATGTTTCTCTTCATGACGTGTATGATCCCGACGTTGACATGATTTTCTCCAAATATGAGGCGACTTTATGGATGGATGACGGTAGGGCTGAGTTGATACCGATGATGTTCGTTGCATGGTTTATCAACCATGAATGGTAGATATTCGGACCTTTACCCTTTGGAGCAGGAGGACCTGGAGCGGGGATGGACGGCGCCTAGATGCCTTTGATCTTGTAGAAGCTTACTAACTTTTGTTTTTTGTTTAGATGCGGGCTTGTGTGGGAACTCGTGGAGTAGATCCCCTCACCCTTTATCCCTGGCTTTTGTTACGCCTTACTTTTGTAATGTATATGTTGTATATATAGGCGATGAACATGGAAAGAGTCCAGGTTGATAAATTTTGTAAGCCTTGATGATGATAAGTAGAAATGCTGCTTCTTGTGACCTTGTTTATGATATTCCTAGTATGAGTACCTAGAGGGGGTGAATAGGTATACAAAGATTTTTCTTGAAAATCGCACAATACTTTAGACAGTTGAAGGATTTGCAATAATTAAAAACCAATCGTGAGACCGAGTAAGGGAAAGAGAGAATTGAACACGCTGTTTATAGTGGTTTGGCTTGATTCAAGCCTACGTCCACTCTTCTGCACTGACAGCCAATTGGCTGGATTCCACTATGAACAAAGAGATGTTACAGTGTTGATCTTCCTTGATTTCTCGGCGTAGATGATCTACCACACTCACTCAAGGCGTCACCAAATATAAACACTCTCTGTGTATACAATTTCGCTCGAACAGTCTCAACTAACAATCAAGGTTCTTCAGACTCTGGAATTTTTCTATCGATCACACACTCAAAACAACTAGAACGTCTTCTTTTTATACTCCTTTATGCCATCATAGCCGTTGGCACTTACCAAAGGAATTCCTCCAATCTACCCGTTGGACGGAATCAATCAAGAAGATCATCCGAGCTATTTAAGGAATCTGATGATAGCCCATCAATCCTGTTCGCCCATACAATCAGGATCTCGGTTTCCAAGAATAGAACTTTCCAAGATTATTTCGTCGACCATCGGATTTTCAATCGATCTTAGATAAGAATTAAAGAATCCGAAATGATTATCCAACCAAAGAATCTATTCCAGAGGATAGGATCGAATCCTCAACCATTTACCTCGGTTTTAGATTTCCTTCGTCACTTGGATTAGAAAGACTGTCAGTGAGAATAGACTTAAGTCTTGAGTCTTGAGTCTTGAGTCTTGAGTCTCGAGAGAACAAAGTCTTCAGACTTTAAACTGACGGTCTCCGAACATCCAGACTTAGACTGAAAGAAACGTTTTGTCAACTTCAAAATATTCTGGAACGATTTCTCCAACAATCTCCCCCTTTTTGATGGTGACAAAACTTTCTTGAAAATTTGAACAACTTTGACCTGCAAAACATTTCTCAAGCAATATGGCTAACTCATAAAGATTAATAAAACAACCAGACTCTGCATCCACAGAAAATTGGTTAGTCTTACATGAGAAACACCATATAACAATACTTGAAATAAATGCAACCATTGCAACCAGTCAAGCATCACAATCCACAGTCAATTCAGTCAAATTCACACCCAAGTTCAAGTTCTCAAGTCATACTCAAAAATAAACATAACCACAAAAATCAAAGTTTTTAAAATGGTTGGTTCAAATTTGGTTCTCCCCTTTTTGTCGCATTGAAAAGGGTGAGAAAGGAGTCATGTCCGCTTGGGAATACGCACGATCCGGAAATCCCCAATGGATGGACTACTCCTTCGAGCTTCTTCAGGTCTTCTCTCGATGAGCTACCTCTTCTCCCTTAGCATTGGCTTGAAGTTGCGAGCGAGGTCTTTGAATTTATCCTCCGAGAGATCGAAGATGCTTGTCCGGCGCTCTTCAAAGCTTGGATTTCACGATCAGAACATATATCCGGTTACGCATTTCCGAAGAATATTCATGATGCTACGAAGATCTGCAGAATCATCCGTCTGTGTACTGGCATTGACTTTCTCAGATGATGTGTATGCAGACGATGGTGCTTTTGAATGGTCTGGCAGATTTGGAATCGATGCATCACCTTCTTCAGGCAAGTGAGAGACCTGAACTTCTTCCGGGTCTTCGGAGATTGTCTTAGATCTTCACCGACAGCAGCATGAGGTGTAGACCTCTCTTGCTCGCTAACTCCCCCTGTCTCTAGGACATCGAAAGGGGAAGAGTGATGATCATGCTTTTGATCTTCCTTCTCTCCAGATTTGTCAGCAGACTTTTCTTTTTCTCCTTCTCCTTCTTCTTCAACTTCTTTCTCCTTCTCTCTCTGATCGTCTTCTCCTCTGTTCTGCTTTTCTTCTTCTCTGTTTTTCTCTCCTTCTTCTCTGCTCTTCTGAAGATCTGTCGGATGAGACACATAACGTCTTGTTCTTGTCAGTGCTTGGATAGTGGGATCTTCATCATCTTCATCTTCATCCTCAAGGATGAGAGTTCTTTTCCTCTTTTTCGATTGGGCACCAATGGCCTCCTTTCCTTTCCTTTTTGAAGCAGACTGGACTGGAGATTTCACTTTGAATTTCTCCATTGCCTTGGAGAGTTCTTGCAGACGCATCTTCATTAACATTTTCAACCCTACCACCATCTTATCACACGGTCGAACACAAAAAGTATGCGGCAGATCAATGTTCAGATGTCTGAAGATCTTGGTCACCAGACCAGGATAAGGCAATTGTCCTTTGTCTTTTGACATTGCTCTGTACATATGGAAGAGAATAGTGTGCGGGAGAGAAAACTTCCGTCCTGAGTTGATCGCATACATCAACTTTGCTTCAGAAAGAGACACGAAGTCTTTGATGTAGACTTGGTCCGAGACAGCTTGATCACAATCTTATGAAGCACGATGTTGATAGCATTCATCCTCGAGTAGGTAATTTTCTTCTCTACATCCATATCTTTGACAAGATCCGAGTAGTACGAGCAGGTGAGACTTTGATTGGGAGATAGCGTCCCCGTTCAACTCCAACTATGTCCGCCAACGTATTCACATCTATCACGTGAACTTGATCTCGTACACTGAAAGAAATTCTATTCGCATCCAAAAAGCTAAGATTTGAATAGAAATAAGCGGTCAGTTGAGCATACCCATCCGTAGAGTCAGAGCAAAAAGTCTCAAGTTGAAGCAAATTCAACTTTTCTCTTAAGTTCACGTTGATGGAGTCCAGGAAGTCAAAATCGACACTTCTAGGGTTTATCACCCCTCTTTTCAACAGCCTGAAATACACTTTTTCCTGATCCTTGGATTTAAACAAATCCATCCGATTTCCTTTCACCTTTGCTGCCACACCCATTCTAGGTTTAAATTCAAGGAACATTTTGTCGTCATCGTTCCGTCAATCAGATTTTGTCGGCAAACGAGGGGTCTCGGGAATGTTCGCAAGAGCCTCCTCTCGCCCTTCCTTTCGGAGCAACTCCCAATTCCTCCATTTTCCGCAGAAAAAGATATTCATTCCCATAATTTTTGTCCTTAAGGAAGTCATCTATATATTTTAACGAAGAACCGGAGCTTTTCAACGCACGATAAAGCTTATAGATGAAGGAGGGTCTTTGGACTCTTGCGGGTCGGCATCCTCGATTATCTCTTCTTCCAGATGTTGACTTGCACCTTGTGGGGTAGGAGGTGATGAATGACGTGGAGGAGAGCGAATTGGACTTTGTCGCGACTTGATAAGTCTTCTTCCTCTCGTAAGATCAAAATGAATCGGCCCCTTCTCCATTCTTTGTGGTCCCCCGCTTGCTATTCTTGATGATTTCCTCGAAGACGACATCTTTCTTTGTCTATTGGAAGATTCCTTCACTTGCTTTTCCCAAGAAAAATGACCACTTTCTCGACGACGAACAAGGAGTAGAAACAAAGATCGGGAGGAGAGTGTCTTTTTAGGGTTTTGAAGATTTGGGCGAAGAAAAAGAAAACTCGTATATATATATGTACCTCGGATTTGAAAAGAGAAGTTTAAATCGGTACAAGGAAGGTGTACGAACACATCGTTTCAAAATCAATAACTACCAAAATTAATTCCTTGAAAAATTTTCGAATTATATCTAAAAGAGAGATCGTACCTTTTCGAGATTAGATAAAATAACTAAACAAGAATTCGTACCTTTTAGATAAAATAGCAACTTACGAGTCTTTAGCCATGAGTCTCATGATTTAAAGTCAGAGTCTTAGAGTTGGTGAGTCTCTAGACTTTAACTTCTTCAAGCTTCAAAATGTTGAGTCTTGAGCGGATGAAGTCGAATTGATTTTTCTCCAAAGGCTTTGTGAATATATCCGCTAGTTGACTCTTTGAATCAACAAATTGAATCGAGATTTCTCCATTTTGAATATGATCTCTAATGAAGTGATGTCGAATCTCAATATGCTTTGCTCTTGAATGAAGGATTGGATTTTTGGTGAGATTGATCGCGCTGGTGTTGTCACATCTGATTTCCGTGCATGAGTCTTCAATGCCAAAGTCTTGTAGCTGTTGTTTTATCCATAGAATTTGCGAACAGCAGCTTCCAAGAGCTACATACTCTGCTTCTGTCGTTGAGAGAGCTACAGTGCTTTGCTTTCTTGAGAACCAAGACACTGTCCTGTTTCCAAGCAGTTGACAAGTTCCAGAAGTGCTCTTTCTATCGACTCTGCATTCGGCCAGATCTGCATCTGAGTATCCTAGAAGATTAAAGTCTCCCCTCTTTGGATACCAAAGACCAATGCTTGAAGATGAGGCAACGTATTTGATAATACGTTTCACGGCAATGAGATGTGATTCTCTAGGATCCGATTGAAACCTAGCACGAGATACAAACACTCAACAAAATATCGGGTCTAGAAGCGGTAAGATAAAGAAGTGAACCGATCATGCTCCCGTACAGCTTTTGATCTACTTTCTTCCCTTCTTCATCCTTGTCTATCTTCGAGAACATGACATTGGTATGTCGGTCTTTTTGCACTTTCCCAATCCAAACCTTTTGACAAGATCATTAGCATATTTTTCTTGGAAGATAAAAGTTCCTTCCTTCAATTGCTTTATTTGAAGGCCAAGAAAGAATGTTAATTCTCCCATCATACTCATTTCAAACTCATCCTACATAGATTTAGAGAATTTCTTGCAAAGACTTTGACAAAACCGTTAAAAAGCTTTTGTTTTCCTTTTTGATGAATAAGAACTTCGTCGTACCAAGCTCGAGGTGCTTGCTTTAGACCATACAGAGCCTTTTTCAGTCTGAAGACTGAGTCTGGCTTCTTTGGGTCTTCAAATCCAGGCGGTTGTTCCACATAAACTTCCTCTTGGATAAATCCATTTAGGAAAGCACTTTTGACGTCCATTTGGAATAACCTGAAATTTTTGTAACAAGCAAACGCAAGTAATAGACGAATAGCTTCTAACCTTGCTACAGGAGCGTAAGTCTCATCATAGTCTATTCCTTCCTCTTGCGTATATCCCTTGGCCACGAGTCTTGCTTTATTTCGTACGACTTTTCCTTCTTCGTTCATCTTGTTCCTGAATACCCATTTAGCTCCAATAACAGTTTTACCTTTTGGTTTGGATGTCAATTCCCAAACATCGTTAATGTTGAACTGTCTGAGCTCCTCTTGCATAGCTTCGATCCAACTTTCATCAGATAAAGCTTCTTCTATGCTTTTTGGTTCAATTTCAGAGATGAGAGCGACAGCACTAGATTCTTCACGTCTTTTTGATCTCGGTGCGGATTCCTTCATTGATTTCGCCAATAATGAGATCTTTAGGATGACTGGATTTGTGTTTCCGATTCTTGGTTGATTTGCTTGGTTGATGATCTCTTTCTTTATTTGAATCTTCATGAGCTTCTTGATGTTGGACTTCAGTCGAGATGCTTCTTGAGTTGAAGACTTTTGAAGGTCTAGAGTGAGTTCGACTCTTCATATTGAGTCCGGCTGGATTCATCTTGCTCGAGTCTTGGAATTTGACATTCATTGATTCTTCCACAGATCGGCTTTTCTTGTTATAGACTCGTAGGCTTTGCTTGATGTAGAATATCCAAGGAAGATGCCTTCATCTGATCTTTCTTCAAACTTACCAACTCGATCACTCGCATTTTTCAAAATAAAGCATTTGCAACCAAATACATGAAAGTATGAAACAATAGGCTTCTTACCTTTGAATAATTCATACGGGGTTTTCTCAAGAATAGGTCTAAGAAAGACTCTATTTATAATATAGCATGCTGTTGAAACACTTCAGCCCAAAACCGTGAAGAAATTTTGCTTTCAATTAAAAGTGTTCTAGCCATTTCTTGAAGAGATCTATTCTTTCTTTCCACAACTCCATTTTGCTGAGGAGTGTATGGAGAAGAGAATACATGTTTAAAACCAGATTTATCACACAATTTTGTGAAATCTTGATTTTCAAATTCTCCTCCATGATCTGTTCTTATACTTGAAATAGCACATCCTTTTTCATTTTGAACCTTTTTAGCAAACTTCTCAAAGTACGAAAAGGTTTCGACTTGTTTGCAAGAAAATATACCCAAGTAAAGCGAGATAAATCATCCACAATTACTAGGCAATATTTCTTACCTCCAATACTCGAGTTCGGTTGGTCCGAAGAGATCCATATGCGAATCGTAGTACATGATTAGTAGAGACATGATTTATTGGTTTAAATGAATTTCTTACCTGTTTTCCCAGAACACAGGGTGTGCATGGATCGGACTTTTGATATGGTAATTTGGGAAGACCTCGAACAAGCTGCTTTGATGAGATTTTGGCTAATTGCTTCATATTGACATGACCAAGCTTTCTGTGCCATAAGCTTGCTTCATCTTGGATTGAAATTAGACATTGAGATTCATTCATCTTCATGTCTAAGAGGTAGATGTTTCCATGTCTTCGACCCATGAAAGACTCAAGAGAGTCTTTACTAATTCCATAGCAAATTCCTTCTTGAAAGGAGATCTTGAAACCAAGATATCACACAGTTGGCTAATGCGAGAAGGTTATAGTTGAGTCCTTCTACTAGAGAAACATTGCTTATTGTGAGATTTCCAATTCTCACAGTTCCAAATCCCACGATGCTTCCTTTGCCGTTTCCTCCAAATGAAACATTTCCGCCGTTTACTTGAACAAGCTTTACGAAGCATTTTGAGTCTCCGTCATGTGTCTTGAGCATCCGCTGTCAAGATACCATTTTATCTTTTCTTGACGGAGACCCGCATTCAAAAGAGAGTCTCAAGCTTTCTTTGGTACCCAAATTTTCTTGGGTCCTTTGATGTTAGTAGGATAAGCATTATTAGGCCATACTTTCTTAATGGTTTCCAAACCATAGGACAATCTTTTTCAAAATGATCTTGACTGTTACATTTTGAACATCTTAGAGCATTTCGACCTACAGACTTTACAAAGACTTTCTTGAAATAATTTTTGTAAGCCTCTTTTGATGGTTTTTTCTTAATTCTTTCTTTTACTTTTGGGAAATCAATCAAGGGAATTGTTTCCGCTGTCATACCTAGACCAGACTTATTAAAGTAAGGTCTTTTGACCTGAAAGAACTTTTTCAAGTTTTTCCGACCCTATCGAAAACTTCTTTGAAATATTTGATAAGTCCGTTTTTAAGAAAACATTTTCTTTCAAAAGATCATCTTCTTTTTCTTTAAGAGCAGAAACATTTAGGTCTAGACTTTTAACTCTCTCTTCTAAAGTAACTTCCTTTTGTTTCAGAATTGAGTTTTCCTTTTTAAGTTCGGAAATCCTTTTGAGAGAAGTCTTAAGACCGAAACACAGTTCATCAATATATTTAGAGACTTTGACAGGAATTTTAAAATCACTTACCTCAAATTCACTGTCTGAGTCTGATCCAGAATCTGAGTCTGAGTCTGAATGTGCCATCAAACATATGTTGGCATATTCATTATCACTTTCTTCACATTCTCGTATCACTCCTGTGTTTCGGCTTTGAGAGCCTTTCGAAACTTCTCAGCTTTTCCTCTTTTCTTTTCGAAGAGGACAGTTGGGTCCGATGTGTCCCTTCTTCTTACATTCGAAGCAAACTACATCTCTGTTTGGTTCCTCATCATCACCGAGACTTGGTCTCGCTGTCTCCGAAAACTTTGTTTCTTTGGGTTGAACCTTCTGCCTTTTCTATTCAGTTTCTTGAATCTTCTTATCATGAGGGCGAGCTCCTCATCATCCATATCATCTTCAGAATCTGCATCATCAGAATCATCATTTGATTTTAGTGCAATAGATTTCTTACCTCTTGGATCTTCGTCTTCATTAATTCGTTCCACTTCGTAAGACTGAAGAGTTCCAATTAGCTCGTCTACAGATAGTGGCATGATTCTTTGCGTCTCTCTTATTGAAGTCTTTATATGATTCCAATCCTTGGAGAGTCCACGCAGAAGCTTGTTCACCTTCATGGGATCAGAAATTTTTGTCCTTGGTTCTCAAGACCATTGACAATATCTCGTAAAACGACTAAACATGTCGATTCTGATTCTCCTGGTTTCATTTTGAAGGCTTCATATTGACCGAGGAGAATATTGATTCTAGTCTCCTTCACTCGATCTGTTCCTTCATAGGTGATATGTAATCTATCCCATACTTCTTTTGCTGTAACACAAGAAGATATTCTGTTATATTCAGTTGGAGACAAGGCACAATATAAAGAGTAAATTGCTTTTGCATCGAGTGCTTGTCTCTTGTTTATTTCTTCCTGAGGCATTCCGCCGGCTTCAACAGTTTCTTTCCTCTTTCGTAGACCGATGCAACAGCATGAGTGATTCCTCTTTCCACAACATCCCATTCCAAAGGATCCTTGGATCGTAGGAAAGCTTTCATCTTGTTCTTCCAGATGTTGTAATCCTTTCCGTCAAAGTAGGGTGGTCTGGTATTGCTTTGCCCTTCCATCAGCCCTGGTGCTAGCATACTAGCCATGGATCTTTTACTCTGAAGTAAAACACTTCAAACAAAGTAAGAACACGGGCTCTGATACCAATTGATATTGCTAGTATGAGTACCTAGAGGGGGGGTGAATAGGTATACAAAGATTTTTCTTGAAAATCGCACAATACTTTAGACAGTTGAAGGATTTGCAATAATTAAAAACCAATCGTGAGACTGAGTAAGGGAAAGAGAGAATTGAACACGCTGTTTATAGTGGTTCGGCTTGATTCAAGCCTACGTCCACTCTTCGCACTGACAGCCAATTGGCTGGATTCCACTATGAACAAAGAGATGTTACAGTGTTGATCTTCCTTGATTTCTCGGCGTAGATGATCTACCACACTCACTCAAGGCGTCACCAAATATAAACACTCTCTGTGTATACAATTTCGCTCGAAGCAGTCTCAACTAACAATCAAGGTTCTTCGACTCTGGAATTTTTCTATCGATCACACACTCAAAACAACTCGAACGTCTTCTTTTTATACTCCTTTATGCCATCATAGCCGTTGGCACTTACCAAAGGAATTCCTCCAATCTACCCGTTGGACGGAATCAATCAAGAAGATCATCCGAGCTATTTAAGGAATCTGATGATAGCCCATCAATCCTGTTCGCCCATACAATCAGGATCTCGGTTTCCAATTATAGAACTTTCCAAGATTATTTCGTCGACCATCGGATTTTCAATCGATCTTAGATAAGAATCAAAGAATCTATTCCAAAGGATAGGATCGAATCCTCAACCATTTACCTCGGTTTTAGATTTCCTTCGTCACTTGGATTAGAAAGACTGTCAGTGAGAATAGACTTAAGTCTTGAGTCTTGAGTCTTGAGTCTTGAGTCTTGAGTCTCGAGAGAACAAAGTCTTCAGACTTTAAACTGACGGTCTCCGAACATCCAGACTTAGACTGAAAGAAACGTTTTGTCAACTTCAAAATATTCTGGAAAGATTTCTCCAACAGTTTATGTTCATGAATGATTTGGCCAATACTTTGAATTGAAGGTAGAGTGATTGCAGGATAACCTCATAATATAAACTTGAGATTGTAAATAATCCATGTTATACATGCTAACCTTCAATGGTAAACACTATAGGTTATCTAAAGGAGATTACAAATTGTTGCAAAATGATAATGATAATTATAATTCCGCTTGCGCTTAGTACGTGACGCCCTGGGATGTCGCTGCTCGTTACAGGTTCAAATCCACAAATTAAAGACATCGAGAGATCTACCTTTGGGTGAAGTTGTATTTCATTATTTATCATAGTGGAAGTTTGAAGTGGACTACGCTCCCGTGGTTTTTCCCTTCACCTTGGAGGGTTTTCCACATTAAAAATTCTGGTGTTATTTACTAATTCATCTTTACTGCTTTCATTTAATATTTTATCCTATTTAATTTTCACAAAAATAGTAGCAGGAAAAATTATCTGGGCCTTCTCCACAAATATTCTTTTCTTTTTCCCCAACAAGTGGTATCGGAGCAAGGTTGCTCTATATATTATTTTTCTATGCAGAATTAAATGGAGGAAAATTTTGGCAACATGATAAATTTGACTGCATTCAATTATGCAATCTGGAAACCAAAGATGGAGGATCTGCTATACATTAAAGATCTTTGGAGGCCAATTGTGATACCGATGGAGGTACTAGTACCAACATCCAAGGAGTCAAATCCTATAGCGGGAGCCAAATTGGCATCGTCTTCTGGTGGCAAACCAACGACAATGTTCGAAAGCGAATGGATGGTGCTCAATCGGAAGTGTGCCACTCAAATCGGACAATGGATTGATAAAAGCATTTTTCAAAATTTTGCTAATGAACATGATGCTGGTGTTCTTTGGCAAAAATTAGAGAAAATGTACGCAAGAACAACGGTGCAAAATAAAGCAAATCACATGCGGCAGCTCGTGAATCTGAAATACAAAGACGGGAGCAGTGTCTCGGAACACATGAGCGAGTTCCAAAATAGAATGTTGAATGAAGAATCCCGATGAAAAGAGAGTGGAGTCAACCCTAAGTCCAAGGCTCTTGTCTTTAATCGATAAGAAAATCAAGAACAGAGAGGGAGAAGCAAAAGCCGAAACTTCTGGAATCAACAACGAGGAAGGTCCCAATCCAACTTTAGACGAGACAAGAAGTGCCATCATTGTGGTAAATTGGGACACTTTATCTGAGAATGCAGAAAGCTAAAGGCAGAAAAATCAAAAGGTCATAACATCAACAAAGCTAATGAGAACTAGACAAATGACACTACAAATATTGCGAATGAGGTGATCATTATTCAAAGTGATGATTCCATTAATCTTGCATCCCAAGATTCGACATGGGTAGTTGATATTGGTGCATCCTACCATGTCACGGCTTGTCAAGATCTTTTCACATCTTACACCACTGGCGATTTTGGACTCGTAAAGATGGGAAAAGAAGGTACGTCCAAAATTATTGGTATGGGTAATATTTTTTTGGAGACTAAAGTTGGATGTAGGCTACTACTCAAAGATGTGAGACATATTCCGAACATACGCTTCAATCTTATATCTACCGGCAAGCTTGATGACAAAGGCTACATCAATTTCTTTAGTAATGGGAAATGGAAGCTCACTAAAGGTAATTTGGTGATAGCCAAAGGAGAAAAGACTAACTCTCTCTATATCACACAATTCAAGCCGTGTAGAGGAGAGGTGAATGTAACCGGAAAAGGAGTCACCACCGAGTTATGGCATAAGCGACTCGGACACATGAGTGAGAAATGACTTAAGATTCTCACTAGAAAGCAACTCCTACTCAGAATGAAAGGTACACCGTTGAATACTCGTGTTGACTGCATTATGGGAAAACAACATAGAGTAGCATTTCGCAATTCCCCACCATCTAGAAAAGATGAAATTTTAGATTTGATACATACTGATGTATGCACAATGCAAACTAGGACACTTGGAGGTGCGCTTTATTTTGTAACATTTATTGATGACCACTCTAGAAAGGTGTGGACATTTGCCTTGAAAACTAAAGATCAAGTGCAAGAAATCTTCAAGCATTTTCATATGAAGGTTGAAAGAGAAACAGGCAAGCGATTGAAGTGTGTACGCTCAGACAACGGTGGTGAATACCGAGGACCTTTTGAAGATTATTGCAAAAATCTTAGGATCAAACTAGAAAAATCCGTACCAAAAACACCTCAACACAATGGTGTCGCGGAGTGGATAAACAAAACCATATGTGAAAAAATCAGATGTATGCTCTCCAACGCAAAGCTGCCAAACCACTTTTGGGGTGAGGTAATGAGGACGGCAGTTGATTTAATCAACCTATCACCTTCAGCTCCACTTAACGATGATGTACCACAAAGTGTTTGGACTCGTAAAGATGCTTCTTATGGCCACTTGAAGGTGTTCAGCTGTAGAGCATTTGTTCACATTCCAAGGTATGAGAGATCAAAGCTTGATGGGAAATCAAAGCAATGTATTTTTTGGGGTACGCACATGAAGAATTCGGCTATAGACTCTGGGATCTCGATAACCAGAAAATAGTCAGAAGCAGGGACGTGGTATTTCTTGAAGATCAGACAATCGAGGACTTCGAGAAGCACAAGAAATCTCCATCAATAGACGAATAACCAATTGATCTTGGCCCAGTCGCTCCTCCTATCAACAAGCAAGCTGAATCTAGGATTGAAGGTAAGACTACTTCAACTGAACTTGAACCAATTGTTGAACAGGTCCCATCAGAACCTCAATTGAGGAGATCAACTCGTGAACGACAATCTAGTTGTAGATATTCTCCCAATGAGTACGTGATGCTCACTGAAGGGGGAGAACTAGAGAACTACCAATAAGCTGTATTCCACGAGCATAAAAAGGAGTGATTAAAAGCTATGCAGGAGGAGATGAAATCCTTAGACAAAAATCATACTTATGATTTAGTCAAGTTGCCACAAGGAAGAAAAACTCTCAAAGACAAGTGGGTGTTCAGATTAAAGACTAAAGAAGGTAACTCACAGCCACGATACAAAGCAAGGTTGGTTGTGAAGGGATTCGCTCAGAAGAATGATATCGACTTCGATGAGGTATTTTCTCATGTAGTTAAAATGTCCTCTATCCGAGTTGTCCTTGGCTTGGCAACAAGCTTGAACTTGGAGGTCGAGCAACTTGACGTGAAGACCGTGTTTTTACATGGAGATCTAAATGAGGAGATCTACATGGATCAGCCGGAAGGTTTCAAAATCAAAGGCAAAGAAAACCTTGTGTGTAGATTGAGAAATAGTCTTTACGGGCTCAAACAAGCACCAAATCAATGGTACAGAAAATTTGATTCATTCATGGAAGAAAATGGGTTCAACAAAACCACCGCTGATCACTGCGTTTTCGTCAAGAAATTTACTAATGGTAATTTCCTCATTCTTTTGCTTTACATTGATGACATGCTAATTGTTGGCCAAGATAAAAGCAAGATCAACAACTTAAAGAAGGAATTAAGCAAGTGCTTTGCGATGAAGGATTTGGGACCTGCAAAACAAATTCTTGGGATGAAAATCTTGCCAGACAAGTAGAATCGTAAACTCTAGTTATCTCAAGAACGGTATGTTAATAAAGTTCTTGAAAGATTTAATATGAATAAATCCAAAGCAGTTTGTTCTCCACTTGCAAATCATTTCAAACTCAACTTAGAGCAATGCCCAAAAAGTGAGATAGAAAAGAAGGAATTGGAAAAAGTTCCTTATGCATCGACGGTTGGCAGTCTAATGTACACGATGGTATGTACGAGGCCTAATATCGCCTATGCAGTTGGTGTGGTAAGCAGATTTCTATCTAATCCTGGTAAGGAACATTGGGCAGCAGTCAAATGGATATTCAGGTATCTTCAAGGTACTTCTAATAACTGTATATGCTTTTGTGATGGTAAAACTGTGTTAGAAGGTTTTTCGGATTCAAACATGGCAGGGGACGTGGACTCAAGAAAGTCTACATCGGGATATCTAATGACTTTTGTAGGGAGAGTAGTTTCATGGCAATCTCGACTACAAAAATGTGTTGCCCTATCTAGTGCTGAAACAAAGTATATTGCGATAACGGAAGCATGTAAAGAACTCTTATGGATGAAGATGTTTCTACAAGAAGCGGGCCATAACCAAGAGGAGTATATCTTATATTCAGATAGTCAAAGTGCAATACACCTCAGCAAAAATGCAACTTTCCACTCCCGATCCAAACACATTGACATCAGATTTCATTGGATACATGATGTGTTGGAAGAAAAAGCCCTACAACTAAAGAAAATACACACTAACAACAACGGCTCAGATATGATGACAAAATCTCTATCTACTGTGAAGATGCAAGCCTGTCGAACTTTTGCAGGTTTGACACTTTCTCCAAATTGCTTGTGAGGGGGAGATTTGTTGAGTAGGTCACTCCCAATTGGAGAGGCCAATGCAATTATGTATATCTGTAGTAGAATATGTATGGTAGTGAGTGTGTAAAAGTAAAAAGAAAAAAAAAAAAAAAAAAAAGAAAATATCAAAAGAGATTGGAAGATAAATCAACGTGATCGTCCACATCTAGAAAATCAATGGAGATTGGGAAAGAAATCAAAGTGATCTTCTCTTATCTACAAAATCACGAGAGATTAGGAGATAAATCTACATGATTTTCATATCGTACAATTCCAATTGGGATTGCATTTGCTCCTATAAATAGGAGTCCTCCTCAACAGAGAAGAATATACAAAAGCAAGAATATGAGAGCAGCATAGCAGAAGAAACAATTTTCTTCTTCCAGGAAAGAGAGTTATCTTTGAGTGAGTTATCCAGTTTTGTGAGACGTTCAGATCCCCAAATTGAAGATAGCGAGAGATCCACCTTTGGGTGAAGTTGTATCACATTATTTATCATAGTGGAAGTTTGAAGTGGACTACGGTCACGTGGTTTTTCCCTTCACCTTAGAGGGTTTTCCAGGTTAAAAATTCTAGTGTTATTTACTATTCATCTTTACTACTTTCATTTAATATTTTATCCTATTTAATTTTCACAGAAATCGTAGCAGGAAATTATCTGGGCTTTCTCCACAAATATTCTTTTCTTTTTTCCCCAACAAGATTTAAGTAGCTGCATGGTGCCTGGAAATATTGTTATTCATGCATGGATTATTAAATTGTGAACGTCGTATGTTTAATGGAATGGTGCACTCATGTAGTGATTGTTTATACTATAATTGGACATGTGATAAAGTGTAGCACATGTTGAGTGGCCTAATTCCTGTTAATGGATAATGCAAAGTGAATGCTTTGCTATTGGCCTGCTATCGATAGATAACCTGCATGTTTAGGGCGTTTCCGAGGTGAATGGCTTCCCTACATGAGGTCTAGGGAGTTCACTTGCTGAGTTTATTTCACTCCTCATTGTTTAATTATTTTCCAGGCCCTAATCATGGCTATCCGAGCTCGAGTCAAAGTACCTTGAGATGGATACCACTTTTGAGGTTGCCTTGTACAATAGAGGTGCTAGGTTAGCCCCACCCTCTTTTTGAATAAGTATGAAGGAATCCGCTATGCAGGTATGTAAATGTGAACTTCCAATATTTAAATCAAAGTGTAATGTGTACATATATGAAAGTGTGCTTAGATGAGTATTCTATACTATTCCTATTGTTTGTTGATATTTGGGAGATGTTTATTTTGCTTCCGCTTGTGTATAATCAAAAGATAAAATAAATGGGTCGACGACGTGTCTTAGGACGTCACAAGCAAATGACCTAAGCGAAAAGCGATGGCATGGATTATCGCAAGCCCAGGGCGGGTCGGGGCGTGACAGTGCCTGTGAGAGCAAGGCAAGCTTACCTCAGCATCTACGATTATGAGAGTGAGGCAAATTTGATCCCTAAATTTTAAAAAATCCGTGAGTGGTCCATAAGAGGGGAATCTTAGGCATCTATAAACTACAATATCTGTAATTTCTAACTGCAGAAAAAAATACAACCAGAAAAATGAATTCAAAATTATGTAGGTTCACTTTTTTCTTTTTTTCTTTTTAAGGGAGGTGAATTCGGTCCCTAAATTTTATGAATTGCATAAATAGCGTATGGGAATTGAAACTTAGGTATTAACAAACTAGAAAATCCATAGTTTCTAAATGCAACAAGATAAATAGTGCAAAATTATGTAAAATCACTGTTTTTTAGGGGTTGAATTGTGTCGTTTCTACAAATTCGATGCCTAATTATTGGCAAATGCAATAAGGATGTACAAGCAAATATTTAGATTTCAACAGGAGGTTATCCTCCATATCAGGAAAATAAAATCCTCTTAAATCAACTTAAAATTGAGAACATAACTTGGCCAAATTTATGTTTTTCTATGGGTTAGATTCAAAGGAGGTAATACCTCACGCTAGTTGCTTGTCCTCATCTCTTAAGTATAAAAAACTTAACGAGTAAAATGGTTCAAATTTATAATTATATATAGATTACTCTATTTGATATGTATAATGATTTTACATTAATCCAATAGAGATCGACATAGTCAAAGATTTTGTATAGTTCTACAAAATGTCAAATAAACATTCAAATCAAGAATTGACAAAATCATGAATATCCAACGAATGGGCTAAATAGGTATCCATTTGGTGAAGATATGATGGAGTCATATTTGGATCTTAGTGTTTCTCACTTGGAATAATCTTAGGATTATGCTCACCATTTTAGAGGTGAAGTCTTATACAATGCTATATAATTAATAAAGATGCATACAGCGGTTTCCATGCGTTCATCATAGTATATTGAGCCGAGAAATCGAAAATCCATGCTATTTGTCAAAGCCATATTATTTGCTTAAGAATGGACTAGTATAGTTTAGTCAAATTACTCATAAAATATTATTAAAGATTAATCCCTTGTTTACAGAACCATATAAAAAAACAAAATCGATTCAACTCACAGAGCACAAATATCAATTTGTCCAAAATTAAAATTTAAGTATCATTGGACATTGCTTAAGAGTTCGAGGATTAAATTTGGTGGCATCTCTTCTTTTATTAATGCTAGAAATATATGAAATCGAGTTGTAAAAGAGGTTGTACATTTATTCAAGTTTGTTGCATTATTTCTGCTATAGATTTGTGTATCATTTGTTCAATTTTGTAAAGCGACGCTTATATTGATCTTAGACCGGGTCCTTTTCTTCGGGGGAAAGTGTCAGAAACATATCTCATTGTCAACCCAATGACTACTTACTACCTCTACCATTCTCACACCCTCTAAGCAAAACCATACCTTGAAAACACCGATTGCCACTGCTTGCAAATTCATTTAAGCATTTTGCTTAGGTGATGGGTGGTTTGTATTATTTTTTATTGGTTTTAGTATTTTGCGCAGTCAACATTATATTTGTGCATTGTCCCGGATAACTAATAAGAAGTCCTCAATATATATTGATAAGTTTCTATTAATTACAAGCATGTATGGAATAACTTTTACTTTTACTTTTACTTTTTTGCTTAATTTAAACCTTATAGTTCATGCAATTTTAACTTTTTTTAAATCCAAAACTTTCGAAACTTCCATAGTACTCAAATGTTAACTCAAAGACTCACATTTAATGCTTTTCATAATTTTCCAAAATTGTAGTAATCTTTTAAGTTTTGATGGGAGAGTTAAAAAGTACTTTTGAGTTTTTTTTTTTTAAATTCAAAAAACGTGCACACCTTTAAAATTGAGTTGGTAAATGTTCAAGCAAAATTAGTATACAAGTTATCATCAACTTGTATATGACTTCAAGAGTATAAAAAGACAGTAGAAATTTATGTCGCGTTGATAATTTCACATATGTATTAGTAGATATCATTCAAATAACTTTATTAACTATCCAAAGGTTTGGTAAATTCCATTAATATGATGATAATCTGTCAAATGTGTATATTTAGATTGCAGGTAAGATTGTCATCAATACCGACTATCATTAATACCTGATGACAATTTATGCCTTCGAATTTTTAGGTTGTGTTTTCCACCATGAAAGTTGATTTAAAGGGTGATTCATTAAAATCCAATGGTGATTATGCAGGAATGGAAGAAAATTTCTTGTCTGGCCTAGGACAATACTTTTGATTATGCAGGTCCGGCCCAAATCCAATCCCTCTGATCGCATTGGGTTTACGAAGCGGGTCTAGGTGAGAATTCTGCTAATACTAGTTGTACTCACGATACAGTTGCAAAAGATGAAGCCTTGTGGCTAATGGAGTAAAGCAATCTGATCCAAAAAAAAAAAAACGATCATTGGGTTTACGTAGCGGGTCTAGGCGAGAATTCTGCTAATACTAGTTGCACTCTGAAGCGTTGTGGCTAATGGAGTATAGCAATCTGATCCAAAAAAAGAAGCTAAAAATCAAATGTAAGTAACGTATATACATTATTCAGCTAACTCGTGTACAGGTCACTGTAAAGACTTAATAGTATAAAAATAGAACTATAAGTTCCCAGCAATTTATTTATTCATTTTGAATTGGGATGAATCAAACTTGTGGGCAAGCATGTTTTTTAAAGATACAAAGTTATCACAATAAACCTGAGCACCGAGCTGAGAATGGTCAAATGCATTCTTAGCTGCAATTACTTTGTTGACCAACATTTTCCACTTGGAATCATCTTTCTTGGTTTGATGCCGAATCTTCACTCTAAATTGCCTAGCAAAAGCAAAACAGACATTATGTAGAGCCACCAAATTCACAATACATATCAGTTCAACGAAGGTGCTGCTCTTCAACTCTACGCACAATAAGGTGACTCACTCCCCGATATGCATCTCGCATAATCACTTAATTATTAATCATTGAAGAATCATTTGGGAAGAAAAACACTCTTGCCTTCAAAAGTTTTGACTCCTCAACCACAGTTTATTCATATCATTGTTGGGCTTTTTTCCGTGCAAGACACTTGAAATGCGAACTTACGAGTCAGCAATGCAATTCTCACTTCACCATCTGATGCAAGTTTTGCCCAATATCCAATGCTTTTTAGGACCTAATTAATTAGGTGAATGAAGCCATTGGGCCCACAGCCCACTGAGAAGGATAGGGTGGGGACGTTTAGTTTTAAGTGTGGGGTTCGACTCTCACTTCTACTAAGAGGCAAAGTAAAAGTTTGAGAGAGATGAGTTAGAATTAGACTGATCAAAAAAAAAAAAAAAAAAAAAAACGTGGACGTAGAACAACCTATTTAGACACGTTCCTGCATCCATCTAAACTTCTCCAGATTAAAATTGAGGAGACAAACATAGAAGTTCTTTTGACTTACCTATAGAGAGGAACCTTGCAATCATCAGGCTCGGTACACATCCGAGAGTGCAGTTCAAGAAGCTGCTACACGCGCTTGCAGTGAACACATCCTCCAGGAACGCGAACCTTGCAACTGGTAAAATGACGTACTAAGGTCTTAAGTCCTTTACAAGCAGAAATCCACAGGCAGGCTGCGATGCTCTAAGGAGTTTGTCGCGTTGTCCAATCATCCTGCAACCATCGCTGCATACGTGAAGGAGGGCTTCCTTGGCCTCGTAAAGTTGCAAGTACACCTGTCTCTCTTCCATCTTCCTCAGCCTCTCTTGTTTCCTCTGCAACAACAGCAGTCGTAAGACCGCAATGCATGCAATTTTGGACAGTCAATTTAATCATGAAACTAACATATCCACCAGTATGAGAATGATGCGTAGTTTTTTTCATAAGGGAGGAGTAATGACCGATCTTCCAGGAATCAATCTGATTGTCATGTTGACAAAAGTGAAATCACCACCTTGCTCAATAGCAACCAGAGGAACTTGATGCGGAGAGTAACGTAACCAAAAAGATAAGAATGTAGACATCCAGTGATTCTTTGCTATGAAGGACTTAGAAGAGGCTAAGAGCACAATGTTGATGCTACTATAAAAAGCAGAAGATCAGATAGAGCAGAAGCATCTCTTAATTCTAGGGCATCTAAAGAAGGAAACACAAGCACAAAATTGAGAACAATCTCGAGAAATTTTTTCAAGGAAATTTATGGGAGAGGCTAAATCAAGGGGGAAAAGAATAACCAAGAACACATCAGTAGTAAAACCCTCACATGGATCTAGAACCGATGAGACCTGCCCTATCTATGTGGGAAGTCTTACTACGAACAGTAGTAGAAGCAGTAGCAGCAGGAGCTAGAGATCTGTGATGGACCATGGTCCATGACTATCAATCTCCCAAACATGACTATCAACCACCTATGTCATGCGGCTACCATGGTCAACCACCATCTATTACCTGGCTCTTCCTTTCTCAGCATAAAGAAAATGACCAGAACATGAGCAAATGGGATGCAAGGGAGATGGCTCTCAGAAAAACTCATCTCGGATCATTGTCGAATGCTATATTGACTCCATTTCGTTTCTTTTATCACTGAGTCACCATCACAGCGAGCACAGCAACAACGGAGCAACATAAAAACAAAAGGTGCAGATTTGATCATAAGTAACATGGAAATCAAACTGCAATTGTGCTGAGTGATTGATGAAGAATTCCTTTCATGCAGAACATGTCCACATACATTCAAAGTGATCCAGAGTTAATGACAAATTATATGCTAATTTCGTTCGGCATCCGAGACGTTCCTATATGCAATACTAAAGCAACGTTTCAATTTGACAATACCAAAGCATCAGTGATTTAAACCAATTCGTCAAAAAAAAAAAAAAAATCTGTTTTCACATAACACCGCCATGACATTAATCTCTGCTCTTAATCCTAAATTAAGTCAACCGAGACAAAAGGTTTTGAATTTCACGTTACCGAAGAGGAATTTTGATCATGACCGAAGCTTACAGTAACAAGAAGAAGTCCTGGAAGGTTATCAACTTCGGTGGTGATGCCTGGAAAACAGGGAGAAGCAGAGCAGGAAAGGCGCAGCTCAGGAATGCTGAGAAACGACGGCGACAAAGGCAATGGCGATGAGGACGATCAGAATCGGGATCTGAAAGCAAACTTCAGTCAGTAATCAACCCGTCGGAAGCTCTCGGTTTCGGCAAGGAGACGAGGCCGCTTGACAAATTTCGACCGGGGTTTCTTTCTTTGTTTTTCGTTTCTTTTCCCTTTTTTTTTAGGGGGGCGAGGGCCTTCTTTTGTTATGGGTTGCATTAAGATATGGAACGAAGGCAACTTGGGTCGAGAGTGAACTCGCATGAACGGACCCATCCGAATTGGCTCCCATTTTTATTTGTTATTTATCATTTATTTATCTTGCTATTTATTTATTTATATTTTAATTTTGTACTTTTACTACGGTGAAAATTTGAATTGTTAACTAAAATTCAAGTGCCAGTAATGGGCAATGCTGATTTTGGCAAAAACTCTTGGCTACTCTTAAAACAGCTATTAGATCCCACGAGAGTCTCTAACAACATTGTTGAAGACATCTATATAATAAGGATCAAAGAAGCATAGAAAAGGTTGGATAAAAAAATTGGAAGTATTGCTATTGTACTTCATCTATATCCTCTTTAATTAGAAAGTTTCATTATTCTTGCAATCGTTTTGAGAACAAGTGTATATGTAAGAATGATTGTGTCTCGATATTGTGTTATATACACTTATTGATTGTAGTTGTCCTAAAGATTACTAATGGAATCTAGTCCATGTTAAATGTTTCACCTGGACAGTAAACGTAAACTTGGGGATAAAACCAAATCACTATAGTTGTAGGCTTTACGTATTCTATCCATCATTACGTGCTCACCAACAACACCTTCGCATAGTCTAAGTGGATAACCTCTCATGCATGTAATTGCCCTTAGTTATTTTTCGTGTTGTTTACTTATGTTCCACAAAAGTTCTTCATAGTCATCATTGAACTAATTAACCTCTTCTAGGTTGTATTATTAGTCCCAACATAATAGATATTAATAAATATAGTTGTTGATAGAAATAAGATACTCAGGTCGGAAAGGAGAGTGAAGCTAGGCTTTTGGCAACAACAGAAAGAAATTGGTAATGATTGAAATTGATTGGGTTATAATCAACTAGAAGACTTGCGTTTCCTCTATTCTTTCATCTTACTCTTGATTTTCGTCATCATAGCTATTATGATCATTTCTTTTATCTTTTACGGCCTGGACACCACTTCTTTACTTCGCTTTTATATCCTGACGCCATCTTCATCCATTCAGTAGTGTAGTTTCCACTACTACATTCACATACGATATCTATTGTTTTAGTAGCAAAGGGATTACATGTGAACAAAAATCACAGACATAAAATTGCACGTGGAACTAAATCTTTTATTAATTATTCTAAAGTTATAGAAACATAGCGTTCATCGGACAATACTACAACTTACGATCGAGAATTAGCAAGATCATGTAATACCCAATTAATTGACTAAATAGGCATACTTTTGGTGAAGATACAATGGAATCATATTTGGATCTTATGGTGTGTTTGTTTTGCGAAAAACAATTTCCAGGAAAACATTTTCCTCATTTTCCAGCGTTTGGTTCATTTAGGAAAATGAGTCAACGGAAAATGTTTTCCTTCCAAAGCTTAAATTCAGGAAAACGATTTCCCTTTTGAAAAAACCGAAAAACGTTTTCCAAAATATTTTAAGGTTCTTGCTTGATGAAAAATTTATTATTAAAAAGAATTTCTAATTAAAAATTTTGAATTTGTTATTATTATATCTTTTCTTTTCTTTCTTCTTTCTTTTTTTTTTTCTTATTTTCTCTTTTCTTTTTTTGCCTATGAACATAAACCCTAACTCCTCCTCCCCTCTCTCCTTCTCCTTCGCCCCTCCTTTTCGTCACTGCCGCCTCCTCCAACCCTAGCCCCTCCTGCACTCCCGTTGGCTTCGCTCCCTCCTCTTCCTCTTCATAGGCGTCTTCCACACATTCAATCATTTTTCAAATGCAATCCAAACATCAGAAAATATTTTCAGTCACACATCACCAAAAAAAGGAAAACTAACCGTTTTCCTAGAAAATGGTTTTCCGGAAAACATTTTCCAAAAACGTTATGTTTTCCGTGAAACAAACACACCCTTAGTGTTTCTCATTTGGAATAATCTTAGAATTGTGCTCACCATTTTAGAGGTGGCCTTTTACAATGTTATATAATTTATATAGATGCATACGGCGGTTTGCACGCTCTAAAATCAATCAACCTGTCTATTTTTTTACAGCTTGTCTTTCTCAAAGGACAAAAGACAATATTATCGAGTCTGCTACCGGTTCTATTTTATTACGGTAATCCAAAACTAAGTCTTAACCTCATTGGGTAATAGCCTAACCGATTTGTATATAATTGCATATCAGTAAGCATATCATATTTGTATGATGCCGAGAGGTTGATGTCAAAAAAAAGGACTAGAACTACCATTCCTTCTCTTTCTCAAAGGACAAAGACCATATTATCGAGTCAATTACATGCTTGCACATGCTTGGACTGCTTAATCTTCTATCTTCCTAAACAAATGTGGATATTTAACCCTTTATTCTAAACATATAGAGATTCTCAAGGTTGTCTAGGTGTTTACACATCTGATCGGCTCATGTGTGTTCGTTATTTTTTGTAGTCTAACTTTCAACAAGAGATAAAAGAGACCAGACAAGCATAAACCAAGTGAGGGGTCGTTGATTGCTTTACTGATGAGGGGAATATGAAAGCTATGCCAATGGAAGATGTTGTCGTCTTCAACTCTTTTCACTCTCTTTAAGAAGTGAATTCTATTTTTCAAGAAGCTCAATCTCATGAGATAAACAATGAAAATTGAAAAGGCAATTACATCGTCAAATTTCAACATTGGGATTTTCAAAGTGATAATAAACAACCAAATTAATTAGATGGCGCTTTCAATTCAATAACTTCTGCTCCCAATGAAATCTAAGGCAGCTTAATAGGCTTAAACTCTGTCCACCACACCCCAACAAGAAGTAACAACAACAAAGAGGTACACATCCGTTGACGTTTCATCCATCACAAGAGCTTGGGCAAAACATTTAAAAAAGGGGTCCTACTTTTCTGTGTTCTTAACAATGGAAATTAAGTTATTAATTGGTGAACCACGTGTGTGTGTGTGTGTGTGTGTGTGTATATATATATATATATATAGATACGGACCATGTCGGTAAAGAAATTGAAGCACATTCTACTGTCCATCTTCTTACATTTTGGATGATTTTCCCTATTAGGGATAATTGTCCAAAAAGTCTTTTTTAAGTCTTTTTGTGAGCATGTCTCATCAACCACCATCAAGGAGAACGATTATGAGATCCAAATAAACAGAAGAAATAAATGGAAGATCATATTCTTACAAATATAGAAAAAAATGGAAGAGTTGCTTATGCAAAAGCGTAAATCCGACCGGTTCATATTCACCCATATTGTTGGTTGAAGCTAACTCCCTAAGGCATGTCTCTCCCATTTGACTTGCAGCAAGAGCTTGAGATATGGTTTTAACTCTAGCTAAATAGTTGTTTCCTTCAAGACAGAACCTGATATACAGTAACCAGTTAGAACATGGCAAGAACAAGATTCTATGCTGTATATATCCAGACATCTGTAACTGGTTTTAGCCAAGAAATGTTTTAGAGCTTTTTTTTTTTCTCCACTTAAACCTAAATAATTTGACTCGTAACCTAAAGAATAGCTAATAGGGTTTTTCCCAGAAACACAATGAGTTGGTGAGTTTTTGCTATTCACTAAGTTTCGATTAGCAAGGCAAAATGCATTTGTAACATACTAATTCCCCGAACCACTTTATTCTTGTGGGTTCAAACAAAGTCACAATGGTATCAACGACACCAGCTATACAAGTTTGTTCTAAACTCACCTATGGCCCCAAGGCGACAATTTAATTTCCTAATTCTATTTAACTTGTAACACACGACTTTCAATAGGGGATTCACATAAAACTACAGGGGCCTGCAGTGAAAAGTTTTATGAAGTCTGTTAAGCATCTCCTTATTACAGATATATATGTTCTCATGAATGCCAATTGCATGTGCTTTGCTAGTTGTTTATGGAACTACATAATATTAACTGTCCCAACAGAATCAGCAAGGTGACCAACTGCACGAAGTACTGACAATCTTGAGGCTTTGCTCACCAGAACTCTTTTTAGGTCTTTTCATGGCCTTGCGTAAGGTCTCATTGGTATAGAACCAACATCATAGTTTGAGTTGGATCTGATTATTAAAGTTAACTGAATGTTCAGATTGGACATAGTCGATTATTGGAAACTTATTAGGGAGAAATGAAAATGAAGGCTCGGTGAGCGAGGTTTCAACAAAAAATTCTTGCAAATGCTCGCAAGAATGCTCTGTTCTAACCTTTTCCATTTTCAATCATTCAAGTATAGAAATTTGGTAAGAATAAGTAGTTCAACAGAGAATTGTCTCAAATAAATTGCTAATAAACGCAACTAGATCCAGTACCAATAAACTCCCAAGTTCTGACCCCAGATTATCGACCAGTCTAAATCTGAAATGTTGATGGATTATCTTATGAAGGATAACGACTTACCAATTGCTTCCAAGCATGTTCTGCAAGCAAATTTCCAAAGAATTCCACTGTAAAGAAGCCTTATCATAATAGCTCTGTTAATTCTCGATGCAATGGCAAGCGTGTAGTCCCTTGACCTAGCAATAGGACAAAGCAAACAACTCTGTCAAAAAGCAAAAAACACTCATATATCAATGCTGAACATAGTACCAGTTTATTACCAGATGTCGAAGTTCACAACTTTCCTATCACCATCCATCAATTTGAACCAGTGACATGTTTAGTCCCATGTCCTTTTGAGACTTTCCTTGGCAGGAGCTCTTATTTCTCAACACCGTTTTACTTGGCATCTTCTAATCTTTGGTTTATCTCATCACGCAGTGAGACTTTCTCAGAAGTGGTAAATAATTGGACTTCGCAATGCTGATACATGTTTGGTGGGTTAGGCATCCCTCAAGTAGACTGACATCCCTGAGTTCCTCTTTTGCTTGGCAATGTTGTCCTGCTTTTCAAAAATCGACTTCAGTCGCCCACTAATTATCATTCAACCTGAGAGTAAGCACTACCGTTCACTTCAGTCACTGGAGAAGTGTATCCAGGATGAAGTCTGACAACTCTCAGCATCCACACGTTCAAGGACATGCCTAGCCTCTTCTTCCATGGATGGGACTTCCGAATCCTCAGTCCATCATTCAAGGCCTCAGGACGTATGGTCAATGTAAAGTAGAATTCATTTGACCCCCGTTAGGATGATAGATGAAATAACAACAAATTTATTAGGAGTATCTAAGACATGGTGATATGAAACCAAGTCTGACCAAAGATATGGTAACTTCACAAAGGTTCAGTTCACCATTTAGATAGGATTAAAGACAGACTTCGGCATCCCCCAACTAGGTAACCAGTTCATTCTTGTTTTCTATTCAAATTTTCTTATGCATGATCATTATGTTAAGGGACGGTAGATAGCTTGGGCCCAAAAGAAAGGGGGAGTAAAAGAGAATAATCCCCTAATCACAGCATCCTTTGACTTCTGATCAGAGTAGCAGGATGGTATCAAAATTTGCTAAAGGAAAATGTAACATGCTTGGGCTAATGGTACCTCGCTTGACCTGAGCTCAGGTAAGCATCACATGGGCCACAACTTCGAAAAGCCCTTCACATTAAAATCCTCCAAATATCCTCCAATGAATATTCCTTTCCTGTGGCTGGCATACTAATGAGTTCTCAAAACAAGTGTCCCTTATCAGAATGCTATCTGTGTCTACTAGAGCAGGCATATTACAGAAGACATGACCTTCGGCAAGTAAAGCTAGGAGACTGGACAAGTCCTCCACCTTAGTATCTCCGTTACGTTCTTCTCTCTTCTTTTACATCATTTTACTCCTCTTTTCTGCCTCTTGCCAAAGTAACTTTTCTCTCTTTATCTCTGGCAAGATGGGTTTAATTGGAGCTGATTTCCCAGTTTTAGAATCACGAGCCACAAATGTGAAATTGGCAGTAAGTGCAACTGAATCTGAGGAATGCCAGATATCTGCAGAAAAATTACCAGTTTAAGGTAAACAGCATAATGGATCAGTAATGAGACTCTATCACGGAAAGGATAACTTCTTGAAGATTTTACATCTGAGTATTGTGCTTGAACAACATGTCGGAAGCCTTGACAAACTACCAATATTTCTTGGAGAGGATGTTGATTAGCAGGCTTTTCTGTTGTTAGGATGGGTTTGATTTTTTTATTATTTTTTGGTAATAAGAGAATGGTGAATGGCTAGCAAATTCGCAAACTTCTCCATAGTTTTTATGAGTAGAGTAAAGAAAACATGCAAGAGTAAATAAGGTTTGCAAAGAATAAACACACATTTAAGGCACAGCCATCAAAATGACACCATCCTTCAGGATCAGGAGTAATGTGGCTCCTTGCTCCTGCAACTGCTTAGTGGCAGCAGATGGAAATGTATATTCTCGTCCCATAAGCCAATAAAGCAATCATCAACTTGAGGGGAGGAAGTAGCATACTATCATCGATTGGAAGTACTGTTTCATATGATACCTTCTGTGGACCGAGTTACATCCAGTTGGATCGCCATTGATGAGCGGCCAACCCATGAAACAGCTCATGCTATTTGCAATTCAGTGTCCATATGGATTGGCTTCTTGAGAACACTCTGTCTACCGAAGCAGTGACTAATAATAGAGGCCTTGTGTTGCCATTGTCAATGGAGCAATGCTGGTCCAAAAGCAAAAGGCTGAATACAATGGGGATGTTCTGTTACGCACGATTCTAATGATGAATTCCCACACTATTTGAACTATGGCTAATGACTGGAGAACTTAGGCATTCTGGTTGCAGAACTTGATATGGAAAAAGATTAATGAGAATTTAGATATGCACATATACGAATGATAGAGACAAAGTACTTCTTACACGAAAGCAGCAGCATGTTGTTACAATGTATTCCCTAATTACCAGAAGACCAATTCTAGATTATTCAAACGACAACTTGCCATTCAAACTACGAATAGCAGAATACTAGAACTGATTACCCGCCGACTAAGCTCTGGCACCTTTCAGTTTTATATCAGTAATTTATCGAAGCACCACAAACTGTATTACCTAACTCTAGCATTGTCGTTGACATCATATACAAATTCATCTCTTGCGGAGAAAGGCCATGGGAAGTCTCTTTCTTACAATGACGCGGCATGCATTGCGTTGATACAAGCAATAGGCAGGGACAAAAACGCTTGAAATTCTGTTAAAACCACATTTCAACCACTGAACCATCATTCAAACCGAGAAATTTAAGCCGGGGAAACATCGCAGAAAACAAATGGCACCACATTCAGAACCAGAAACAAAACCATCACCACCCGATAGTTGTTCAAAGCTCGGTTTAATTTACCTTATATAGTCCCAGCGAGAGCATCGACATCTTCCACCAGCTTCCCCATCCTGATCTCATCCCAAGGATTCCCATACTGATCTCCGAGCAACATCATCACTCGAAAACTTGTAGAAAACGCTCGTCCTGCTCCTGGACGGACTCCTCGGAACCAATTCGCTCTCCGGCGAAGCAGCGCTCTCCGTCGCCCCGGCATCGCCGACCTCCTCGAATATCTCAGATCTCGCTTCCCACGAGGCGTTGGTGACGGGCGAGGGAAGTACGTACCGGGCCACCAGCTGATAGGCTTCCGAATCGACGATCCGGCGTCGATGGGCGGAGCGGCGGCGGAGGCCACGGGAAGCGCTCGCCCGTCGAAGCGGATGCTCCGTCGTCCGTCGTGGCGGAGGATCGGGGCGATGCGAGCCCCGTGGCGCGAAAGGAGGAGAGCTTTGAGAGGAGACGGTGGTGGACTACCGATACGATGTACGGAGACCACGATTTGACAAACGAGTAAAAATTATTAATTTACGAAATATTTTTGATAAATCATATAACTTATATTAAAAAAATCAATAACTTTTAGGGTTAATACCCTGAAAAACCCCAAACTGGTACACTTGTGACAAATTTACCCAAAATTATTTTTTTGACCATGAAAAACCCCAAACTAGTATACCTGTGATAAATTTACCCCGACTTACTATTAAAAAACTCTAAACTGGTACATTTATGACAAATTTACCCCAAACTAATTTATTCTACTACAAAAAACCTAAAAATGATAAATTTGTGATAAATATACTCTTTGCTAAATTGGATTAATACCACAAAAAAATCACAAAAATTGTAAACTGTGACAAACGGAGCATAAAATCCTAAATTGGTATACTGGTCAACTGTCACGTGTCATTTAACTTAATAATTTGAGAATAAAATTTAATAAAAATTAACAGAGGGTAAATTTGTCACAAGTGTACCAGTTTGGGGTAAATTTGGCAAAGATATATCAGTTTAGGGTTTTTGGCAGTCAAAAAAATAGTTTGGGGTAAATTTGTTACAAGTGTATCGTTTGGGGTTTTTCGGGGTATTAACCCTAAATTTTATTTCTCATTTTGTTAAACAAACCAGCTTGTACGACATATAACAACACCGTATTAAGAAAGTTATTTGTTGAGAGGAAAAAAGAAAGGTTGAAAAGGGAAATTAAAAAAATAAGAAAGGAAAATAGCAACTAAGGTGAATTCTTTTTAACATTCTAAAAAAAAAAAAAAATTAAGCTGTTGAAAATTTATATAATTGGACAATAATCTCTGATTCGTCTCGTCATTATCGCTGTCCATTATTTGATTTTCTTCACATAAAAGATCACCACCATCCATTATTTCAGAAATGCAATATGATAGATTGACCACCTAATTTGTCATAAGCCTTTTCTCTGTGTAAATTAGTTGGCAATTTTTGGTTTCTTTTCTGCTCGATTGAATTACGTTTTATCGATCTTCCTTGTTTTGACTTAACAAAATAAGCTATACTTCAAATTAGAGATAATACTAAGATTTTTTTTTTATAAAATATAAACTTAAGTGAAATTTCTTCATCCAGTGGAGTAAGCTCTATGCAAATATATAAATGATCTGCCTAAAAATTAAAAATGACATTATTTTTTTACTTGTCGCCTTACTTTAATTATAAATCAATTTGAGTTTATTATCATAAGTTACGTAAGTGATCAAAAAATATAAATTGTATAATTGAGGAGTATTTTTGAAAATAATATGTTTTACACGTTTAAACACAATGAGAGGTAATAGTTTGGGGATGACAAATAAACTGCAGCTTATTGTTGTCTGTTTACCACACAACAATAACACAATTGAAGTCAAGTGTGATGTGGAAAGGACAAAATATTCTCTCAATTTCAAGTTTAATTCCATAACTTCCATCACAAAATACAACAAACATTTACATAATTTTATACGTAAACATATAAGAAATATGAATTGATAAAATCGATAGTGTCGCCTTGAATTATAAATTCGTCAATGAAGGCTTCTGATTTAGGAGAATTCCCATACGGACGATTTATTTTGGGGTTCATAGTACAAGCCCCAATTAGGATCAAAGAAACAACCCAAATGAGCCATCAATAGCCAAACAAAAGTAATAAGCTCTCCACCTTTGCTTAGCACCTGCACACGTGCCGTTCCCTTAATATGACTTGCTGCAAAGAACATCTCACCCCACACTCCGCTCATTACCTTCCACTTCATTTCCCCAAGCCTCTCCATCTTATTGGCCAAATCTATGCCATCGCAAAGGACGGATCTTGGTCTCGGTTTAAAGGGAGGAAACTCAAACAATACCTGGGATAGCCTCTCCACATCCATGTTTGCATTAGGGATTGAGTGTAGATCGGCCAATGTATCCTCTAATCTCTTTATGGCAATGCCCGCCACAGAGGACACCACATTTGTCTGAAGTAAAAGATACATCATGTAGTCAAAGAGGATCTTGCTGAATTCCCTTTCATCTCTAGCTTTGTTGCACATTAATTGTTTCTCTTTGTTGTACCATATTTCAGTAGCAATATGCCACATTATAATATTAGTGTCATAATTATGGTCAATGACATAATCTAAAAGCTTGCCACAATCATCCCTGCTCTTGAGAAACATATCACCTCTAGCCTCATATATCTCCCTCACCTTTGCTGGAACATCTATGTTTTCGGATCTACGTCTCATCTCCTCAAAGATAAAAATCCATAGCTCCTTAATAAAGGGATTCTTGGACACAAACATCAATTCCCTACACTTCAAATTACAGCCCGCAATTGTCTTACCAGCTTGATGAGAACAAGATATGATCTTCTTAGCCATACAAAATGTAAAACTACAAATTTTAGAAAAAGCGACGATACCCCAGTGCCGATGGCACTTATACATCTTTCTTGGACTCTCCTCCAATGTCTTAGAAAAAAGGTTGCAAGCAGAGATGGATTCTGACCATCTTCGAAACATTAATGATGTGTTTATGCCCATGTAACTAACATTGGGATTAGGCTCTACTTTATATGTCACAAATCGGGGCTTCCTTTGGTCATCCACGATGGATATCAACTTGTATAGAAATGAATCTTGTTTAGACGATCCTACATTGTCACCCATTATTTTGGCAACAGTCCAATCAGAGAAAATGAGCCTATATAAAGCTATCACATCAAGAGCAATCCCCCCAGAAAGAAGGATATAAGTAATTTTCACATCGAGTTTGAAGAGCCGATGCTTCTTGAAGCGATTGAACAAGATGAAAGCCACCACAATGCTAGTGAAGGCTATAAAGCGGAAAATGCGGCCCCACTTAGAGCGTGTTACCAAAACTTTTGTGCGAAGCACCTCATAAATGAAATGGAGTTCAACTGATATCACCCTTAACGCATCCATTGCAGAAATTTGGTGGAAATATCTGCAGCTCATTTTATGTTGTTCACATGTAAAGATGAGATCTCCAAGGAAGACCTTAAATATTTCAAAGAAGTTGTAAGCATGCCTCACCACAATGCTCTCGGCAAGCCTTGCTTCTACCTCTAGATATCCATCCCTTAGATCATTGAGTGCTTCATCCCACTCTTTACGTGAGAAATTCGAAAGCGCATAATCCAACTGTGAGATCATCGATTCCCTAAGCCTTGGAAAGCTCGAGAGATTAAGTGCTAGTATCCTCTCCACATTTTTTATGACTGCGGCAAGAAACACTAGCATCGTTGGGGTTGCTAGAGATTTGTCGCTGGTAAATACCTGCACAAAGACATAAATGGAGGCACCGACTTGGAAGATGAGATTGAGTAGGTGCCGTCCCCAAAGTGAACTGTCCTCCAAAGAAAAGGCAGTAATAGTGTCTAGACCACCAAGATGTAACAACAGAATTGAGGTCCAAAATGCCTGAAGTGCTCCATCTACTTCAGCTATACGAGTGGACGAATTACCTTGGTTGTGAGAAACAAGCCCGATCGTGAATGCAGCTACCCAATCGGCCATCAAATAGGCCAACCATACGAGGAAAAAGATGATAAGGTTCGCTGTTTTCTTTGTAAGGGGTGCAAATAGAATGAGAAAAACCTAAAGAGTGAAACTTAGGACGACTAACCCTCTAATGTTCCATTTGTCCCACAAATCCAAAATGAAGCCAAATATCATAGTTTTGCTTGATTTGGATTTTCACTCCTCTCAATATTATTTCGGTTAAAACGAAACTGTCCTCTCAACTATTTATCAAGAGAGTTTACGAGCATCAAGAAAATAGTGCTTTTTACCACCACCCGCGGTGGCCGCGTGGTTAAGGCTTGGTACTCCATCCACAGGGGGAAGAGTTCGAGACTCCATGTCCGCGTTGCTTCAATGCAAAAAACGCACGATTTACCTGTGTGTTGGGTCTGTGGTGGTGGCCCAGTTCACCCCAGGGTCTACTCTCCGCCGAGAAGTGGCGTACGAAGGTTCCCTGGGTCACCAAAAAAAAAAAAAAAAAAAACAATGCTTTGCAGACAATGTAAGGATATGAAGCCTGGAAGTAGAAACTTGCGAGTGCGGCGAAAAGTGTGATGATAAAAAAGGGCGTATTTCGAGGTGGAGGTGGGTGTTGTCAAGGAGGGTTAGTGCTTGGGACTTGGGGACATGGGAGGATGGAGACATTGGTGCTAATTACCGTCCTTGCGCTTAAATAAAACGACAAGCACAGTACTAAAGTTAGATTCTTGGAGGGATCACAATAATCTATCTGGCCTAGTACTGTAGTTTCTTTTCTCATCCATTAGATTAGATAATATTAGCATTCCACCATCATCATAAAATTAGGATATTTGCATTATCAAGGAAAATGAAATTTTCATTAATAGAGAAATTAGGTTCATTGATGTGAAAGTATAAAGTGGCATCCATGGGTGCATTTGATCATTGGGTGAATGATAATATACATTTGTTAATTTTCCTTTCTTTTTTTAACTTGAACCTCAAGTAATGTTCCTCTTCTTTGTTTTTTATTTCACAAAGACCCCATGAAATGTTCTTAACTTGCCCATGACTCGGAAGCCGCTTTATTTTTCTTTCTTTTGATTTTTTTTATAGAGTTCGTGAGTTACGTTGAAGCAATACTTTGCATAAATCGGATATAGATGAGCATACCCAATCTCAACCGTTGAATGACGTGGATCCCATATTGGGTGCACATTACTCAACGATTAAGATGCATTGGTCTCATGATCAATTTTTAATTTCATGATTGTTTTCCCAATAGATTTAAAGCTTTGATCGTGGATTTTGTCTATGGCACCGTTGGAATTGGCGGTCAAAACTTCCCACCTCCAAAAGGACATCCTACAGGATAGTCAGCAGCCAAGTTTTCTCATTGGGCCAGCAAACCTTTATCTCGGGAAAGTGACTCTTGTTGCATTGGGCCTGCTGATTGTCTCCTCTATCACCTCTCGATTCTCAAATTTATCTCATTTGCATGTGAAATTCTTTTGCATGAATATTTACTTTGGAGATTATTTCCCTACATAACTCTTATGGGCTTACATTTCAATATGTGCTTACCTGCACCATTCGTACATATTCGACTCATTTATCAGTAATCTCGTATCCTTGAATGCCAAATAAGACACTTTTGTTGAATTATACAACATGATACACTTAAGCTAAAAACCCTCATAAAAATATGCTTAAACCATTAACATACCTAAATGTGTTTAACCAAATGACGTTGACACAGGCTAAATATTAACTTATCTAATTAGTCATATCTACGCATGTCATAAGCAAATTGAAAAGGTTATTTAGCAAAGCACCCCTTTATTGTTTGTGTATAAAAAGATTAATCCATTCAAACTCAATTGGAATGTCTACAATCACTTGTCCTTTTTACGTCATGTTAATGATTAGGGTAAAAAATTGGCCATCAACAAAGCAATGCTACATCCTTACTTAACCTGACTTTTTTTGTCCTAACTCTTCTACATATTCTTCACGCAATTGAATCGAATTTCTAGCTCCTGCAGCAGTGAAAGAGAATTCAAAAACAGAGAGAGATGATCTCATTTTATGTTTATTTTTATTTATAAATCTGATCAGCTCATGGGTATTTGTTATTTTAAGCCATTTTTCACTAAGGGATAGAAGAGACCAAACAAGAACGCAGTGAAAATGAACAACCATATTAATTAGCTGGCTTCCATTTTAATAACTTATGCTCTTAGTGAAATTTGATCCAGCTTAATAGGCTTAAACTCTGTCCATTATGCCCAAACAAGAAGTAACAAAGGCGAGGACATACACATCCGTCGATGTTTCGTCCCTCGCAATAGCTTGGGCAAAACATTAATAAGAAAAGGGCCCTGCTTTTCTGTATTCTCAATGAACGAAACTAAGTTTTTAATTGGCGAATTGCATTACCTGTTTATAAAAATAAAATGAAAAAAGAATTTAGAGCCGAGGAGAAATAAATGACAAAAGGAATTGGTTATGGGCTGTCAGTGACTTTAGAGCCGAGGAGAATAAATCGAAGCATATTCTACTGTTCATCTTCTTACATTTGGACAAACTTCCTTGTTGGGGGTAATTGTCCCTTAAGTATTTAGTACTTTGTGAGCATGCATCGAAGACATCGATTACGAAGTCTGAAGAAACAGAAGAAATTAATTAATAGAAAGTTCATCACTTACAAATATAGAAAAGAAGGAAGAGTTGCTTATACAAAAACATGAATCTGACTAGTTCATATCACCCATATTGTTTGTTGACGCAAATGCCCTAAGTCATGTCTCTCCCATCTGACTTGTGGCGAGACCTTGAGATATTGTTTTACCTCTAGATTGATAGTTATTTCCATCAAGACAGAAGCTGATATATGGTAATTGGTAAGAACATGACAAGAACAAGATTCTATGCTATATTAATCCAGACATCTATAACTGATTTTAGCTGAGAAATTTCCTCGAGCTTTTTTTTTTTTTTTTTTTTTTAACCTCAATAATTTGAATCGAAGCATAAAGAATAGCTAATAGGGTTTTTCCTAGAAACACACAACGAATTGGTGAGTTTTCATTATTCACTAAGTTTAGATTAGCAAGACAAAACACATTTGTAACAAACTAGAAAGTATCATTCCTCGAACCACTTTATTCTCATGGGTTTGGCACAATCACAATGGTATCAACAAAACTAGCTACACAAGTTTATTCTAAAATCGCCTATGGCCCCAAGGCGACAAATATATTTTGTACTTCTACTTATCTTGTAGCACGAGACAAGCTGATAAAACGATCTTAGCTCACCAGAAGCTGCCTTATATATATGTATATCATAATTGCTCGCCCAAGCTGCTACATATATATAAACCAATGCTCGCCAAAGCTTATCATTCAATAATAAACCAACTCATATCTCAATTCAATCAATCAATTAATCAATCCAATCGATTCAAACTGGTCATACAAACCAATTACGGTGCTAAAAGCCAACACCGGGTATTTTCAAGTTAAATACCACAACTTCATCAATTTCACACAATTCCACACTTTTGGAATTATTAACCATAATCATCAATCACTCAATTTCTCAATTTAAACATACAATTAACATAAACCGACCGCATTGCTACGATCAGCTCGAAATTCTAACGACCGGCCATCTACCAATCAATCATTTAATCTCAATAAATTCCAAATCAAATTAGGGTAAATCCCTAAAACATCACAATTTATTTAATTCCATGCAACGTAGAGCTCAAATAAATAAACGAACTGCGCCACGACGATCAGCACGAGATTTCGGTCGTCGGCCATCTCAATCTTAATTTCCGAAAAATAATTAATTAATAAATATTAAAAATTCAATTTAGCACAAAATAAAGCCCAATTAAATAAACAGGCTGCACCACGATCATCAGCATAATATTCCGGTCACTAACCATCTCAACCTTAATTTCTGAAAAATAAATAATTAAATAATTAATTTCGAAAATTAAACAATTAACATTAAAAATTCAATTTAGCTCAAAATAAAGCCCGATTAAATAAACAGACTTCACCACGGTCATCAGCATAATATTTCGGTTCCAGGCCATCTCAGTTGAATTTTCGGAAAATAAATAATTATTTAATTTAATTCCGAAAATTAATAATTAAATACCAAAAATTCCACTTAGGCCCGAAAAGCCTAATTAACACCCGATAAGGGACGGGAAAAATCCCAAGAAGCATCCAATAAATACTACATGCAATTCTCTATCTAATTACACTAATTACTTCACTAATATACAAAGCAATTAACTAATAATCACTAATCAATTCTAATCTAACAACCTAATTACACTTAATTAACACTAATCAACCTTTAAGTATAATTAGCGCACTAAGAAGGCGTTAGTGAGTAAAACTCACTCAAAACGACGGGCTCGACGCGAGGATCGACTTTCCCCAAAGCGGGCCGAGCATCCGGGCTCGGGAAGGCGGCCAAAACGAGCCAAAAGACGGAAGAGAGGGGAGGAAGAAAAACCAATTTTTCTTTGTTTTCTCTCACTCTCTCTCTCTCTTAGGTCAGCCACACGTGGGCCACCACCAGCTGTCTCCCACTCTTCAATTTTTGACAAATATGCCCCATTCTAGAAGCATTTAGGTAGTTCAAAGAGTTGGGTTTATGGGCATACGAATTTTGCTAAGTTTTCTTCCCAAATTGAACCTTAATCCCACTTGAATCAAATCAATTTGACCCCCATAATTTCATTCAATATTTCATCATTCCAATTGGTATTTTTCCTTACCAATGTAGCCCACTTGCATCCCAATTTCACAATCCCTGGCTTCAATTGAACGAAAACGGCCCTATTTATCCAGTCGAAATTAGAACCCGAAAATCTGGATGTCACAACTCTTCCCCTCTTATAAAAATTTCGTCCTCGAAATTTAAACCATTAAAATTCTTCTTCAAAATGGTGGGGTATTGTCGTCTCATCAATTCTGCTCCTTCATTCTGCTTCACCATGCTATCCAAGATCCTCGGTGCCGACGAAACATTTCCGAATTAACCAGACCAATTCTTGATTCCCAAAAAGGCTAAGCACTTGTCCATCTTTGCAAAAATGAAAGTTGCAAAAGTTTTGGTTCTTTTTTTTTTTTTTTTTTTTTTTTTATTTTTCCACAAAGCGGCTAACTGCCGCGTCGGGGATTCGAACTCCCGACTTCGGACCTGCGGCTTCATCCCGGATACCACTCGGCTAGAGGCGCCGACGGTGTCCCAAACCGCTTTCTTTTTCCATTTAAAGCCCAAATCCTTCTTTGAACCCAAATTTCGATGGATTCCGATTTAAATGCTGCTTCACCTTCATTTCCTTAATCAAACACAATGTCCCTTTCAAAGGCGACATTTAAGGAAAAATATATTTCCCCTACTTGAAATTCCAAGGTCTGCGATACTAATCTGCGAAGCTAAACTGGCGATTCTAAGCAGTCTCAAATCTGTCACTGATAATTGCAACTGAATCACTGATTTCTAAACCAACTCTGGACCTGCGATTTTCTGATCTCTGATCTCATCTCAACGACTGAAGTTCTGTACACTCTGCTCTGCACGGATTAAAAAGAAACTATCGACCGATCTCTTGGCGGGAACCTCGGTCAAGATCGATATAACTCTTGACACGATCTCGGCAAGAATCGCAATCACGACTACATCGTATCGACCACGGCTGTGATCTTTCTTTCCCTGACTCCATCTCAGCAATTGAAATTCTGTACCCTCTACTATACACTGCTTAATAAAGAACCCTCTGAAAACTTTGCCAAATTTATAATCTCTGATCTAGATTCGAAATATAATTCATCCCCGGCACTCCATGCCGGCGAATTATCTGATGCACACACACTTCGGTATACCCACTCTTTGACAATATAGGAGCTTCAATTTCTGAAATCGAACTTAGATTGGCGGTTAATTTCACTCCGACACGCTTTTAGTGTGACCTAGGCTACCAGGTAGTTTTTAGAACTTTTTAGGACAAATGACCCGTGGTCGATTTTCTTCGAACCACAATGAACCCACTCGACCCATTGGTGACTCTCGATTGTCGTGAAAATCTCAAAGGTTCAAATACGGACACAGGGTACCAAAACGATAGAAATATCAAATTAGTACCGGTCGATGAGAATTTTCCAATTTAGTGGAGTCACCCACGATCGGTCATTCATCTCAATCGAACCGATCTATCTCTAATTTCAAATCGATTTTATACTGTGCCGCAATGATCTCTAAAGATGAGCACGGTCGAGAAGTCGATCCCTGGTCGAATTCTCAAGTCTATTTGCCTTAAGGTCCTTAATAACTCACCCAGCTAGTCTAGTTATCTCATGAGTGGCCAACTCAGAGAAAAACACTGTAATCGCGTCGATGAAATGCCCAATTTATCTAATCGAAATCAGAACCCGAAATCTGGATGTTACACACTCAAAACAAGATATATTCGTACTGTACCAAAGTGGACCAACTCCATCTATCGATCAACCACTATTCTCAAATGGTATCAGTAATCCCCTGAATCCTTAGTAAGCCATATATTTCCATTTCCACTTGGGACTTTAACAATTCTCCCGGTTCGCATTACCGAGCTTCCACTTACTGACACTTCTGACACTCGCAACCTGCTCAGCGGTATCTATCTTCATATCAGCTTACTAATCTCGCTGATGCCGATTCTGATTTACTTGCAAAACTGCAATACTATAGTGAACTTCCGACAAAATCTTTTCCCTGAGTGCTACACTGTCAAATGTATTCAATCACTCATGGAACCTGAACTTTCCATTCTCATAAATCTTAAAGTCAGATTCTTTATTGCCAGTATCCTCTTATAAGATCTTCTGAACATCTTTGCTTGTCAACTAGGCACCGATTCTAACTTGAACATTTGGTTCAATCTTGAGGGTGGCTATAAAATTCAAAAGGTAGCCTACCTCAAATTTGAAAACCAAGCTTCGAAGTCTTTTCAAGTAAAGTCTACACTTTAGCCAGTCTATGCACAATTGAAGACTCTCGGCTCAACACATTAATGACTCATTTCGTTCCTCCAAGGTGATACCCGATATCACTATTATAGTTCCGCCAAAATTCTGGTTCACGACACCGCTTCGTATTCCACTTATTGGGTCTCAACTGGTGGAACGGTTATGCAACAATCTTCTCATGTTGCATCAATATGTACCCCATCCTTTAAGCTCTGGAAATTATCCTCATACTTGTCAATGCCGATGAATTTCTCTTCTTTCTCAAGAGGTCAATCCTGCGATGATACTGATACTGAAAATTCTTTCACAAACCTTCTGTAGTAATCTGTCCAATCCCCACAGCTTCTGATCTCTGACACTGTTGTCAATCTCGATCCGCTAACAACTGATTTGATCTTGGCTTGGTCCATGAAGATTCTCTTACCTGTAATCACACAACCATTCTTAGGGGCTTTCCTGATCCTCAGCACTTAATGAATACCCTAGAATGTCGCTACATCACACGATCACCATCGATCTAGATATTCTTTGAACACTCGGTTTGTCAAATCCATGATAGCGGCTGGAGCGTTCGTCAAATCAAATGGCTTCACATTATTCTCACAAGGGCTAAATCAAGTGCGAAATGTTGTCTTCAATATAACCTCCTTCTTGGTTCTCAATTGAAGATAACCTGTCCTCAAGTCGATCCTTGAAGACATCAACACTCTTTATAACAAGTCACCCAATTAAGTTGACAATGGTTGATGCATGATTGCAATGAACCATTTTCATTTCTCTTTCCACAAAACTGATGTTCCTTAAAGCGATGCACTAACATGTATGAATTCCTCATTCATCAATCTTCACATCCGTACCTTCGGTTCGATCAATTCAAACAACAATAACTAGTGATTCCCCTTTCTTCCACTTATTTCAATAAACTGAAGTTCCCCAAACTTCATCAAAACTCTGCTACGATACTCTGATAGAATTTTCCCCAAAACATTCTTCCTCTGTCTAATGCCAGGTCGGTTCCATTTCTAAACTTCTCACCATACCTAGATACTGAATTCATCCAGGTTTTCTTCCACAATTTCGTCACCTATCTGGTGAGTCTTCTACCTCTTGTCAAGTGCCAACATGCACTATTTCTTGTACAAGAGATCTATCCCAGAAATTCCACAGTGCGTTCTATGGTGCACTTCTCCTGAACTGTCTTACCAACAGTGACAACAGTAACCGTTGTCGAGATTCCATCTACTAATGCGGACAACCCATAAATCATTATCCGTACTGGCGACACTTACCACAATTTCCTGCCCTCAGAATACACGAGACTAATCCATATCGTCTTTCATAGAACATGTTCCATTTGTCTGAATGCTAACCTGACTATGCCACCCTTCCTATTAGATGGAATAGAATACCATTCTCTCAACATCAGTCTTTACCCTGACCGAGTTCCCAATCTGCTTGCACTGAATCTTGATTCAAATGTCGAAATCTATTCTTTGATTATCCTTCCAGGTTGGATCTCAACAAAGATAGCAACAACAACAACAACTTGATCCTGATCATACCGGCTCATTCAGATCCCAAGAAACACTTGCATCAAATCAATCTTATCGAGCTTATGATCAATCAATGCTGCTACACTAGTACCAACCCGCGGTGGCACTCTTACGCTCAAGCTGGCCAGAGTCAACACTCTGCCTTCTGAATCCACAATAATTAAAAGCAAGCAATTCACACCCGACAAACAATTCTACCAATCAACTATCAAAGACATGCACCAGTCATGAATTTAAAGGCCTTTCCTACTACTATCCCATAGGTCATCGCACCTTATCACTCCAATACCTAACCATTGCTCTGATACCACAAAAAGGGGATGTCACGCCCCGATCCTCAGGCACGCACACATCCCTTACTTTTGGTCGATTTTAAAAATGCGATATAACAGGACTATGTATCGCCGACCCTTTCATTTATATATGCACATGCGGAAGCAGTTATAATTCCCCAGACAATAAAGCAATGGGATAGAAAAGCAGGCCATATATTATTCTTACTGAAAATTCACAACTACATCTTTTTACATGCACACAAGGTCTGACAAGACAGGACGGGATCTCAGTCCTCATCCGGGTCGTACTCGGGGTTATCCTCAGGGTCCTCCTCCACGTACTCCTCTTCGGGTTCCTCAACAGGGATCTCCTCATCAGATTCATGCTCCTTAGGCTCCTCATCCAGGTCCTGAAATGGTTATTCAATAACCACTGAGACAACGTCTCAGCAAGTTCTACCCCCTAAGACCCAATTAGTAAACTAATACACCTTAGACTGCCTATGCACAACATGAGTCAGAGGACTTACCTTGGCCTCAGATTCCACCTGCATATTAGCACAGATCATGTAGGCACCCAAGCAATCATATTATAGATCGAAGCATCGATCTAATCGACTTAGTCGATTATATGCCAACAAGACCACTCACGGTCATTTCCATTCAGTCAATCAATTGATATCATACGATCCACACATCTATCAATTCATATCATCTATTAAACCATACCATCTATTCATCCATCAATACAATTACGGCTCGCACAAGCTGAAATGGATGCAATGCTCTCACAAGCTGATATAGATGGTAGCTCGCACAAGCTGATATATACATAGATGATAGCTCGCACAAGCTGATATATGGATCGTTGCTCTCACAAGCTGATAAACGATCATTGCTCTCACAAGCTGATATATATATAGATCGTGCTCGCACAAGCTGATAAAACGATCTTAGCTCACCAGAAGCTGCCGCAATATTCAATATAGTATACTATAGCTCACCAGAAGCTGCCATATATATATGTATATCATAATTGCTCGCCCAAGCTGCTACATATATATAAACCAATGCTCGCCAAAGCTTATCATTCAATAATAAACCAACTCATATCTCAATTCAATCAATCAATCAATCCAATCGATTCAAACTGGTCATACAAACCAATTACGGTGCTAAAAGCCCAACACCGGGTATTTTCAAGTTAAATACCACAACTTCATCAATTTCACACAATTCCACACTTTTGGAATTATTAACCATAATCACCAATCACTCAATTTCTCAATTTAAACATACAATTAACACAAACCTACCGCACTGCTGCGATCAACTCGAAATTCTAACGACAGGCCATCTACCAATCAATCATTTAATCTCAATAAATTCCAAATCAAATTAGGGTAAATCCCTAAAACATCACAATTTATTTAATTCCATGCAACGTAGAGCTCAAATAAATAAACGAACTGCGCCACGACGATCAGCACGAGATTTCGGTCGTCAGCCATCTCAATCTTAATTTCCGAAAAATAATTAATTAATAAATATTAAAAATTCAATTTAGCACAAAATAAAGCCCAATTAAATAAATGGACTTCACCACGGTCATCAGCATAATATTCCGGTCACTAACCATCTCAACCTTAATTTCGAAAAATAAATAATTAAATAATTAATTTCGAAAATTAAACAATTAACATTAAAAATTCAATTTAGCTCAAAATAAAGCCCGATTAAATAAACAAACTTCACCACGGTCATCAGCATAATATTCCGGTTCCAGGCCATCTCAGTTGAATTTTCAGAAAATAAATAATTATTTAATTTAATTCCGAAAATTAATAATTAAATACCAAAAATTCCACTTAGGCCCGAAAAGCCTAATTAACACCCGATAAGGGACGGGAAAAATCCCAAGAAGCATCCAATAAATACTACATGCAATTCTCTATCTAATTACACTAATTACATCACTAACATACAAAGCAATTAACTAATAATCACTAATCAATTCTAATCTAACAACCTAATTACACTTAATTAACACTAATCAACCTTTAAGCGTAATTAGCAAACTAAGAAGGCATTAGTGAGTAAAACTCACTCAAAACGACGGGCTCGACGCGAGGATCGACTTTCCTCAAAGCGGGCCGAGCATCCGGGCTCGGGAAGGCGGCCAAAACGGGCCAAAATCCACTGTCATACCCATTTTCCTTCTTCTCTGCTTGATGCTGGTTGGGGGTGGATCCGAGCTCGAATTGAAGCAACAACGGACCTAGATGGACGGAGGGGCTAAACAAGACCTAGGCGGGGCTTCACGGTGGCCGGAGGAGGGGTCGGGGGAAGCTCCGGCGGAGCTCCACCAAGTCTGAAATGTCGCTGGAACAGAGGGCTGAGCGAGGGGGAGGCCGAGGCAAGCGGAGCACGAGACGGCGAACGGCGAGGCGACGCGGCCGGAATGGAACGGCGTGTGGCGGCGAGGCGGCGTGCGGCGCGTTGCAGCTCCTTCAAGCAACGCCAATCGTTGCTTCCGTTTCGCTTCTGTTCGGGCTTGCTCGAACGGAGGAGGAGGGAGAGGGGCGGAGGCGGAGATGGGCGCGAGGCAAGCGGGGACGGCGGGCGGCGGCGACTCCGGCTCCGATTGCTTGTTGCGACGATGCCGAGAAGACTCGCTGCTTCGGCTTGCTGGTCTTCCGTTGCTGCTGAAGAAGAAAGCCAAAGAAAAGAGGAAGAAGATGGAGATGCTCGACGGAAGAGAGAGGGGAGGAAGAAAAACCAATTTTTTTCTTTTTTTTCTCTCACTCTCTCTCTCTTAGGTCAGCCACACGTGGGCCACCACCAGCTGTCTCCCACTCTTCAATTTTTGACAAATATGCCCCATTCTAGAAGCATTTAGGTAGTTCAAAGAGTTGGGTTTATGGGCATACGAATTTTGCTAAGTTTTCTTCCCAAATTGAACCTTAATCCCACTTGAATTAAATCAATTTGACCCCCATAATTTCATTCAACACCTCATCATTCCAATTGGTATTTTTCCTTACCAATATAGCCCACTTGCATCCCAATTTCACAATCCCTGGCTTCAACTGAACGAAAACGGCCCTATTTATCCAGTCGAAATTAGAACCCGAAAATCTGGATGTCACACTATATAGTTGGAACCATGGTGTTGAGTGTCACATAGTGCTAATTAAAGCATAAAAAGTTCATGAAGTTTGGGTTAAGCATCTCCTTGTTACAGACATAGATGTTCACATGAATGCCAATTGTATGTGCCTTGCTGGTTGTTTATGGAATTACACAACATTAACTGTCCCGAGAGAATCAACAACGTGACCAACTGCGCCAAGTACTGACACTCTTGAGGCTTTGCTCCCTAGAAACTCCTTTTAGGTCTTTTCATGGCCTTGCGGAAGGTCTCATTGGGAGAACCAACATCATAGTTTGAGTTGGACCTGATCATTAGATTGGACAAAGTAGATTATTGGAAACTTATTAAGGAGAAATAAAAAATGAAGGCAGGGTGAGCCGGGCTTCAACAAGGAATTCTTGCAAGAATACTCTGTTCTAACCTTTTCCATTTTCAATCATTCAAGGATAGAAATATGCTAAGCATACGCAGGTCAACAGAGAATTGTATCACATATATTGCTAATAAACGCGACTAAATCCGGTAGCAATAAACTCCCAAGTTCCAACCCCAGTCCCTGAGTTCCGCTTTTGCTTGGCAATGTTGTCCTGCTTTTTGAGTATCGATTTCAGTCCCCCACTAATTATCATTCAACTTGCAGGGAAGTATTGCGGTTTGCTACAGGCACTGGAGAACTGTATCCAGGATGAAGTCTGACAAGGCTCAGCATCCATGCGTTCAAGGACAAGCCACACCTCTTCTTCCATGGATGGAACTTCCGAATACTCAATCCATCATTCAAGGCCTCCGGATGTATAGTTAATGTAAAGTAGAATTCATTTGACACCTGTTAGAATGGTATCAAAATTTCCTAAAAGAAAATGTAACACGCATGGGCCACTCATACCTCGCTTGACCTGCGCTCAGGTTGCATCACATGGGCCACAACTTCGACATTTATCAGGGGTTCATCTGGATTGTCAAGCTCCGTATACGGGACACAGCATTTGAGGCAGAGAAAGTTGCCAACATCTGCCAACATCCCAAAAAGAATATCCCTCGTATTATGATCTTCCACTTAACAGATCCATAATTTCACAGATATACAGACAACTGCAACAGTGAAGGCTCAAGTACGACAATCCGTACTTATAGAAGACCGACAGCAGACATATCATGTAATCATTGCCATAGATCCACACTCAGCAACTAAGTAATGCAACGGCAGCACCTATACATAGAAATACATCATGCCCTTGATGAGTATTTACAGGTCTCAAGAATTCAGCATGGTCAACTTCAAAGAACCAGGGTGTCACACCAGCAAAGGCATATGTATTGAAAAGGCCAATTCATAAGCCCTTCGCATTAAAATCCTTCAAACATCCTCCCATGAATATTCCTTCGCTGTGAATGGCATATCAATGAGTTCTCAAAACAAGCGTCCCTTATCAGAATGCAATCTGTCTGCCAGAGCTGGCATATCACAGAAGGCATGACCTACAACAAATAAAGCTTGGAGCCTGGACAAGTCCTCCACCTTAGTATCTCTGTTACGTTCTTCTCTCTTCTTTTGCTCATTCTATTCCTTATTTTCTGCCTCTTGCCAAAGTAATCTTTCTCTCCTTATCTCTGGGGAGACGGGTTTAATTGGAGCTGATTTCCCAGTTCTAGAATCACAAGCCACAAATGTGAAATTGGCGGTAAGTGCAACTAAATCTGAGGGATCCTGGATTTTTGCAGGAAATTACCAGTATACAGTAAACAGCAGAATGGATCCGTAATGAGACTATATCATGGAAAGGATAACTTTATGATTATCTGAAATCTGAGTATTGTGCTTGAACACGTCGAAAACCTTGATAAACTGCCAATATTTCTTGGCAAGAGGATATTCATTAGCAAGCTTCTCCATAGTTTGGATGGGTTGATTTATTTATTTTTATTTTTGGTAATAAGAGAATGGTGAATGGCTAGCAAATTAGCAAACTTCTTCATAGTTTTTATGAGCAGAAGGCACAGCCATCAAAGTGACACTATCCTTCAGGATCAGGAGTAACGTGGCTCCTGCAACTGCTTAAAGGCAGCAGAAGGAAATGTATAATCTCATCCTACAAGCCAATAGAGCAATGTCATCAACTTGAGGGGAGGAAGTAGCATACTATCTTCGATTGGAAGTACTGTTTCATAAGGTACCTTCTGAGGACTGAGTTACTTCCAGTTGGATCGCCATTGATGAGTGCCCAATCCATGTAACAGCTCGCACTATTTGCAAGTCAGTGTCAATACGGATTGGCCTCTTGAGAAGCTTTCTGTCTACAGAAGCAGTGACTGATGATAGAGGCCTTGCGTTGCCATTGTCAATGGAGCAAAGTTGGTCCAAAAGCAAAAGGCTGAATACAATGTGGATGTTCTGTCACGCACAATTTTTAAAAATGAATTCCCACACTATATGGACTATGGCTAATGACTAGAGAACTTAGGCGTTCTGATTGCAGAAGTTGATATGGACAAAGATTGATGACCAATTTAGATAGGTACATATTCGAATGATAGAGACAAGGTACAGCATGTTTGTTCAATAAATTCTCTAATTAGCAGATGACCAATTCTAGATTATTCAAACGAGGACTTGACATTCAAACTACGAATAGCAGAGTACTAGAACTGATTACCCACCAACTAAGCACCAGCATCTGCCAGTTTTATATCGGTAAAATTCATCGAAGCACCACTTAACCGTATTACCTAACTCTACTAGTGTCAATGACATCATATGCAACTCATCGCCTGCAGACAAACCCCAAGGAACTCTCTTACAATGACGCAGTATGCATTGCATTGATACAAGCAATAGGCAGGGGCAAAACGCTCGAAATTCGGTTAAAACCACATTTCAACCATCGAACCATCATTCAAACCGAGAAATTTAAGCTGGAGAAACATCGCAGACAACAAATGGCACCACGTTCAGAAACAGAAACAAAAGTATCACCATCCGATAGCGGTTCAAAGCTCAGTTCATTTAACTCATAGCAGCATATAGTCCCGGCGAGAGCATCGACATCTTCCACCAGCTTCGCCATCCTAATCTCCTTCCAGGGATTCCTATACTGATCTCCGATCACAAAATCACTCGAAAACTCGTAGAAAACGCTCGTCCTGCTCCTAGACGGACTCCCCGGAACCAATTCGCTCTCCGGCGACGCAGCACTCTCGGTCCCACATCATCGCCGACCGAGATACCTCCTCGAATATCTCGGATCTCGCTTCCCACGAGGCGTCGGTGACTGGCGAGGGAAGTACGTACGGGGCCACGAGCTTGATCGGCTTCCGAATCGACGATCCGGCGTCGATGGGCGGAGCGGCGGCGGAGGCCACCGGAATCGCGCTCGCCCGTTAAGTCGAAGGGGATGCTCCGTCGTCCGTCGCGGCGGAGAATCGGGGCGATACGAGTCCCGTGAAGCGAAAGGAGGAACCTTCGAGAGGAGGAGACGGTGGACTACCGATACAATGTACGGAGGCCACGATTTGACAAGCGAGTAAAAATTATTAATTTAAGAAATATTTTTTGATAAATCATATAACTTATAGTAAAAAAATAAATCATTAAATTTCGTGAGTTCTGATGCTTTAGTCATATCTTCTCTGTACATCAGCACTTCAAATCGGGACTCTGGGCAGATGGGGCTTAGCTATGTACGATAGCATGGTGGGAGTTACGTAGCCCTAACCTTCGATAGATACATTCCGGGTAGAGGGGTCATATGGCTCCACAATTGTGGAAAAGTGAACATATTCCAAATTTTAGAGCTGATTTGTGATTCTTATATCTCTTGGGATCGATATGCGAAATTGCTTGACAAGGACTCAGTGATACCCTAGCTCTTCCTAATTTGGCATGTCATTGTATGGTTCTATTTAGCATTCCGTTCGTGTATTGCCAATTTTCTCTATACAGTCCTATTTATGAAGAGGAGAATTTCATTCAAGCACCAACCTTGGATGCCATCTGTCTATTTATGTGTAATTGATCTCATTGCTAAAGCTAAAGGGGATAATTGATATCAGCTTCATTGGAATATACAAAGTCATTTCATGTCTTTAAATATGAATAAAGAATCGTGATATTCCTGAATTTATATCTCGTTAGTGATAAAATTACTATTGTATAATTTTACAATATATCATTTTACCTTAAGAAACGATATATTTACTATAAGTAGACATAAATGTAATTATAAATACAAACGGATATATTTACTTGTCTACTATTAGATTTTCTCCTTTTTTAAAAAAAAATATAATTATAAGTACGAACCGATATATGTACTATAAATAAGATTAGACACAGGCAAAGGCTTATTATGAGGAATGAAAATCCATCGATTCTCGGCATTAGTCACAAAGATACACAAACTAGTAAATTTTATTCAAACGAACATTTATAGAAATGCCATGAGAGGGGTAAATAAGACAACTGATGTGGACGAAATATCTAAGCAGAGTATTCGTTCTCGACCCCACTCGCAATGCCATGATCGCTATCGTCTCTGTCATCCCTCTCATTGATGCGAGAATGCTCTTCCCAATATTCACGGTAGAAGCCCCGTGTGGGTGTGAAGAAGTAACCGAGATGAGCCATCAACAGCCAAACAAAGGTAATGAGCTCTCCCCCTTTGCTCAGCACCTGCACATGTGTCTCTCCCATAATATTAGGGCCTGCATGGTTGGACTTTATTTCTGTTCCCAAGAACAGAAATTTCGTTCTTTTGTTCGCAGGAACAAAAAGGAAAGTAAACGCGTTTGTGTGCGTTTGTTCCTTTTTATTCTTTTGTTCAGGAACAAAAAAAACAGAAACAAGAAACAAGAAAAACTTGTTTCTTGTTTACGGAACACAAATCGAAACAAAAAAGGAACAAAATTGTGTTCCTTTTTTATTTCCGATTTGTGCTCGAAGAGCCTCCTCTCCCCCGCGACGAGCTTCCTCCCGCGACTGCGACAAGCGACGAGCGACGGCGAAGAGCTTCTCCTCCGGCGACGTGCGACGAGCGACGAGCTTCTCCTCTTCCGACTGCGACGAGCGTCTCCCCCTGCGACGAGCGCCTCCTCCTGCGGCGAGAGAAATCCATCGTCTTCTCCGGCGCTGTCTCCGACGAGCGCCTCCTCCCCGCCGCTCCTTCACCGGGTAAACGTCGTCTTTGCTCCTCCTTCCCCGATTGTCTTCACTTCGGCGAGAGCTCGAGTGTTAGGGCTCGCTCGAGGAATCGCTTGCCCGGATCTGCGAGCCGCTTGCTCGAGCGAGTCTCGCAGATCGGGCGGCGTTGCTCCCGGATCTGCGACGGCGGCTCGTCTGCTCGCTCGAGATGCGGGCGAGCGAGCGAAGCAGCGAGCCGGCTCGGGCTTTGCTCGGGCTCGGCTCGAGCGCGAAGCGGCCGAGCGTCGCTGCTGCTCGAGCTCGAGCTCGGCTCGAGCGAGCGAGCGAGCGAGCCGCTGCTGCTCGGGCTCGGCGACGCGAGCCTCCGCGACGCGGGCCGCCCGCTCCACGGCTTCGTCTTCCTTCGGGTTTCGATTGTCGAGTTCCTCCCGCGCGCGCATCTTGAATCCCGTTATCTGCGGTGCTACTTTTTTATGGTCCACGATCCATTCTCTTATTGGGCGTTACATGTTTTAGTGTGTTTAATGCGTCATCCATGGAGAAATGTTGGTTTTTCTATATGTATTTCTTTCAGTTTTGTTTCTTTTATTCGACAAGGATGTTTGTCGATCTTGTCTTGAAGGCACAACGGGGTCGTGGACTATACCAACTATGAAGACATGAAGTATGCGGTAAGTCTTTTGCCTTTTTCATGGTTAAATTGGGAGGTTAGGATAGAGATTTATTTGCCCAAGCTTGTTGGGATCATGTCGTCATTCATTCCGTGAATGAGATTGTCTACATTTTCTTTGCGAGATAAAGAAGCTTGATGATTCGAGTTCAGAAATGCCTTTTCCCGGTCATACATTCGGGTATGACTTTTGACACTGTTCTTTTATCAATTACCATCAGGTGTACACTGTGTGAATAGATTTATGTAATTTAATTTGCTTTCTTTTGTATGTTCATGTGCAGGTTAAGGAATATGATTCAAAGCGTGAGTCATCAAGAAGTCCTAGGGGCCGAAGCTATAGTCGCAGTCCTAGCCGCGGCCGCGATCGTAGCGGGATTGTGAGGTCTGGTTTTCTTGAATTGCGATACATGTATTTTTAGTTGTCTTTTAATTTTTCTAAACCCTTTTCATTTAAAATGCAGCAAGTCTCCAAAAACCAAAAGTACACGGCGTTCACCGCAAGGTCTCGATCTCCTTCACGCTCCCGCTCCAAGTCACCCTCCTTATCGGGTATGCTTGCTCGGGCTATAGTTGGCTTAAGCTGTGGTTTAGTCCTCCATTTAAAAGTGGTTATAATGCAAAAGGGCATATGTGAAGTTTCAATCTACAATATTTTCTTTCATAGAGTATGATTTTGGTGGGGATTTACGACTATCTGGCGGCCAAGTCATGGAATCTTATATATTCCTCCTTTTGGTTCTCGAGTTTGATAATTATAATCTTGTTTTGCCAATGAAATACTGACATTGGTGCTTAGTGAATTTCTTTTCTCCTTTAAATTTTCTTCTGTTTAGTAATCTCTCAAGTTCAATCAGATGATGGGTCCGAGATGTTGATTTTTTCCCCAACTATTTGCACTTCAAGATTTTGTAAGACTTGTGTAGGAGGAATGTTTTGCTCTAACTATTGGCCTAAACTCCCTATTATCCATGGGTCTTTACTAATTCTAAGGTGTTATCCCCTTACATGTTCGTGTGGCTTGATATTATTTTGGGGATTATTTGATGGCTTTTGCTCATCATGATTAGGAGATCGATTTCCAGAATTTGAAAGTGTTTTTATCTTCATGGATCTAGTGCGAGTCTTGTACGAACTGAAGTCAGCTAGCTTGTACTTTGCTCTCTCTTCATTAACTATTGCACGGTTGGGGGTGTCTTGGAACTTCTTTCCAAATAACTGCTCTTTTGCTTTCTGTATGAAAATCATCTGTTCTCTTTTTATAGATATGGATATGGATATGGATAAATGCGGCAAACTGGGGATTCAATATTAGGATCTTGGTGGGATATGGTTCATTTGCCTGCAACTATATGGTTTTGATGGCGATAAATATAGTAGTAACTAGTGATCTGTTTAAGTTTTTATTGTACAATCTTCTTTTTCTTTTTTCCTCCCGAACTGGTATCTTGGTTGCATGAAGGTTGGTTTTTTTAGGTACATTATCTGTTTTATATTCATATTTCTGTGAGATAATGTTGGCATACTGCAGCGTGAGAAACAACTGAGCAAAAGCCCTAAGAAGCGCAGTGCAAGCAGGAGTCCTAGCAGGAGCAGGAGCAGGAGCAGGAGCAGGAGCAAGAGCTTATCTCGGTCTTGTCTCTTTTCCAGCATGATAGTTTTTATTAATGTTGTGCTACCCCTTTTTTGCGTTAATGGGAAAAATAATTTTGATATAGTTTGCTCAAATTTTAGCGGTGCTTATTGAGATTGCTTTGCCATCATTTTTTATGTGTGGGTGGTTGTGTGTTTATTGCCACTTGTGTTGATTGGTTTTCCTTGGTTTCTTCATTCGTCTATCAAAGGATGTTTATCAATTGATTGGTTCTCGCAGTCTATGCATTTACTTGTTTTTTGAAATGACAAAACTAGCGGTTCACTAAGAACAAGGAGGAATATTCCAACGTATACGTGAATATGATGTATTGATGGGTGTTGTTAGATCTGGCCTTTGCTGGCGTTCCTCGACACCATGACGAGTTGCTGTTCTGTTGATCTTTGTCCCACGATCCTGTTGTCCCGCGATCCTATTGTTCTATGGCAAATATCTCCTGTTGTTCTCAATTTGCGTTTTGTCCCGTATTGCTTGGATTTGGTCGAATATTAATATTTTCTGTGTGTCTCTATGAACCCTTGCGACTCAAGGGGAGAAAGACAAAAGGAAGAAGATGACGCCCGAAGAAGAGAACGTGTAGAGGGGTAGACTAAAGGGGAGGAGAAAAATAAAAGTGAAAGAAAAGAAAAGAACAGAAAAAAATAAAAAATAAAAAGGCACGTGAGAAGAACAACGTTGTCGACTTGTTCATTTAGTACATTCTTTGTGAATCTATAAGAACAACGTTGTTCGACTTTTTTTTGTAGGAATGTTGGGGATTATACATTATGCGAGATCCTTGATATCTTATGACTATAATGCTTCGATTTTTTCTCTTTAAGTTATGGATTTGCAGAGAATGGAGGGTGCTGTTTCGTTGTTGCCTTATTGCTTATTGTCTTGAATTTTTCTTTACTTAAGGTACATCCTCAATTGGTTGATTCATTCTCAAGTGAACGCTGATGCTTTGAGAACTTCGGTGGATCCATCCAAAGTTCCGCCTTGCCGGTGCCAATCCACGAAGACATACTCTTTTTCCATATATGGAGATCCGGAATATCCATGCGGACCTACAGAATTGGAGGTTGCAGATGATACATTGCATGATGCACCTGGAATAAACATGCTTAGGACAAGGATTGCAAATAAAATGGCGAGGATCATAATATGCCTGAAATTTCATGACTTTGTGTTTCTGACTTTTGTAATTTTGTTTTTAAGTATTCACTTATCAAATCCAATGTGATGAAGTTGAACAATGAACTATATTACTTCATTATTATGATGTTATGTATGAAAGGGTCTACGTAGAGATCTATGAAGTATTCTTCTTTTAGGTAGCTCTTATGGTGGGATTTTTACTTATGAAATTTTGTTCCAAGTATGCACATGATCATGTTCAAAATGTTTGTCTTCAACAACTATGAACAAAATTAAATTGATGAGCATTTCATTAGAGTTATAATGCAATACCAAGTTTACACTTTATTGAAAAAAAAAGGCACGTGAGAACAATTTGGAACAAAGTTTATTTATAAACTTTTCTTCAGAGTATGCACTTATAACTATGTTCAGAATGTTTGACTTTACTCACCATGAACAAAATTAAATTGATGAGCATTTTATGATAATGAGAATTGAAAGTCAAGTTTACACTTTATTTAAAAAAAAAACAATAAGGAAAATTTTGGTACGAACTTAAAATATTTATTCCGTTCAAAGCAAATATGATCAAGTTTAGAATGTTTGTTTTCACTTAATATGAACAAAATTAAATTGATAAGCATTTCATGAGAATGATAATTTAATACCAAGTTCACATTTTATTAAAAAAAAAAACAATTGGAAAAAAATTGGAACAGAAATTTTGTACATAACCAAACGTGTTTCTGTTCTTTTTCTATTCCAGAAACAGAATTTTTTTACAGTTACCAAACGTGTTTCTGTTCTTTTTCTATTCCAGAAACAGAAATTTTATACAGTTACCAAACGCGTTTTTTTGTTCAGAAATTGTTCCCAGGAACAGAAACACTTTTTTCTATTTCTGTTTCCTGGAACAATTTTTAAACAAACGCAAACAAACGCGCCCTTAACTGCTGCATATTGCAACAGCCCAAGCCACGCGTCGCTTATTCTCACCCACTTGCTTTCCCCACTATCTTCCAGTAGGCAGGCCCAAAGGAGCCCAACTTTGAGCGCGGATTTCAAAGGGTCGGTGGGCTCTCGAAGGGACATTCCATCTTGCACACTATTGTACAATTTTTCACATATTGCGTTTAGATCCGTGCTCGCATCACCGATATGGTCCCGCAGCTCGTGCAACATCTCCGCCGATACCACTTGGGCAATGTCCACCATCGCCACGGCGGACATCAAATTAGATTGATTAAGTAAAAGATACAACATGTAATCGGAGAGTATCTTACTGAAATCCCTTCGGTGAACTAGGGTTGTGTCAAGTGTGGTTGTAGAGCTTGTAGATTGTTTATCTTTGTTGTACCATATTTCAATAGCAATATGCGCCGCTAAAATTTTGTTGTGGGGAGTAGACTTGTCGACATGAACTAAAATATTGCTGAGATCATTTGGCATTTTAATTGGGACAGACTGATTGTTGACCAAATTTGATCTCCGTTTCACATCATCAAAGATAAAGATCCATAGCTCCTTCATAAAGAGATTTTTGGACACGTACTTTGCATTTGCAATCATTGATCTTTTACCACAACATTTGGCTATTGTCTCACTAGCTTGAAGGAAACAAGAAATGATCTTGTCCCCCATTTGGAATAGAAAATTGTGGATATTTTTGAAAACAGCAATGCCCCAAAACTTATCACACTTACATATCTTTCTCGGACTCTCCTTCAATGCCTCGGAAATTAGGTTGCAAGCAAAGATGGATTCTGACCACCTTTGAAATATTAATGGTGTATCTAAAACCTCGTAAGGAACATTGGGTTCTACTTCACATGTGGCATATCGAGGCTTTCGTCAAATCCGTGGTAGATACGAGAAATGCATCTAGTTTAGATGACCCTATGGTGGGGTGCTTGATTCTGGCAACAGTCCAATCAGAGAAAACGAGTTCGAATAGAGCTATCCCATCAATAATTATCCCTCCAAAAAGAAGGATATGAGTAATTTTCACATCGAGTTCGAGGAGTCCATACCTTTTCAGGTGATTGAACAAGCCTAAAGCCACCACAATGCTAGTGAAGGCTATGAAGCGGAAAATGTAGCTCAATTTATGACGTATTGTCAACGCTTTTGTGTGGAGCTCCTCGTAAATGAAATTGAGTTCCACTAATATCACCCTCAACGCATTCACCATAGAAACTTTGCCAAAATATTTAATGCTCATCTCACGTTGTTCTTTCGTGTAGATGAAATCTACGATGAAGATCTTGAAGATTCGAAAGAATGAGTAAGCATGCTTCACCACGATGCTCTCAGCAACCTCTACTTCATCTTCATCATGTTCATATTCATCCCTTGTAGTAGTGGGTTCTTCGAGGATTCGCAATGAGTATGCATTTAGCTTGTTGTCTAAGAGCATCGATTCCCTGAGCTTTGGGAAGCTCGAGAGATAAAGTGCCAGTGTCCTCTCCACAATTTTTATAAACCTTGCAAGAAACACCAGGATCGTTGGGATCACTAGCGACTTGTCGCTAGGAAATATCTGCACAAAGATGTAGATGGCGGCACCAACTTGGAAGATGAGACTAAGCAGGTGCCATTGCCAAAGTGAATTGTCCTCAAGAGAGAAGGCAATGATGGTGTCCGGACCGCCAAGATGTAGCAAGAGAAATGAGGCCCAAAATGCCTGAATTGCTCCATCTACTTCTACTACATGGGCACTTGAATTGCCTTGGTTGTGAGAGATGAGCCCCACTGCAAATGTAGCTACCGAGTCAGCCATCAAATAGGCCAACCATAAGAGGAAGATGATGGGGTATCTTGCTGTTTTCTTTCTAAGAGGTGCAAATAGAATGAGAGTGACTTGAAGTGAGAGGCTCAGTATGACAAAGCCTCGGATATTCCATTTGTTCCACAAATCCAAGATGAAGGTAAATGCCATGTTTTTGCGTAGTTTGAATTTTGTCTTTTCTCTCTAATATAATTTCGATTACGACAAAACTATCTTCAGAGCTTACATGCATCAAGAAAATAGTGCATTGCAAACTTTATAAGGAAGCCCTGAAGTAGAAATTGATAAGCAAGGCAAATGGTTGGGAGGTGGTTTGGGTGATGTTGGGGAGGGTCAATGCTTGGGACTTTGAGACTTGGGAGCATCAAGAAGCACATGCAGAGGTGTGGCCTTGCTCTGTTTCCAATTCTCGGAAGGATGAACCCGTCACATATATTCTTGATGTCTCAAGAATAGGTCTGGTTGCAATTGATCTTATGGAATCATTCATAAATATAAAATAATTAGACAAATGAATGAATACATCATTGCCATTAATTAAATAATAATAATGAAAGTACAACTGAAATCCCTAATATGTAACAATTACATAATAACTTTAGGGCATACATCCAACAGGACCATGGTCCACGACTATCAATCTCCCAAACATGACTATCAACCACCTATGTCATGCGGCTACCATGGTCAACCACCATCCATTACCAGACTCTTCCTTTCTCAGCATAACGAAAAAGACCAGAACATGAGCAAATGGGATGCAAGGGAGATGGCTCTCAGAAAAACTCATCTCGGATCATTGTCGAATGCTATATTGACTCCATTTCATTTCTTTTATCACTGAGTCACCAACGCAGCGAGCACAGCAACAATGGAGCAACATAAAAACAAAAGGTGCAGATTCGACATAAGTAACATGGAAATCAAACTGCAATTGTGCTCAGTGATTGATGAAGAATTCCTTTCATGCAGAACATGTCCACATACATTCAAAGTGATCCAGAGTCAATGACAAATTATATGCTAATTTCGTTCGGCATCCGAGACGTTCCTATATGCAATACTAAAGCAACGTTTCAATTTGACAATACCAAAGCATCAGTGATTTAAACCAATTCGTCAAAAAAAGAAAAATCTGTTTTCGCATAACACCGCCATGACATTAATCTCTGCTCTTAATCCTAAATTAAGTCAACCGAGACAAAAGGTTTTGAATTTCACGTTACCGAAGAGGAATCTTGATCATGACCGAAGCTTACAGTAACAAGAAGAAGTCCTGGAAGGTGATCAACTTCGGTGGTGATGCCCGAACCGAGATTGAAGCTTTTCAAGCTTTTCAAGCTTCGCGGCCTGGAAAACAGGGAGAACCAGAGCAGGAAAGGCGCAGCTCAGGAATGCTGAGAAACGACGGCGACAAAGGCAATGGCGATGAGGACGATCAGAATCGGGATCTGAAAGCAAACTTCAGTCAGTACTCAAGCCGTCGAAAGCTCTCGGTTTCGGCAAGGAGACGAGGCCGCTTGACAAATTTCGACCGGGGTTTCTTTCTTTGTTTTTCTTTTCTTTTCCCTTTTTTTTTTTTGGGGGGGGGAGATGGGGGCCTTCTTTTGTAGTGGGTTGCATTAAGATATGGAACGAAGGCAACTTGGGTCGAGAGTGAACTCGCATGAACGGACCCATCCGAATTGGCTCCCATTTTTATTTGTTATTTATTATTTATTTATCTTGCTATTTATTTATTTATATTTCGATTTTGTACTTTTACTACGGTGAAATTTTGAATTGTTAACTAAAATTCAAGTGGTAGTAATGGGCAATGTTGATTTTGGCAAAAACTCTTGGCAACTCTTAAAACAGCTATTGGATCCCACGAGAGTCTCTAACGACATTGTTGAAGACTTCTTTTGTTATGGGTTGCATTAAGATATGGAATGAAGGCAACTTGGGTCGAGAGTGACTAGCATGAATGGACCCATCCGAATTGGTTCCCATTTTTATTTGTTATTTATTATTTATTTATCTTGCTATTTATTTATTTATATTTCGATTTTGTACTTTTACTACGGTGAAAATTTGAATTGTTAACTAAAATTCAAGTGGTAGTAATGGGCAGTGCTGATTTTGGCAAAAACTCTTGGCAACTCTTAAAATAGCTATTGGATCCCACGAGAGTCTCTAACGACATTGTTGAAGACATCTATATAATAAGGATCAAAGAAGCATAGAAAAGGTTGGATGGAAAAATTGGAAATATTGCTATTGTACTTCATCTATCTCCTCTTTAATTACAAAGTTTCATTATTCTTGTAATCGTTTTGAGAACAAGTGTCTATGTAAGAGTGATTGTGTCTCGATATTGTGTTCTGTACACTTGCTGATTGTAGTTGTCCTAAAAGATTACTAGTGGAATCTAGTCCATGTTAAATGTATCACCTGGAGAGTAAACGTAAATTTGGGGATAAAACTGAATCACTATAGTTATAGGCTTTACGTATTCTATCCATCATTACGTGCTCACCAACACCACCTTTGCATAGTCTAAGCAAATAACCTCTCATGCACATAATTGCCCTTAAATATTTTTCATGTTGTTTACTTATGTTCCACAAAAGTTCTTCATAGTCATCATTGAACTAATTAACCCCTTCTAGGTTGTATTATTAGTCTCAACATAACAGATATTAATAAATATAGTTGTTGATAGAAATAAGATACTCAGGTCGGAAAGGAGAGTGAAGCTAGGCTTTTGGCAACAACAGAAAGAAATTGGTAATGATTGAAATTGATTGGGTTATAATCAACTAGAAGACTTGCGTTTCCACTATTCTTTCATCTTACTCTTGATTTTCGTCATCATAGCTATTATGATCATTTCTTTCATCTTTTACGGCCCGGACACCACTTATTTACTTCGCTTTTATATCCTGACGCCATCTTCATCCATTCAGTTTCTTCATCCATTGTTTTAGTAGCGAAGGGATTACATGTGAACAAAAATCACAGACATAAAATTGCACGTGAAACTAAATCTTTTATTAATTATTCTAAAGTTATAGAAACATAGCGTTCATCGGAAAATACTACAACTTACGATCGAGAATTAGCAAAATCATGTAATACCCAATTAATTAACTAAATAGGCATATGTTTGGTGAAGATACAATGGAATCATATTTGGATCTTATCGTTTGGTTCATTTAGGAAAATGAGTCAACGGAAAATGTTTTCCTTCCAAAGCTTAAATTCAGAAAAACAATTTCCCTTTTGAAAAAACCAGAAAACGTTTTCCAAAATATTTTAAGGTCCTTGCTTGATGAAAAAATTATTATTAAAAAGAATTTCTAATTAAAAATTTTGAATTTGTAATTATTATATCTTTTCTTTTCTTTCTTCTTTCTTTTTTTTTTTCTTATTTTCTCTTTTCTTTTTTTGCCTATGAACATAAACCCTAACTCCTCCTCCCCTCTCTCCTTCTCCTTCGCCCCTCCTTTTTGTCATTGCCGCCTCCTCCAACCCTAGCCCCTCCTGCGCTCCCATTGGCTTCGCTCCCTCCTCTTCCTCTTTGTCGGCGCTTCTACACCTTCAATCATTTTTCAAATGCAATCCAAACATCAGAAAATATTTTAAGTCACATATCACCAAACAAAGGAAAACTAACCGTTTTCCTGGAAAATGTTTGGTTTCCCGGAAAACATTTTCCAAAAACATTACGTTTTCTGTGAAACAAACACACCCTTAGTGTTTCTCATTTGGAATAATCTTAGAATTGTGCTCACCATTTTAGAGGTGGCCTTTTACAATGTTATATAATTTATATAGATGCAGATGGCAGTTTGCACGCTCTAAAATCAATCAACCTGTCTATTTTTTTATAGCTTGTCTTTCTCAAAGTACAAAAGACGATATTATCGAGTCTGCTACCGGTACTATTTTATTATGGTAATCCAGAACTAAGTCTTAACCTCATTGGGTAATAGCCCAACCGATTTGTATATAATTGCATATCAGTAAGCATATCATATTTGTATGACGCCGAGAGGTTGATGTCAATTACATGCTTGCACATGCTTGGACTGCTTAATCTTCTATCCTCCTAAACAAATGTGGATATTTAGCCCTTTATTCTAAACATATAGAGATTCTCAAGGTTGTCTAGGCGTTTACACATCTGATCGGCTCATGTGTGTTCGTTACTTTTTGTAGTCTAACTTTCAATAAGAGATAAAAGAGACCAGACAAGCATAAACCAAGTGAGGGGTTGTTGATTGCTTTACTGATGAGGGGAATATGAAAGATGTTGTCATCTTCAACTCTTTTCACTCTCTTTAAGAAGTGAATTCTATTTTTCAAGAAGGTCAATCTCATGAGAAAAACAATGAAAATTGAAAAGGCAATTACATCGTCAAATTTCAACATTGGGATTTTCAAAGTGATAATAAACAACCGAATTAATTAGATGGCGCTTTCAATTCAATAACTTCTGCTCCCAATGAAATCTAAGGCAGCTTAATAGGCTTAAACTCTGTCCACCACACCCCAACAAGAAGTAACAACAACAAAGAGGTACACATCTGTTGACGTTTCATCCATCACGAGAGCTTGGGCAAAACATTTAAAAAAGGGGTCCTACTTTTCTGTGTTCTTAATGATGGAAATTAAGTTATTAATTGGTGAACCACGTGTGTGTGTGTATATATATATATATATATATATATATATATATATATATATATATATATATATAGATACGGACCGTGTCGGTAAAGAAATTGAAGCACATTCTACTATCCATCTTCTTACATTTTGGACGATTTTCCCTATTAGGGATAATTGTCCAAAAAGTCTTTTTTAAGTCTTTTTGTGAGCATGTCTCATCAAGCACCATCAAAGAGAACGATTATGAGATCCAAATAAACAGAAGAAATAAATGGAAGATCATATTCTTACAAATATAGAAAAAAATGGAAGGGTTGCTTATGCAAAAGCGTAAATCCAACCGGTACATATTCACCCATATTGTTGGTTGAAACTAACTCCCTAAGGCATGTCTCTCCCATTTGACTTGCAGCAAGAGCTTGAGATATGGTTTTAACTCTAGCTAAATAGTTGTTTCCTTCAAGACAGAACCTGATATATGGTAACCAGTTAGAACATGGCAAGAACAAGATTCTATGCTGTATATATCCAGACATCTGTAACTAGTTTTAGCCAAGAAATGTTTTCGAGCTTTTTTTTTTTTTTAATTTTTTTCTCCACTTAAAGCTAAATAATTTGACTCATAACCTAAAGAATAGCTAATAGGGTTTTTCCCAGAAACACAACGAGTTGGTGAGTTTTTGCTATTCACTAAGTTTCGATTAGCAAGACAAAATGCATTTGTAACATACTAATTCCCCGAACCACTTTATTCTTGTGGGTTCAGACATAGTCACAATGGTATCAACGACACCAGCTATACATGTTTGTTCTAAACTCACCTATGGCCCCAGGGCGACAATTTAATTTCCTAATTCTATTTAACTTGTAACACACGACTTTCAATAGGGGATTCACATAAAACTACGGGGGCCTGCAGTGAAAAGTTTTATGAAGTCTGTTAAGCATCTCCTTATTACAGATGTATATGTTCTCATGAATGCCAATTGCATGTGCTTTGCTAGTTGTTTATGGAACTACATAATATTAACTGTCCCAACAGAATCAACAAGGTGACCAACTGCACGAAGTACTGACAATCTTGAGGCTTTGCTCACCAGAACTCTTTTTAGGTCTTTTCATGGCCTTGTGTAAGGTCTCATTGGTATAGAACCAACATCATAGTTTGAGTTGGATCTGATTATTAAAGTTAATTGAATGTTCAGATTTGACATAGTGGATTATTGGAAACTTATTAGGGAGAAATGAAAATGAAGGCTTGGTGAGCCGGGTTTCAACAAAAAATTCTTGCAAATGCTCGCAAGAATGCTCTGTTCTAACATTTTCCATTTTCAATCATTGAAGTATAGAAATTTGGTAAGAATAAGCAGTTCAACAGAGAATTGTCTCAAATAATTTGCTAATAAACGCAACTAGATCCAGTACCAATAAACTCCCAAGTTCTGACCCCAGATTATCGACCAGTCTAAATCTGAAATGTTGATGGATTATCTTATGAAGGATGCCGACTTACCAATTGCTTCCAAGCATGTTCTGCAAGCAAATTTCCAAAGAATTCCATTGTAAAGAAGCCTTATCATAAGAGCTCTGTTAATTCTCGATGCAATGGCTAGCGTGTAGTCCCTTGACCTAGCAATAGGACAAAGCAAACAACTCTGTCACAAAGCAAAAAACACTCATATATCAATGCTGAACATAGTACCAGTTTATTACCAGATGTCAAAGTTCACAACTTTCCTATCACCATCCATCAATTTGAACCAGTGACATGTTTAGTCCCATGTCCTTTTGAGACTTTACTTGGCAGGAGCTCTTATTTCTCAACACCATTTTACTTGGCATCTTCTAATCTTTGGTTTATCTCATCGCACAGTGAAACTTTCTCAGAAGTGGTAAATAATTGGACTTCGCAATGCTGATACATGTTTGATGGGTTAGACATCCCTCAAGTAGACTGACGTCCCTGAGTTCCTCTTTTGCTTGGCAATGTTGTCCTGCTTTTCAAAAATCGACTTCAGTCGCCCACTAATTATCATTCAACCTGAGAGTAAGCACTACCGTTCACTTCAGTCACTGGAGAAGTGTATCCAGGATGAAGTCTGACAACTCTCAGCATCCACACGTTCAAGGACATGCCTAGCCTCTTCTTCCATGGATGGGACTTCCGAATCCTCAGTCCATCAATCAAGGCCTCAGGACGTATGGTCAATGTAAAGTAGAATTCATTTGACCCCCGTTAGGATGATAGATGAAATAACAACAAATTTATTAGGAGTATCTAAGACATGGTGATATGAAACCAAGTCTGACCAAAGATATGGTAACTTCACAAAGGTTCAGTTCACCATATAGATAGGATTAAAGACAGACTTCAGTATCCCCCAACTAGGTAACCAGTTCATTCTTGTTTTCTATTCAAATTTTCTTATGCATGATCATTATGTTAAGGGACGGTAGATAGCTTGGGCCCAAAAGAAAGGGGGAGTAAAAGAGAATAATCCCCTAACCACAGCATCCTTTGACTTCTGATCAGAGTAGCAGGATGGTATCAAAATTTGCTAAAGGAAAATGTAACATGCATGGGCCAATGGTACCTCGCTTGACCTGAGCTCAGGTAAGCATCACATGGGCCACAACTTTGACGTCAATTAGGAGTTCAGCTGGATTGTCAAGCTTCGTTTACAGGACAAAGCATTTGAGGCGGAGAAAATTGCCAGCATCCGCCTACATCCCAAAAATAATATTCTTCAGATTATGATCTTCCACTTAACAGATCCATAATTTCACACATATACATCAAACTGCAAGAGTGAGGCTGAAGTACAACAATCCGTGCTTATAGAAGACTGTAACAGCAGACACATCATGTAATCATTGCCACAGATCCACACCCAGCAGCTAAGTAATGCAACAGCAGCACCTAGACATAGAAATACATCATGTGCCGGATGAGTATTTACAGGTCTCAAGAAATCAACATGCTCAATTTCAAAGAACCAGGATGCCACACCAGCGAAGGCATATCTGGTTGAAAAGGCCATTTCAAAAGCCCTTCGCATTAAAATCCTCCAAATATCCTCCAGTGAATATTCCTTTCCTGTGGCTGGCATACTAATGAGTTCTCAAAACAAGTGTCCCTTATCAGAATGCTATCTGTGTCTGCCAGAGCAGGCATATTACAGAAGACATGACCTTCGGCAAGTAAAGCTAGGAGCCTGGACAAGTCCTCCACCTTAGTATCTCCGTTACGTTCTTCTCTCTTCTTTTTCATCATTTTACTCCTCTTTTCTGCCTCTTGCCAAAGTAACTTTTCTCTCTTTATCTCTGGCAAGATGGGTTTAATTGGAGCTGATTTCCCAGTTTTAGAATCACGAGCCACAAATGTGAAATTGGCAGTAAGTGCAACTGAATCTGAGGAATGCCGGATATCTGCAGAAAAATTACCAGTTTAAGGTAAACAGCATAATGGATCAGTAATGAGACTCTATCACGGAGAGGATAACTTCTTGAAGATTTTACATCTGAGTATTGTGCTTGAACAACATGTCGAAAGCCTTGACAAACTACCAATATTTCTTGGAGAGGATGTTGATTAGCAGGCTTTTCTGTTGTTAGGATGGGTTTGATTTTTTTATTATTTTTTGGTAATAAGAGAATGGTGAATGGCTAGCAAATTTGCAAACTTCTCCATAGTTTTTATGAGTAGAGTAAAGAAAACATGCAAGAGTAAATAAGGTTTGCAAAGAATAAACACACATTTAAGGCACAGCCATCAAAATGACACCATCCTTCAGGATCAGGAGTAATGTGGCTCCTTGCTCCTGCAACTGCTTAGTGGCAGCAGATGGAAATGTATATTCTCGTCCCATAAGCCAATAAAGCAATCATCAACTTGAGGGAAGGAAGTAGCATACTATCATCGATTGGAAGTACTGTTTCATATGATACCTTCTGTGGACTGAGTTACATCCAGTTGGATCGCCATTGATGAGCACCCAACCCATGAAACAGCTCATGCTATTTGCAATTCAGTGTCCATATGGATTGGCCTCTTGAGAACCACTCTGTCTACCGAAGCAGTGACTAATAATAGAGGCCTTGTGTTGCCATTGTCAATGGAGCAATGCTGGTCCAAAAGCAAAAGGCTGAATACAATGGGGATGTTCTGTTACGCACAATTCTAATGATGAATTCCCACACTATTTGAACTATGGCTAATGTCTGGAGAACTTAGGCATTCTGGTTGCAGAACTTGATATGGAAAAAGATTAATGAGAATTTAGATATGCACATATACGAATGATAGAGACAAAGTACTTCTTACACGAAAGCAGCAGCATGTTGTTACAATGTATTCCCTAATTAACAGAAGACCAATTCTAGATTATTCAAACGACGACTTGCCATTCAAACTACTAATAGCAGAATACTAGAACTGATTACCCACCGACTAAGCTCCGGCACCTTTCAGTTTTATATCAGGAATTTATCAAAGCACCACAAACTGTATTACCTAACTCTACCATTGTCGATGACATCATATACAATTCATCTCTTGCGGAGAAAGCCCATGGGAACTCTCTTTCTTACAATGACGCAGCATGCATTGCGTTGATACAAGCAATAGGCAGGGACAAAAACGCTCGAAATTCTGTTAAAACCACATTTCAACCGCTGAACCATCATTCAAACCGAGAAATTTAAGCCGGAGAAACATCGCAGAAAACAAATGGCACCACATTCAGAACCAGAGACAAAAGCATCACCATCCGATAGTTGTTCAAAGCTCGGTTTAATTTACCTTATATAGTCCCAGCGAGAGCATCGACATCTTCCGCCAGCTTCCCCATCCTGATCTCATCCCAAGGATTCCCATACTGATCTCCGAGCAACATAATCACACGAAAACTTGTAGAAAACGCTGGTCCTGCTCCTGGACGGACTCCTCGGAGCCAATTCGCTCTCCGGCGAAGCAGCGCTCTCCGTCGCCCCGGCATCGCTGACCTCCTCGAATATCTCGGATCTCGCTTCCCACGAGGCGTTGGTGACGGGCGAGAGAAGTACGTACCGGGCCACAAGCTGATCGGCTTCCGAATCGACGATCCGGCGTCGATGGGCCGAGCGGCGGCGGAGGCCACGGGAAGCGCTCGCCCGTCGAAGCGGATGCTCCGTCGTCCGTTGTGGCAGAGGATCGGGGCGATGCGAGTCCCGTGGCGCGAAAGGAGGAGAGCTTTGAGAGGAGACGGTGGGGGACTACCGATACGATGTACGGAGACCTCGGTTTGACATACGAGTAAAAATTATTAATTTACGAAATATTTTTGATCAATCATGTAACTTATAGTAAAAAAATCAAAAAATTTTATTTCTCATTCTGTTAGACAAACCAGCTTGTACGACATATAACAACACCGTATTAAGAAAGTTATTTGTTGAGAGGAAAAAAGAAAGGTTGAAAAGGGATATTAAAACAATGAGAAAGGAAAATAGCAAATAAGGTGAACTCTTTTTAACATTCTAAAAAAATAATTAAATCAAGCTGTTGAAAATTTATATAATTGGACAATAATCTCGGATTCCTCTCTTCATTATTCGCTGTCCATTATTTGATTTTCTTCACATAAAAGATCACCGACATCCATTATTCCAAGAAATAACTTAAGACAAGCCTAGAAGACCAAATTTCAGAAATGCAGTATGATAGATTGACCACCTAATTTGTCATAAGCCTTTTCTCTATGCAAATTAGTTGGCAATTTTTGGTTTCTTTTCCGCTCGATTGAATTACGTTTTATCAATCTTTCTTGTTTCGAGTAGAGGAAGCGGACTTGGAGGATGAGTGGAGGAGGAGGACAGAAAGGGCCGGCTGCCGCAAAAACACCCCACAGATTTCTTGAAATATATTCTCAAGAGACTGGTTATCGTCAAACTGAATTTTGGCATCAATTGTCGAGGTACTTCTCTCAACATGATCTCTATCCATTAGGAGAATTCTTCAACAAAAAATTTCTCAATGTAGCTCGATTATGGTAAATTTCCTATTTTTTTCGTCATTGTATTTATTGGTTGTACTAAATCCAATGTGCCTTCAACTACTTGTCTATAACTTTAATTAGTCGGGGATGATGATCTATGGGTTGAGTTCTTGGCACCTCATATGAGTGAAAATACTTCTCAGTTTAGATGATGATCGCACAAGATGTTCATTTCTTTTTTTTGGAAAACATTAAAAACAAGGATCTCGCACATGCGTTCTTTTATTTGAGGAAATAACGGTAATGATGTATTCAGAATTTCTGATTTTTATGTCATATCTTGGGCGACTTGGACTGGTCCTAACTAGTTTGACTTGTTGCAGTTCTATGCATCAGCACTTCAAAGCGGACTCTAGCAGATGGGGCTAAGCGTATAAATATTAGTCGAATAAATTTGAGAGCCCCTTCTCCTCTCCTCCCATCTTCCCCGCCATCCCCACGGTCACCTTCTTTCGATGGTGTGCAATATTTTCTCCGCGATCCCGGGTCTTGTCAAAGAGATGCAAATCTTCGTAATTTGCGCCAATGCTCCATTCAGGATTGTAGAAACAACCGAAATGCTAAGTAGCACCGACACGTGTCCGTGCTTCCGTGTCGTGTCCGACACGTGTCGGAGCGTATCGGACACGTCAACACGCTCGGACATGATCGAACACGCGGTCAACGCGTGTCGGAAATCCGACACGCGGTCAACGTGTGCCCGACACATTTCGACACACGTGTCCGGAAGATGATGGAGGGTGGAAGCGACGGCGAGGGAGTAGAGACGAGGCCGTGACGGCGAGAGACGGCCGCCACCATGATGCTGCGACGGATCCGACGAGGTTGTAGCTGCAAGGGAGAAAGGGCCAAAGGCGAGAGGAAGAGGAGAGGAAGGCTCGTGCGGTGAGCGGCGAGAGGCAACGAGCAGCGAGCGGCGAGGAAGGGGGTTGTGCGGCGAGCGGTGAGGAAAGGGGTTTGTGCGGCGAGCGGCGAGCGGCGAGGAATGAGAAGAGGTGGGTCGTGCAGAGCTCGGGTTTTTGATAGGCCATCGCGTATTGGGGGAGGGGAAGAGACAGGGACAGCCTGTCTGTCAGTGAAGGGGAGGGAAAGAAAAATAAATTTGGGGGTGGGGGGAAACGGGCGATGGTGGGGAGGGAAAGAAAAGTAAATTTTGGGGGGACAGGGGAAATGGACGAGGGAAAGAACTAGAAGAGGGTGGGTGGACCTTAGTGGAGATTTTTTTTTTTTTAATGAAAAAATAAATAAATGAGATTAAAATATAATTTCGAAAAATAAAAATACTGAATTTGAATTAAATTAATTAAAAATAAAAAAAATATTTATTTAATATATAACGTGTTGGAACGTGTCGGAATTCTCTACTTTTTGAAAAATAACGTGTCGCGTGTCGTGTCGTGTCATGTCGCGTGTCGTGTCACCGTGTCCGTGCTACCTAGCCGAAATGGGCCATCAACAACCAAACAAAGGCAAGAAGCTCTCCACCTTGGCTCAACACCTGCACATGTGTCTCCCCCTTAATATGAGCCGCTGCATATGATAACATCTCAACCCACACTCCGCTCATCACCTCCCACTTATCTTTCTCGAGCCCTTCCATCTCTTTGGCCAACTTGATTCCCTGAGAGAGCGTGGATTCCCTAATCTCGGAAGACTTACTATACAAACGTGCGCATAGCTCCTCCACATCCCTTTCGTGTCCACCCATCTTCTCAAGCATTTTCGCCGATCTAATTTGGGCAATACCCGCTACAGTGGACATGAGATTAGATTGATTAAGTAAAAGATATATCATGTAGTCAGAGAGGATCTTGCTAACTTCCCTTTTTTCATTTTTTGCTGTGGGTGTCTCTCTGTTATAGCATATTTCAGTAGCAATATGCCATATTATAATACTAGCATCAAAATTAACCTTGGTGACATACGCTTCGTAATCAATCCCCCACGGTTCACTCTTAAGGAAAATATCACCTTTAGCCTCAAATATCTCTCTCACCTCTTTTTCATTTTCTGCCAACTGGGATTTACGTCTCACCTCCTCAAAGATAAAGATCCATAACTCTTTAATGAAGGGATTCTTGGACACGTATTTTGTGTTCGCAATCCTAGGTACTCTAAAAGGTAAGAAACGAGACTTGACTCTTTTAAAAATGATACCGAGCATTTCCCTAATGCATCGATGAAGGATGCCATGGCATGGATGGCAAATGACGCAAAGGATGCTGTGGCATGTATTGTGAATGACGCAGCATGTATTGTGAATGACGCGAAGGATGCCGCAGCATCCATTGCGAATGATGCCCCAACATCGATTGCGAATGATGCCCGAGCACCGACTGCGCTTCAACATCTTTCTCGGACTCTTCTTCATGAACTCGGATAAAAGGTTGCAAGCAGAGATCGATTCTGACCACCTTTGAAATATTAATAGTGTATCTAAAGCCGTATAAGTATCATTGGCGTTAGGATGTGCTTCACATGTGGTGAATCGGGGCTTTCTCAGGTCACTCATGGCGACTACGAACTTGTTGAGGAATGAAACTTGCTCAATTCCCACAATAGTCCAATCGGAGAAAACAAGCATCAACAGAGCTATCATGTCAAGAGCAATCCCTCCAAAAAGAAGGGAATAAGTAATTTCCACATCGAGATCGTGGAGCTGATGCCTTTTTAGGTGATTGAACAGGACGAAAGGCGCTGCAACATTGGTGAAGGCTATGAAGTGGAAAATGTAGCTCCAAATAGAACGTATTGCCAATGTTTTTGTGTGGAGCACCTCGTACATGAACTGGAGTTCAACTGATATCACCCTCAACGCATCCATTGCAGAAATTTTGTTGAAATATTCGCGGCTCACTTGGCGTTCACGAAGTGTGAACATGAGATCTCCGAAAAGGACCATAAACATTTGAAATAGGTAGTATGCATGCTTCACCACACTTGTCTCGTCAAGATTTACCCACTTTAGCTGTGGGTCTTTCAAGACATTCTCAAACTTGGAAGCTACATCATCAAGATCCTTGCGTTGTGAGAACGGCCATTCCCTGAGCTTTGGGAGGCTCGAGATATTAAGTGCCACTGTCCTCTCCACATTTTTTATGACACCGGCAAGAAACACCAATATCGTTGGGATCAATAGTGATTTGTCTTTGGGAAAGATCTGCATAAAGACATAAATCCCGGAACCAACTTGGAAGACAAGACTGAGCAAGTGCCGTCGCCAAAGCGCGCTATCCTCCATAGAGAAGGCAGTGATGGTGTCTGGACCGCCAAGATGTAACAAGAGAAATGAAGCCCAAAATGCAAGAAGTGCTCGATCTACTTCAGCTTCATGAGTGAACGGATTGCTTTGGTTGTGAGAGATGAGCCCAATCGAGAATGCAGCTACCCAATCAGCCATCAAATAAGCCAACCACAAGAGGGAAAGGATGGCCCAATTTGATGTTTTCTTTCTAAGGGGTGCAAATAAAATCAGAAAGACCTGAAGCCAAAGGCTCAGCATGACGAAGCCTCGGATGTTCCATTTATTCCACAGAACCGAAATGGAGCCAAATGCCATGTTTTTGCTTTGCGTGAATTTATCGTGCCTCAGTGCTAAAATTTCGGTTACAAGGGAACTATCCTTTCAACAATCCATCAAGAGGGCTTATATGGATCAAGAGAATGGTGCTTTGGAGGCTTTCTATGGAAGCCTTGAAGCAGAAAAGTAGTGTAGACTGTGATATCGGAAAAGGGTACATTCGGGAGCTTATTTTCTCTCTCGCCCGCGACTTTGGGACATAGGAGGATGAAGCAGCACGTGCGGATAGACAAGAATCAATATTCATGGCCCTGTACTATAGTTTAACTTTTTCGTCCATTAGAATAGGTAATATTACCATTCTACTACCGTCATATAAGCAAAGATATTTGCATATCATTTTTTATTGATTGAAGCTTGACTTTTAAATGGTATGCAGATGGACATTTAAAGTGTCGAAAAGTTCATCATATTTCTTTTCTAAAATGAATTAGAAGTAGTATACCATTTGGGACAATTTAATCAAATACAATTACTTTTCAGTAATAAACGTCTTGAATCCTTCCTTAAAACATCTGAACAATCAAAAAACTCATTTGGGCTTACCTTAAATAGGTAAACCGATACCATGATTCCAATTAAGATGCAAGCTAAAGCTTCATAAAAACCTGAAGGGAGAGGCTCTGTGTGATAAGACTTCAAATTAATTTGTTCCGCAAATCTGAAATGAAGATAAATGTTAAACCCGTCCATTATCATGTAATTCACGAGATAACGGCGACGTCCTTCCATTCAACTCAATTATGATCTTGATTCAACCAATGACAAAATTCCGTCGAAGCCAAATTGGAGTTAATATAAGAGGGATCCTCCAAAAGGGCACGTTACTTCTCCCACCCGCCAACACAACTGGCAACAGGTTTTCCACAGAACCAGGCAATCTGGGTCCAACAGGGCCAAAAAGGAAAAGTTCATCTGAAAAATTAAAGAACTCTGTCGGGAGAAGTTCTGCCTCAAAAAAGGAAAATCGGAGCCCTCGTATACCCTAAGCGATGCTACAGAGGCATTTCTGCGTCCGACCGAAAGCACTTTGTGTCAAGAAGTGACCGTCCGACGAAGCGATGCTGCTACAATCCTTAAGCCCACAATGATCTTAACTTGCACGAAATCACATAGTTCGTGATTCACGTTTTCCGTTTAAAAGATATTGGCAGATTTTGGGAGTTACGTTGAGGTTCTATACTTGATACCCGGCTCCCATCTCGCCATTCAAAATTAACTGATATGGATGTTTGTTGGTTTGTCTATTATTCTACTGACAATAGAGAAATAAACTTATAGAATACTTAAATTAATAGTTCATTTGATCGTACTCAAAAGGATTTACCATTTTCCTCGCAAAAATCTTGAATCGAGCAGGAGTTTTAAGCTTCGAAAAAAAATGAACTTGTGCAGTACATTCTAGTGTGCTTTCGTAGATTTCAAATGTCTTGTATTAAAAAATCTTAAATTGCCAGGACCATAAGAAAATAAACTCGCAAAAAATATCAAGTACTGTCATTTTCTTCCTCAAACCTTCATTTCAGATTATTTTTAGATTGATAAAAGAAAGGATGAAGTACATTTTCCATACATGTTGAAAGCAGAGATTTCTTCGTTCTTCTTGTCATATTTTAAGTTTCCGTGAAAATAGTTTCAAAATTGCTATTAGTGGCTTAGGTTACGCGGATGAGAATACTGTTTATAGTAAATAAACTGTAAAAAAATTGTCTTATCCGAAGTGAGTGCTACATGCAGATAAAAGTGAATAACTACATGTATGGAACTTATTTGCAAAATTTTCTCCATTTAATATTAATTTTATGAGATCGGTAACCATATCAGCAAACTTTGTTAACGCATGACGTTGAACATTTAGTTCAAGTAACTAATCAAGCTGATTCTTCAAGTAAAGTTGAGCACCATGTTTTTGCTTAGTTTGAATTTTGTCGCTTCTCTTTAATATAACACAAGTTAAAACAAGATATATAGGAAGAATAATGGGGAATGTACATTTACCTCTCGAGATAGTTCTTTGTTTGTCAGCAAATAATATCTATCAAAAAGCCAAAAAAGTAAAAGAATTGTGAACCAATCATTTCGCAAATTAACACAAATAAGGTATTTCATACATTAAATGGTACAAGAAAATTATCTCATGCATAGACAATACCTAATACTTTGTGCCAAGTTGATGTTTTATCTTTCAATTTGTTCTATCTTGATTCTAGTCACACATCCATTTGTAACCATCCGAGTTTCCAATTATGAAATTTCAGTATCCATGATGAGTTTATGAAATGTTTGCTGATACCCCATTTAACAAGACACTTGATATTATTGATGAGAAAGACACTGTCTAGTAAGTCATATGAGTGTGCTTTCATAGGATACGTAGATCCACCTAGTCACAGAGCAACTTTGTTATGCAAAATATCAAATGAGCATTCAAATTGAGAATTAAGAATTATAAAATACCCAATAGACAGATATTTGCTTAATAGTCATATTTTGATCCCGGTGTTTCTCACATGGAATAATCTTAGGATTGTGCTCACCATTTTATAGATGGAGTTTATATAATGCATAGGGCAGTTTGCCCACATTCATAACAGTTTATAGAACCGAAAAATCCATGTTGTTTGACAAACTATATATATTTGCAGAAGAATGAATCAATATTGTTTTATCAGACTACTATATTAAAAAGTATTAATTCCTTGGTTTACAAAACCATATAAAAAAAAAAAAAAAACACCAAATTGATTCGAATCAACAACCACAAACATCAATTTGACCAAAATTAAAGTTTACGGCTGAAATTGGAACATCTACTAAAAGTTTAAAGGCTGAATTTTCATATTATCTCTTCTTTTTATTAATGCTAGAATTAGAATACTAGTTGAAGAAATCAAGTAGGAAATGATGTGATATATCTTTGAATCTTTAAATATGACTCACTTGTTTGGTAGCTAATGAAAGTTTGTTGCATCATTTTTTCCTATAAATCATTGTATAATTTGCTGTACACTTTTGTAAAGTGGTGCTTATATTGACTTTAGAATGGGTACTTTTATTCTGTGGAAAATACCAAAAACATATCTTATTGTTGACCCAATGACTACTTACACCCTCTATTTATACAAAAACCATTCACATACCTCTAAGCAAAACCCTATATTATAAAGATCAAATTGTCCCTTCTAGGAAACTTATTTTAACATATTGCTTAGGGTTTGGGTGGTTTAGTTTTTGCTCTATTTCAAGGTTTTTGGGTGAGTGCGAGAATTTAGGATTTGGTGAATGAAAGTATTTTGTAGAAGATAACACTTTTATATAAGGACAACAAGATAATTGCTGTAAAAATGTGATGTGGTTTCCAAAGGAAAAACTCGATTATATATTTGGTATTTTGAAAAAGTAGAGGTTATTAGGTGAGACCCAAAGTATATTTTTGGTATCTTACATTTAAAAAAAAAAAAAAAAAAAATGCTCTTTTTTATTCTTATTTGCACATGCTTTGTGAGTCTTTTTTTTTTTCTTCTTTTGAATTTTTTGTGCCAGAGTTTGTAAGTCATGTTGGACCGACACTTACATTAATCATGTGCAAGTCAATGTCAACCGTTGAATTATGTGGGTCATGTTGAGTCCACGTAATTCAATGAGTGAGATGCATTGATCTCATCATCAATTGTTTGATTTCATCAATATTTCCCCTAAAGAACGATAAAAAAATGCTTTGAATTGCGGATTTTGTCCACCGATGGACTTGGCATTCAAAACTTTTCTCATTGAGCAAGTAAGCCTCTATCCCAGGGAATTACTGTGGTTATATTGGGCCCACTCATTGTCTTCTCTATCACTGTGTCTATTTTCAATTTTTTTTCATTTACATAAGCATTTACCTCGAACCTTTCTCCATATTCAACACCATTTCCCTATAAAATTCGGGAAAATTACCAAAAAAAGTCATATACTTATTTTACGGATTGTAATTCAATTCTAAACTTATCAAAACCAATTAATCCTAGTTTTTTTTTTTTATAATTTACCAATATAGTCATTGATTTTTATCAAAATTTGCTAACTTGTATAGCGGTTATTCTACATGGCACAACTAGTGGCCAACATGGACAACTTTTTTATGAATTTTTTATATTTATTTTCTTTCTTTCTTTTTCTTCATTATGATTGGTGAGGATTGTTAGCAATGGCCAGTGACCCTTGCCAACCATTGAGCAAGCCCTGACCAGTTGCTAGTGAGGGCTTGTAGTCTCTTAGCAAATATGGGTGAGGGCCGCCTCACTTGCAACTGGCAAGGCCAGATGGCCTAATCTAGTGGCCGGCAATAGTGTAAAAGACAAAAGAAAAGAAAAAATTCAAAAATTATTTAAAAAATAGAATGTTTAAAAAAAATTGCAAAAAATTGTCCACATAGCGTCTCATGCAACGTAGTACGGCTAGCATCCACGTCAGCAATTTCTAGCCATAATTGGCCAAATTGACTATATTGGCAAATTGTTGAAAGGCTTAGGACTAAATTAGCCAAATTGAAAAGTTTAGAAATAAATTAGTATTTGTACAATAAGTTTATCACTTTTTTGGTAGTAATCCCTTATGTGTCTACTTTTCTATATGCACTTGTCTACATTATTCATACATATTCGATTCATTATTAATTGTGTCATTTTTAAAAACCCAACATAACACTTTTATCAAACGAGTCGCACAACATGATACATTTAAGATACAAACTCTTATAAAAATATGGTCAAATGTGTAATAGAGTGCATAAATGTATTTTACCATATCGCATTGACCTGGTTAATATGTTAACTCATTTAACTAATAGTGTCTTCTCGTGTGATAGAAAAATTGAAAAAGGCCAAATAGCAAAGAATATGTTTTTTTATTTGTGTATAAAAGGTTAATTTGTTTTTTAATACGCTTACAATCATATGTCCTTTTCACATCATGTTAATGAGGGCTTAATTCCCTAAAAAAACTCCAACTTTAGGTCCAATTTCAAATTTGCCCCAATTTTTTGTCTAAAAAGAATCACCAAATTTTACTTTAGTCCCAAGTCTACCCACTTGTCCATAAATTGTCACCAACTTCTTCAAAATTATCAACATTGGAGCTAGTTAGAGGTTTATTATCAGAACATGAGTCTTTATCAAAACTCTCATATTCGTATGAAACAACAATAGCCTCCTTATATTAATAATATTAAAGAAACTAGTGGCAATTTTTGGACAAGGGTTTAACGAGAGCAAATTTGGACTAAAGTAAAAGTTGGTAATTTTTTCAGGATTAATACCCTAAAAAATCCAAACTGGTACTATTGTGATAAATTTATCTCAAACTAATTTTTTGACCATCAAAAATCCCAAACTGATACACTATTGATAAATTTATTAAAAACTGATATACTTGTGATAAATTTACTCTCCATTAGTTTTTGTTAAATTAGACTATTAAATTATTGAATTGGATTATATATGACAATTGACTATTATACCAATTTGAGATTTTACTCTCTGTTTGTCACAGATATACTATTTTTGTGATTTTTTGTGGTATTAATTCACCTTAATGGATGGTATATTTGTCACAAATGTATCAGTTTGAGGTTTTTGGTGGTCGAACAAATTAGTTTGAGACAAATTTTTCACAAGTATACTAGTTTGGGGTTTTTTTGTGATCATTTGGGATAAATTTATCACAGGTGTACCAATTTGAGATTTTTCATGGTTAAAAAATTAGTTTATGGCGAATTTATCATAAGTGTACAAGTTTAGGGTTTTTCAAGATATTAATCTATTTTTTAAAGATAAAAAAATTGGAGTAGAATTGAGATTATATTTAAAGTTTGAGGTTTTTATGGAATTAGGCCTGTTAATTAGTCGTGTAAAAAGTTGGCCATCCAACAAAGCGATGCAACAATCCTTCGCCTAACTCTTTTTCTTTAACTAGGGCCCACTCCATCTTCTTTATTCTTTATTCTTTTTTTCTTTTTTCTGTAACTTAGATCCATTTATATTCATTTTTTTTCTTTTTTTTCTTTAACTTAGACTCATTTATGTTTCTTCTTTGTCTCTTTTCATGCAATGCTCTTAACTTTTACGAGATTATGTGATTCGAGAGTAACGCTTTTTCCTTTCAAAAAAAAAAAAAAATGGCAGGAATCTGTGAGTCACTTTAGTGTCCTATAATTGATGCATAACTCTTGGCTCTTTATTCCAAAATAAACTTCTTGAATAATTAAATTAATAGCTTACGTGATTATACCTTAAAATCATTTACCATTTTTTTTTGCAAAGTTTGGAATCAAGTCGGTGTTTTAAGCTTGGGAAAAGGTTGGAAAATTGTATAGGAAATTCTAGTATGCATTCGTAGATTTCCAATGTTTAACATTAAGAATTCTATAATTGCGAGAGAGCCTTAACGAAATAAACTTGCAAAAATATTAAGCAATGTCATTTCTTCCTCAAACCTTCTTTTAAGATCATGTTAAATAAAGAAACAAAAGAATGAAGTAAATTCTCCATCTTGCATTTTTTTAGTTTTTATGGAATTATTTCTAAAACCACTCTTAGTAGTATACATGGATGAAAATTCTGTTTAAATTATTCAAACGAAAAAAAAAAAAAAGTCTATCCAAAGTGGGTACAACATGTAGAAATGATATGCATGCAATTTTTTTTTTTTTTTTTTTTTTTTTGCAGTTCAAGTGAATAATTACATGTATGAAACTTACTTGAAAGATTTTCCCCATCCAACATTAATATTATGAGATTAGTGTCCATATCGGCAGATTTCATTAATGCTAATTAAGGAAATGATGATGTTGAACACCTAGTTCAAGTAACTAATCGGACCAATTGTTTTGCAAACTTTGGGTGATTTAACGTGATTACAACAAGATGTGTATATTTGGATATTGAGATAACTCCTTACTTGTTTGTCAAAAGACTATCTATTCAAAAACCCAAAAAGATAGAAGAATTGTAAATCAACCATTCCTCAAATAAAATGGAGCTCAACATAGATCTAACTCGAGTTGGTTGAACCACAAGGGGTAAATTTAAATGTTACCACTGCGTCATGTGTCTACGAAAGTCGAAGACGCCATTAGGTTATTAATTATCAAACCCGACCACTATTATATACTTGGCAAGATAAAGACAATGTCCTTTCACTCAATTATGACCTTAATTCAACCAACGACAAAATTCCACCAAAAATTTTAATTTGGCCAAAGAAATGGAAAAAAGAAAACTCGCCATTTCATATGGATGATTGATATAAGCCAATGCCAAATTGGAGTTACTATAAGTGGGACACTCCAAGAAGGCATCTCCCACCTAAAGCAAGTGGCGATAGGGATGTGTAAAGGAACTAGGAATCGCTTGGATCACTTGGAACCGGACTGGATTGGACCGTCCAAGAATCGGTGGTTCATAAGGGAACTGGTCCAATTCCTGATTCCAATAATTGGAACCGGTGGGTATCAGTCTGGTTCCCGATTCAAGATGTGAAACTACCCACCTATCCACCCAGATTGGATAGATAATATATATCTAATATACATTTAATTTTTTATTTTTAAGAAAATGAAAAATCCTAAATCCCTAGGCTATTTACTAATTCTTATGTTGGATAACAAATTTGGTGAGTGTGCTCTCTTGCTTACACACTTCTTAACATACTAATATTGTTGGTTCATTAGCTCTAATTGGGTGTGTCTTTGATAAGGTGATTATGTTGTATAATTCTTTGCTGCATATTACAATGTTGACACATGAAGCTCGATGAGACCATTTCCATATACCCACCGGGAACCGGATTGATAGTTTGGTTCTTGGGTAGATCCATATAATTAATGGGCAGTTCCTGGTTCCAATTTTTCGCAACTAGTCCTTAGGGGACGGTTCCCTGATTCTAGAATGAGAACCGCTCACCTAGACCATGCTCACCCTTAAATGGCAACAAGTTTTCCACAAAACAAGAATCTCTATTTATCCTTCTTTCTATTTTTGGATTATTGATTGCTTTGACGTGAAGTGGTTCCCTTACTTTCTCTTTTTTTATTAGACAAGATTAACTGTCATAAAATTAAAATTTATAAAAATACAAAATTTTTCTATTAAGATTGCATGAGCTCAATAGGCTTTGTCCGTATAAAGGGCAAAATATTCTTTTCTTCTCTTTCATCACTCTCTTGCCTTTTGTCCATGTAGGGCAATAAATGTAGATTTATTATTTAATAGAATTGAAATTTTTCTAGTTAAAGGTTAGTACTTATTACTTATTAACAAGTATCTCATATATTAAATGGCAAGAGAAAAGTATCTTATATATGAATGATGTTTATTCCTTTGCGTTAGGTTCATGTTTTATCATTGAATTACTCCTTTCTCGATTCTACTTGCACATCCATCTATAGTTACCTAAGTTTCAAAATACGAACTTCAATTTGTTGTTCAGTGAAATGTTTAGTGATACCATATTTAATAAGACATTTGATATTATTGATGAACAAGATACAATCTAACAAGTCATATGAGTGTGCTTTTGAAGGATAAGTAGGTGTCCCAACCCTCTGGAGGTGAACTCGAGGGAGCTTGACAGATGATTCCACTTGCCAAGAGACTTTCACGACAATGGGCATTGTGACTCGAGATAAATCGAAGTCAATTGCACCAAAATAAAAAGTAGGGTCCACGACTGTAAATTTTACGGAAAACCCTTGACTTTCAAGCTAAGCCGTTGTGTGTGGGAGATTTATAGAAAATCATTTTTATTATTGTTCTTTTGCTTTTCTCACCTTTTCCCCTCTTTAAATGTACATTTATTATTTAATTGAATTGAAAATTTTCTGTTAAAGTATAGTACTTATTACTTATTTACAAGTATCTCACAATGGCAAGAGAAAAGTATCTTATGTGTGAATGATGCTTATTGCTTTGCGTTAGGTTCATATTTTATCGTTGAATTATTCCTTTATCGATTCTACTTGTACATCCATCTATAGTTACCTGAGCTTCAAAATACCAACTTCAATTTGTTGTTTAGTGAAATGTTTAGTGATACCATACCTAATAAGACATTTGATATTATTGACGAACAAAATACAATCTAACAAGTCATATGAGTGTGCTTTTGAAGAAAAAGTAGGTGTCGCAACCCTCTGGAGGTGAACTTGAAGGAGCTTGACAGATTGCCAAGTGGGCACGACTAACCCTTTTGCGAGGCGGCACTTCTGCCTAGCGCGGGCTCCGATCTCAATTTGCTTTTCTCAAGTTAATTATGACATTTTGTTCTTCTTTAGGAGCTGCCACTAACTTATTATAAGCCATTTAGAAGCCAAGCAAAATGCAAGAGTTTGTTTTACTTTTGCAAATCAGAGATCAGATACAGGTCCTTGATTATACTAGATATTGTGTAACGCCCAAGATTAGTACCTTCTCTCTTTTAATGGGGAAAACGTTTCATGTGATCCTTTTCTTCATTTTTATATTTTTCTAAAACACGTAAACCTAAGTTATCATGCAAGGAGAGCTCATATGACAAATTAAACAAAGCGATCAGGAAATCATGACAATATAATCACAGACAATACGATAAGTAGAACTTGAGCCGTATCGGGCAAAGTTACAACAATGCCTTGCTATTCAGCCCCAAATAGAACTCCAGGAAGCAATATATAAAATTAAATATGCAATCAACCTAGTTTAAGGAATGTAAACTAGATGATAACGTTGCCGCATTAAACAAAATGAAATTCTACCGAGCATAAATCAAACTAGGCCTAAAAACGCCGTTTCTTATCAAATGCCTATCCAATTTTTTATCCTTTATTTATTTATTTATTTTTCTTTTTCATTTTTATCCATGATAAACATGATTTAAGCTCTAGCTATACTAAGTGCATGTTAAGATATAATAAACTAGATACAAGGCTAGAAATTGAACTACGATATGATGCAAATATGTGGTTATGGCATATAGACGATGCAATCATGTGAAGGGGACATCCCGAGATAGGTCGAGACCCTTACCGAGGCCAAATAGAAGCTTTAAGCTCGTTTCCAGCCCCTTAGGCGGTATAGACAGCAAGTTTAGCCGTCCATTCACCCGCTAGATGGCGCCGAACAAACACAGAAACATCCCGACATATCTACAGGCCTTTGGGGCTGACAGAGACCAACCCGAAACACATCAAACGAACGCTCAAGAGCCATAAACATGACATACTATCCACGGTTCAGCAAGCCCAAGTCTGAACCGAGAAGCCCCTAGAACGAAGCAAACGCAAAAAATTAGAGAACAACCAAACAAAATGCTATAAAGTAAAAAAAAAAAAAGTGTCATTGCTATGAGGAAGGGGGAGGTGTTTGGACCAGTTTTGATACAAGGCCTACTTCAACCAAGACACACACTTGACGTCAAGGATGGAATTATACAAACTCAAACGCCATAGCCGAGCTAATGGACCAATAGACCGAGGTAATGAGCTTGTGCCGCCCATGAGAGCCAGGCAAGCTTCCGTACCTCTGCCTTCAACTACGGTCACGAGAGCGAGGCAAACTCGATCCCTAATTCTTATAGAATGCACGAGAGTTCTATGGAAGGGGAAACTGAGGTATCCATAATCTACAATGCCTCTAGTAGGTTCTAAGTACAGAAGAAATAGAGCCAGAAAAATGGATGCAAGATAATGTAAAGTCGCTGTTTTTCTAGGGGTGCAAATTCGATCCCTGATTTTTATTAAAATTCATGAATAGCGTATGGGAACGGAAATTTAGGTATTTACAAACTACAATATATCTAGTTTCAAAATGCAGAAGAAATGCAGCAAGAAAAATGAGTGCAAAATTATGTAAAATCATTGTTTGTGTTTAAGGGTCGAATTGTGCCGTTATCGGTGAATCCGATCCCTAATTTTTGGAAAATTCAATAAGGTTCTACGAGCGAAAATTTAGGTTTCATCAGTAGGTTATCCCTCCATATCAGGAAAATAAAATACTCTTAAATCAACTTAAAATTGAGAACATAATTGGCCAAATTTATGTTTATCTATGAGTTACGTTCAAAGGAGGTAACTGCGCTAGTTGTCTATCCTCATCTCTTTTGAGTATATAAAACTTAACGAATTAAATGGTTATATAGAGATTGCTCTCTTTGATATGTCTAATGATTTTACATTAATTTAATATAGATCAACATAGTCGAAGATTTCGATAGTTTTGTAGAATGTCAAATAAACATTCAAATTGAGAGCTAACAAAATCATGTAATACCCAACAAATTGGCTAAATAGGTACGCATTTGGTCAAGATACAACAGAATCATATTGGATCTCAGTGTTTCTCCCAACAAATTAGCTCACAATGCTATATAATCAATACAGATGCATACGCACGGTTTGCATGCGTTCGTCATAGTATATTGAGCCCAGAAACCGGAAATCCATGCTATTTGACAAAGCCCTATTGTTTGCTAAAGAATGGACTAGTATAGTTTAATCAGATTAGTCATAAAATATTATAAAGGATTAATTCCTTGTTTAAAGAATCATATAAAAAACGAATTTGATTCAAATCACAAAGCACAAATATCAATTTGACCAAAATTAAAATTTAAGGATCATTGACCATTGATTAAGAGTTTTTTTTTTTTTTTTTTTTTTTTTTGGTCAGTCCTACTCTATTCCTACTCTACACTCACTTTCAGACTTTTGCCCTACCTCTTGCAGGGCGTGGGAGTCGAAATCCACTCCTGAAACTTACGCGTCCCCACCCCATCTCCCTCTGAGAAGGTGGGGATTTGAACTCCTCACCTCCCCCTTCCATGTTGGAAGGGTGGCCACTAGGGCGAATCCCAGTGGTTGATTAAGAGTTCAAGGACTAAATTCTGGTAGCATCTCTTCTTTTATTAATGCTAGAAATATATGAAATCAAGTTGTAAAAGAGGTTGCACATCTTTATTGAATATTTGAAAATGATTCACTCGTTAAAGTAGCTAATTAAAGTTTGTTGCATCATTTTTGCTAGAAATCAGTGTATCATTTGTTGTTCAATTTTGTAAAGTGATGCTTATGTCGATCTCAGACTGGGTCCTTTTCTTCTGGGGAGTGTAACAAAAATAAACCTCGCTGTGAAGGCAATGACTACTTAGGCCCTATTTGGTAATATTTCAAACAGTGCTTGATTCTATTATTTTGTTCCCCAAAACAAAAAAAGAATAGAAATCGATTCGGTAATTTTTTTGTTCTCGGGAACAAAAATTTTTTTGTTCTTGGGAACAAAAATCCATTTTTTTTGTTCCCGAGAATAGATTTAGAACATAATCAAAAAGTAAAAAAAAGTAACTTTCTTATTCCCGAGAACAATTTCAAGAATCAAGCTCAACTTATTCTTTTTTCTCTTTTCTTTTCTTCTTTTCTCCTTCTCTCTTCTTCGTCCTCCCAGCCAGTTACTGGCCACTGCCCGGCTAGGCGAGGTCCGGCGAACTCGCCAGAGCCTCGCCAGGCCAAGGCGAGGTTCGACGAGCCTTGCCCTTACCTGGCCACCGGCGAGGCTTGACCTCGCCCAAGCGGCGCAAGTTCAATCTCGCCGGTGGATGGGCGAGGCTCTCCTCGCTAGATCTAGCGAGGCTAGCCTTGCTTGGCCACCGGTAAGGCTCGGCCTCACCCAAATCTAGCGAGGCCGGGGCTTGCAGTGTTGGTCGCCGGCCACAAAGAAGGAAAAAGATAAAAGATAAAAGAGAAAAGAGAAAATTAAGAAAAATATAATAAAAGTATAAAAAAATTTAAGAGTCCCACCAAACGCATTTCTATCCCAAGAAAAAAAAATTTAGATAGTTACCAAACACCTTCAAATGCTCAGAAACTCGTCCAGGGAACAAAATCAAGAAAAACTATTTTTGATAAAAAATTGTTCCCGGGAATAAAATGATTACCAAACACACACTTATTACCCCTATTATACAAATACCATTCACATACCCTCTAAGCAAAATCATACATTGAAAACACCAAATTGCCCCTTCTTGCAAATTCATTTTAGCAATTTGCTTAGGGTTGGCTGGTTTTTATTATTTTTAGTTGATTTTTGAGTATTTTGGGCGGTCGACATTATACTTGTGTATTGTCCCAGATAACTAATAAGAAGTTTATAATCTATATTGATAAGTTTCTATTAATCACTGGCATGTATGGAATGATTTTTACTTTTTTGCTTTTTTGCTTAATTTAAATTTTACAGTTCATGCACTTTTAACTTTTTCTTTTTAAATCCAAGACTTTCTAAATTTTCATAGTACTCAAATGTTAGCTCAAAGACTCACATTTTTTTTTTTTTTCAAAATTTCCCGAAATTTTATTGATATTTTAAGTTTTGACTGGAAAAGTAAAGAGTGCTTTTGAGCTTTATTTAAATCCAAACAAACGTGCACATTTTTAAAACTAAGTCGGTAAATGTTCAAGCAAATATATAAATTACAGTTTACCTTTTTGCGACATGCTCATAAGTTCACGTGAGGGCAGTAAGGATAATACATTGGTGATTTCGATTTATACTAATGAGTTATGGATCAACTCGTATATTTAGTATAAAAGGTCCATAGATACTTATGTTAAACTGATAATTGCACATATATGAACTAGTAGATACCATTCAAATAACTTTATTAACCATCCAAAAGTATGGTAAATTCCATCAATATGATGATTATCTTTGCAAGTGTACATTTAGATTGCTCGTAAGTTCTTCATCAATGCCAAATATTATTAATACCTGATGGTAATTTACTCCTTTCAAATTTTTAGGTTGTGTTTTTCACCATTAAAGTTGATTTAATAGAGGGTGATTCATTAAAATCTAATGGAGATTACGCACAATCGGAAGAAAATCTCGTCTGGCCCGGGACAACGCTTTTGATAATGCGGGTCCACTCCAAATCCATATCCAATCGTTCTGATCGCATTGGGTTTACGGACCTGGGTCTAGGTGAAAATTCTGCTAATACTAGTTGCACTCATGATACAGTTGCAAAAGATAAAGCCCTGTGGTTGATGGAGTAAAGCAATCTGATCCAACCAAAAAAATAAAGAAGCAGCTAAAAGTCGATTGTAAGTAATGTATATATATTATCCAGCTAACTCATGTACAGGTCAATGCGAAGACTTATAGTATAATATATAGTTTCCAGCAATACTTTTATTCTTTTTGAATCGGGATGAATCAAACATGCGAACAAGCATGGTTTTTTAAGCTTCAAAGATGTCACAATAATCCTGAGTACCGAGCTGAGAATGGTCCCAATGCATTCTTAGCTGCAATTACTTTGTTGACCAACATTTTCCACTTGGAGTCATCTTTCTTGCTTTGGTGCTGAATCTTCTCTCTAAATTGCCTGGCAAAAGCAAAAGAGACACAATGTATAGCCATCAATTTCACAACTACAAATCAGTTCAAAGAAGGTGCTGCTCTTCAACTCTACACCCCATAAGATGACTCAGCCCCGACATGCATCTCGCATAATCACTTAATTTTAAATCATTGAAGAATCATTAGGGAGGAAAAGCACTCTTGCCTTCAAAATTTTGACTCATCAACCAGTTTCTTTGAATCGGCGTTGGACTTTTTGAAAAGAATTCCACCGTATAGAAGCCTTGCCATAAAAACTCTTTACAATTCTCGATGCAATGGCAAGCGTGTAGTCCCTTGACCTAGCATTAGGACAAAGCATACAACTCTGTCACAAAGCAAAAAACACTCACATGTCAATTCTGAACAGAGTACTGGTTTATTACCAGCAGATGTGGAAGTTCACAACTTGTCACCATCCATCAATTTGAATCAGTGACATGTTTAGTCCCATGTCCTTGTGAGACTTTACTTGGCAGGAGCTCTTATTTCTCAACACTTATTTCTCAACATCATTGTACTTGGCATCGTCTAATCCTTGGTTCATCTCATCGTGCAGTGAGACTTTTTCACAAGCAGTAAATAATTGGACTTTGCAATGCTGATACATGTTTGGTGGGTTAGACATCCCCTAGGTTCCTAACTAGACTGATGTCCCCGAGTTCCTCTTTTGCTTGGCAATGTTGTCCTGCTTTTCGAGTGTCAATTTCAGTCCCCCACTAATTATCATTCAACCTGCGAGTAAGCACTGCCGTTCGCTTCAGTCACTGGAGAAGTGTATTCAGGATGAAGTCTGACAACTCTCAGCATCCGTACGTTCAAGGACATGCCATGCCTCTTCTTCCATGGATGGGATTTCCGAATCCTCAATCCATCACTCAAGGCCTCAGGACGTATAGTCAATGTAAAGTAGAATTCGTTTGACACCCGTTATAATGGTATCAAAATTTGCTAAAAGAAAATGTAACACGCATGGGCCACTAATACCTCGCTCGACCAGAGCTCAGGTTGCATCACATGGGCCACAACTTGGACATTTATCAGCGGTTCATCTGGATTGTTAAGCTCCGTATACAGGACACAGCATTTGAGGCAGAGAAAGTTGCCAACATCTGCCTACATCCCAAAAAGAATATCCTTCATCTTATGATCTTCCACTTAACAGATCCATAATTTCACACATACATACAACTGCAAGAGTGAAGGCTCAAGTACGACAGTCTGTGCTTATAGAAGACTGACACCAGACATTTCATGTAATCATTGCCACAGATCCACACTCAGCAGCTAAGTAATGCAACAACGGCACCTAGACATAGAAATACATCATGCACTTGATGAGTACTTACAGGTCTCAAGAATTCAACATGGTCAACTTCAAAGAACTGGGGTGCCACACCAACAAAGGCATATGTGGTTGAAAAGGCCAATTCAAAAGCCCTTCGCATTTGAATCCTCCAAATACCCACCCATGAATATTCCTTGGCCGTGAATGGCATACTAATGAGTTCTCAAAACAAGTGTCACTTATCAGAATGCTACCACTGTCTTTCAAAGCTGGCATATCACAGAAGACGTGACCTTCGGCAAGTAAAAGCTTGGACACTGGACAAGTCCTCCACCTTAGTGTCTCTGTTACGTTCTTCTCTCTTCTATTTCGTCATTTTACTCCTCTTTTCTGCCTCTTGCCAAAGTAACTTTTCTCTCTTTAATTCTGGCGAGATGGATTTAATTGGAGCTGATTTCCCAGTTCTAGAATCATGAGCCACAAATGTCAAATTGGCAGTAAGTCCAACTGAATCTGAGGAATGCTGGAAATCTGCAAAAATTACCATTTCAAGGTGAAAAGCATAATAGATCAGTAATGAGACTATATCACGGAAAGGATAACTTCTTGAAGATTTTACATCTGAGTATTGTGCTTGAACAATATGTCGAAAGCCTTGACAAACTACCAATATTTCTTGGAGAGGATGTTGAATTAGCAAGCTTTTATGTCATTAGGATGGGTTTGATTTTTTGATTTTTTTTTGGTAATAAGAGAATGGTGAATGGCTAGCAAATTAGCAAACTTCTCCATAGTTTTTATGAGTAGAGTAAAGAAAACATGCAAGAGTAAATATGGTTTGCAAAGAATAAACACACATTTAAGGCACAGCCATCAAAGTGACGCCATCCTTAGGATCAGGAGTAACATGAATCCTGCAACTGCTTAGTGGCAGCATATGGAAATGTGTATTCTCACCCTATAAGCCAATAAAGCAATCATCAACTTGAGGGGAGGAAGTAGCATGCAAGTTCCAGCGCCCACAGTCAATGGAAGACACGAGCAAGCTGCCCGTGTGTTGACTCCAACAAGTGAAGCTGCTTCTCCATCTGCCTTTATCATCAATCGGAAGTACTGTTTCATATGATACCTTCTACAATGGTGTGGTTAATTTCTACAATTGAGTGTTAAAACTGATTTACTTCCAGTTGGATCGCCATTAATGAGTGTCCAACCCATGTAACAGTTCACGCTATTTGCAAGTCAGGGTCAATAAGGATTGGCCTCTTGAGAACTTTTCTGTCTACTGAAGCAATGCTGGTCCAAAAGTAAAAGGCTGAATAAAATGGGGATGTTCTGTTATGCACAATTTTATTGATGACTTCACGCTAATGACTAGAGAACTTAGGCATTCTGATTGCAGAACTTGATATGAACAAAGATTGATGACCAATTTAGTTACGCACATATATGAATGATAGATACAAAGTACTTCTTACAGCAAAGCAGCAGCAAGTTGTTACAATATATTCTCTAATTACCAGATGACCAATTCTAGATTATTCAAAGGAGGACTTGACATTCAAACTACAAGTAGCGAAGTACTGGAACTGATTACCCATCGACTAAGCACCAGCATATGTCAGTTTTATATCAGGAAGTTATCAAAGCACCACTTAACTGTATTACCTAACTCTAGCAGTGTCAATGACATCATATGCAATTCATCTTCTGTAGAGAAAGCCCACAGGAACTCTCTTTCTTGCAATGACGCAGTATGCATAGTGTGGATACAAGCATTAGGCAGGGACAAAAACACTCAAAATTCGGTTAAAACCACATTTCAACCATCGAACCATCATTCAAACCGAGAAATTTAAGTTGGAGAAACATCGCAGAAAACAAATGGCACCACATTCAGAACCAGAAACAAAAGTATCACCATCCGATAGCCGTTCAAAGCTCAGTTCATTTACCTAATAGCAGCATATAGTCCCAGCGAGAGCATCGACATCTTCCACCAGCTTCCCCATCCTGATCTCCTTCCACGGATTCCTACACTGATCTCCGAGCACATAATCACTCGAAAACTCGTAGAAAACGCTCGTCCTGCTCCTAGACGGACTCCTGGGAACCAAATTCGCTCTCCGGCGACGCAGCACTCACGGTTGCACCCGCATGGCCGACCTCCTCGAATGTCTCGGAACTCGCTTCCCACGAGGCGTCGGTGACGGGCGAGAGAAGTACGCAACGGGCTACCAGCCAATCAGCTTCCGAATCGACGATCCGGCGTCGATGGGTGGAGCGGCGGCGGAGGCCACCGGAATCGCGCTTGCCGTCGAAGCGGATGCTCCGTCGTCCGTCGCGGTGAAGAATCGGGGCGATGCGAGACACGGTGGACTACCAATACAATGTACGGAGACGACGATTTGACAAACAAGTAAAAATTATTAATTTAAGAAATATTTTTGATAAATCATATAACTATAGTAAAAACAAAATCAATGAATTTTATTTATCATTCGCTTAAACAAACCAGCTTGTACAATATATGAAAAAACTGTTAAGAAAGTCATTTGTTGAGAGAAGAAAATAAAAGGTTGAAAAATGAAATTAAAAAAAGATAAGAAAGGAGAATAGCAATTAAAGTGAACTCTTTTTAACATTCTAAAAAAAAAAAAAAATTAAATTGGACAAGAATCTCTGTTTCCTCATCATCATTATCACTGTCCATTCTTTGATTTTCTTCACTTAAAAGATCACCAATGGGTGTCCACGGGTCCGAACTGATAAGGTGCGAAACCGACCCGAATCGAATCCAAAACTGAAACGAATCGAAAATCCGGTTCAATTCAATTTTTTGGTTTTCTTATTTTTGCCTTGCTTATTGGAGTCAAACTGAATAAAGGATGAGAAAGAAGAAAAATTTGAAGTTGGGCATTTAAGTTTTGTTGAGAATTTCAGTTCGACTCGGTAATGGAACAGAATCGAAAAAAAAAACAAATGATTTCGGTTCAACTCAGTCATCTGAATCGAATAAAAAATATACAAAATTTTGATTTGGTTCGGTTTTTCGGTTCGGTTTTAACACCCCTAGACTCTACCATCCATTATTCCAAGAAATAACTTGAAACAGGAAATGAGATGAGCACCGTAGGGTCCTTCTTCATTTCGGTATTTGAGGGGTTATGGTTAGAGGTGAATGAGGGATTTGCAATAGATTTTGTTTGTTCATGAGCCTTTTGTCTGTGTAGATTTAGTTGGCAATTTTTGGTTTGTCTTCGGCTTGATTGAATTACAATTATCGATCTTCCTTGTTTCGAGTAGAGGAAGCACCGGTCGAGGATTAGGAGGATGAGCAGAGGAGCAGAGAAAGGGTCAGCCACCACAAAAACCCCCGTGAATTTCCCGAAATCCATTCCTGGGAGACCGATTGTCGTCAAACCGAATTCTGGTGTCGATCATCAAGGTACTTCTCTCAACATGATCTCTCTGTGTGTTAAGGAGAATTCTTCAACAAAAAAATTTGCTCGATGTAGCTTGATAATGATGAGTTTCCAATTATTCCCGTCCCCATTTTTTAGTATTGTACTGAATTCTATGTGCTGTTAACTACTTGTCTCGGACTTTAATTAGTCAGGAATGATCTATGGGGGGTTGAGTTCTCAATAGCTCATATGAGATTAAATGATGATCACACAAGATCGTTTTGTTTTCGGAAAACAGTAGAAATAAGGATTTCACACATGCATATTCTGCTATTCAATCACAAGATACCAAAATCTTGTGATGTCTGAAGTTGTGCGGCCCTGCCTGGATGGATATACGAACATAGCAATGGAACCGACGGAAGACTACGTCAAAAGGGCATCTGGAAATCAGGTACGGTGATGCCTTTATTCGAGGGAATAACTTTAATGTTGTATTCATAAATTCCGATGCTTTAGTCATGTCTTTTCTGACTTAAGACCTTTAGTGGCCGGTATGACTCATTGTAGTTCCGTACATCGCCACTCCAAATCGGGCCTCGGGCAAGTGGGGCTTAGTTATGTACTATAGCTGGGTGGATTGTAGCATTGTGGAGTTACGTAGCCGTCATCTTTGTTGGATACATTCCGGATTGCCAATTCATGTGGCTCTACAATTGTGGGAAAGTGAAACATATTTTCAAATTTTAGAGCTGATTTGTGATTCTTACGTATAATCCTGCATCTCGTGGGATTGATTCATGAATTGAATTGCTTGACGAGGACTTGGTGATGCCCGAGCTCTTCCTAAGTTAGCATGTCATCGTATGGATCTATCTGGCTCTCTATTTGTTTGTTGCCAATTGGCTTTATACTGTCCTGTTTGTGAAGAATAGACTTTTTTGGAACTTAAGCTGCTGGTATCTTCGTCCTAGGCTTTGTGCATACGATGGCATGCTAACTTAAGGAGAGTCTGCAGACAGCATAACCCCGCCCGCGAACTTAAGCTGCTGGTAACTTCGTCCTCGCTCTCGTACTAAGAGAAATTAACTCGGTTGCTCCATGTAATTAATTCTCTTGTTCTTTCCCTTTCCTGGGCCTGATGGAACACGTTCGACCAATGCCGCTAGTTCTACCCAATCGAAAGAGATTTCTGTGTGCCTGTGTGGTGAAGAATTTTAGGGGTAGTAGAATTTCGGCTTGTTAGATTGTGTTTCTCCTCGCTGCTCGAAGTTGCAGCATCCTCGGGTGGAAGGGGAGAGTAGGGTACACTAGGGTCATTGCACTGACAATGACAATTAAGCCTCAAGGCTCTCGTTCGTTGAAGATAGAGAGCTTCTGGTCCTTGCTTCTAGGGAAATAATTAGCTTGAAATGGCCCAATTTCCTTGGAAGTTACCAGCCTCTGCTCTCCAATTTCCTTGGAAGTTACCAGCCTCTGCTCTCCATGTCTGATCTCAAACCAGGAAGTTTTTAAGATTAAAATATATATATATATATATATATATATATATATTGCATCGTGTTTCCATACTTGATATTTATATTGCTCTGCCATATCATTTCCTATTAGATTTGCACAATATGGGATATTGTTTTATTTCACTGTGCTAATCCGATATTGTTCGTTTGTTACTGTTCTTCCATTAGCCACGTGCAAAGTTGAAGCAACGACTCATTTATAATCTTCACAATCAGCATTAATATGAATCTAGATCATCACAACAGATCAGATAATAATCAATTTCCACACTAGCGCATATCCAGATTTAGAACAATGCTATTTTTCGCTTGAAAAAAAAGAGAAAAAAAAAAAATGAGAACAAAACATATTCGAATTGATTGAACAAAAGATGCATACCTGCAATGATTTCCGCTCGAACTAGGAGAACGACAACGAAAGCCGCGATTCAAACTCTTCCTCGAATCTGGCCGAGAATAGGGAAGAAGAGAGTGATGGAGGTGTGACTGCGGGAATGGTGGAAGGCGACGTCAGTGGCAGTTCTCCAGTGACAGAGAGAGTCTCTAAGAACAGCCGCCATCCATCACGCGCACGTCTGCTCGTCCTCCGCCGTTCCAAGAGAGCACGAGCGGTAGAAATCTAGTCAAAAGAGGGATGGGCCCAACTCCTTTTTACTTAGTGGACCAATTAAAATCAATTCCGTCCTTGGTGTTTAAGTTCAATATGATTTCTCATCCAAATGGGCTATTTTCTTCGGGCAGAGTTCCACTTTTTTTTTTTTTTTTTTTTTTTTTTCGTTGGATTTATTTATTCATAATTGTAATTGAAAAAAAAAACTACCTAAATGGCCGATTTTGCTTGGATTGCTGATTTTCGGGCGTCGACACCTGTCGCTAAGTTTTATTCTTCAAGTCTATCAGTCTCGCCTGCTGCTCCTCCCATGCTCTCTTTTGCTTCATCCCGTCTCTGGTGTTAATTCCCCGTTAAGGTAATTCTTCCTCTAGATAAAATAAAGGTACTTGGGGAACAAAATTGCTGGAGTCGCAAGAGAAGGAAAGAATGGGTTCTTGTCCCATTGATCAATCCCCGCGACGATCACAACTTCTGCTCCGAATTGGGTTAAAAGGCCGAATACTAGTCACACCACCCTCCATTCGACCATACGTTATAAAAGGTCGGATGAGTAAATTTAAAGTCAAATTCGATCCTAAGCTTATATGTAGGACATCCATGAAGTCTGTCATTTGCAGTGTGATAGGAGCTTGCCATGTGGCAATTTCATTGTCACGAGGCGAAAGTGCTCGGAGAGGCAATTTTATTGATAACAATAACAAAAGCAAACGGTCCAAGGGGAAACGTTTTACATGGAAAGAGTACAGGAACATAGTGTCGCGACCTCTTTTTTTTTTCGGCGCCCATGATCGGTACGAGCGCCTAAGGAGGCTAAAGGCTCGGCTGAAATTAATTATGCCCGGACTCTCCCGAGTCCACCAATTCACGACTTTAATAGTCTAAGTTTTTAACCTGTAAATTAATTTTAAAATGGAGTTGCCACTAATCGGTTTGGGGTGGGTCGATTAGAAACCCAAGTGAAGTATCGGGAGAAATACTTGCTCCGCGCAACCAGAGAAATTAGGATCGGTGACTTGATTACACTAGTTAATCACTAATGCGCTTTCGGTACCTAATCTTGTTTAAACCCTAAGGCTTTTTGGATTTTTGAGGGATTTTTCCATGCATTTTTGTGAAGGAAAAATATTTTTTTGGGCATTTTCTCATTTTTTGGACATAAAAAGCATTTTTTTGGTTTTTTTGATCTTTTTCTGAAAATATAAATCATTTTTTTTTTGCTTTTTCTGATTTTTTTTGGCTTTTTTAGGAAAATATGGACTTTTTTGATTTTTTTGATATTTTGGAAATTAAAACATTTTTTAATATTTTTTCGAAATTAAAATATTTTTGATTTTTTAAAATAAATTATTTATTTATTTATTTAAAATATTATTTAAAATAAAACTTAAAAAAGCCGATATGGGTCGGATCCGCGGTTAAAAATCCGACCCGGCCGATAACCCGAGCCGCGGACGGGCCCGCGCGGCGGGCCCGACTCAAATTTTTTTGTCTTTTTTTAAAACCTAAGAGCCCAAACCCACTTTGACCATTTTTTATTAAAAGAAACTCAACCCAAAGACTACCCGGCCCACGCGCATAACCCGGCCCAGGCGGAACCCTACCCAGTTAATGGGAAATCGGGTCGGACGGACCCGCAAGCTGACCCGGTTCCCAACCTCCTTTCTCCTTCGCTCGCTCGCGGCGCTGGTGAGGGGGAGAAGCGTCACCGGCGATGACAGCCGCCGGCCACAACGGTGGCGACGACAATAGCAACGGCGGCCACAACGGCGGCGACGACGGGCTAGACGGCGACGACACGACCGAAGGCGGCGACAAAATGGTTACGGCGAGGATGAGTGAGGACGGGTCTGTGCCGGTGTGGTCGGCGACGGCATGGTTCAAAAAGAGGGGGGTGCGACGGCGACTACGCAACCGGAGGCGGTGGATACGAGTGTCGTTACCTGTCCGCGATGAGATGCGCGAGTCGGCTTCACGGCTCCGGTTTGCACAGCACGGCGGCGATGTGAGCAGCAGGTGTAGGGGTGTGACGGGGACGGCACGGCTCAATGATGGCGACGGAACCCTGCTCTCCGAAGTTCACTCAGATCTGGACGACGTCGGGGAAAGCGGCAGCGGCGAGGCATGAGGACGGCGGCACGGCAAGATCTGGGGCAGTAGCGGCGTCGGGGCGGGGAACAGCAATGACAGAGCAGCGGTCATAGGTGGCGGAGAGCTTCCGGCTTCCCAGATCTGGCCCTCCCTCCTCCGGCTAGCCTTGTTCAGCCCTTATTTCACAGATCCAAGCGCTCAAATCTACCTTCCTCGGGCTCGCTTGCCGCCGACCTCCCCCGAAGTCTCTCGGAGGGAGGTCGTTCGAGCTTCGCGACCCGATCTCTCGCGTGCTCGCTCGTTGATTCTCCCTGAAGTCTCTCAAGGGAAGATCTCCGAGTTCGCCGTGTCCTTCGACGGAGGTGGTGCCTCACTATTTATAGGCGAGGGGGCAGTCGGTCGACGGGGCTTCGACCGCCGGTCTTCGCACGCCGAACGGACGCCCGCGGCTGAACCGGCGTCCCATCCTCGCTCCTCCAACAAAGCGTGCTCGGCATTGAAGGCAGCCATTAATGGCGCCTGAGATCTGTCATCTCCGGTCGACGTCGGCCTACCCTCCTCGGCCATAGGTTGTCTTCGAGCGCGTGAGTTGCAGAGACGTAGGGGGAAGAAGGGGGAAGAAGGAAAAAGAAGAGGAGAAGAGAGAGAGGCTAGGCTGGGGGAAAAAGCTGGGCCCTAGGCCTACGTGGGAAAGAAAAAGAAGAGGGGGCTGGGCGCGAAGGCCCAGCCTCGATGGGCTGCTTCTTTTCTCTCGTTTTTTTTTATTTGCTTTTTTTGTTGTTTTTGTTATTTGTTTTGTTTATTATCCGAGAAAAAAAAGGAAAAATACATAAATAAAGAAACTAAAGCCAAATTAATAACCTAATTAAAATTTTAGGTGTCAACAGCTGCCCCTCTTTGAAGGTGAGTTCGCAGAGGTTGCATTCAAAGATAAACCTGATACCTAAATTTTGTCTATACATATGCAATAGATTATATGATATTTAGGACCTAGTGTCCTATGCAGAAAATGAGCAATATAACATTGCATATACTAAGATAGATAAGAAGATACCTGTAGTTACTTACCAAGAGTGAGTGAGATAGGGTGTGAACCCCGAGTTTTGGCAAGTATCAAGGCGTCATCTTACCTGTTGCATGAGGAGATTGCTTCTCCAGGACCCGAACCATTCTTCGGTCGCCTATTGGAGCAATAAGTGATTTGTCTAGGACCCGAACCTTTCTTCGGTCGCCTTGACGGGGAATTGCCTTCCCAAGACCCGAACCTTTCTTCGGTTGCCTGTTAGAGCAATAAGTTGGTTTGTCTAGGACCCGAACCTTTCTTCGGTCGCCTTGATGGGGAATTGCTTTTCCAAGACCCGAACCTTTCTTCGATCGCCTGTTAGAGCAATAAGTTGTTTGTCTAGGACCCGAACCTTTCTTCGGTCGCTTTGACGGGGAATTGCTTTTCCAGGACTCGAACCTTTCTTCGGTCGCCTGTTAGAGCAATAAGTTGTTTATCTAGGACCCGAACCTTTCTTCGGTCGCCTTAACGGGGAATCGCTTTTCCAGGACCCGAACCTTTCTTCGGTCGCCTGTTAGAGTAATAAGTTGTTTGTCTAGGACCCGCCTTGACGGGGAATCGCTTTTCCAGGACCCGAACCTTTCTTCGGTCGCCTTGACGAGGAATCGCTTTTCCAGGACCCGAACCTTTGTTCGGTCGCTTGTTAGAGCAATAAGTTGTTTGTCTAGGACCCGAACCTTTCTTCGGTCGCCTGTTAGAGCAATAAGTTGTTTTGTCTAGGACCCGAACCTTTCTTCGGTCGCCTTGACGGGAGATGCGCCGACCTTTCTCAGGGCATCTGTTTGTTGGGAGATAGTACTTGGATGATCACAGGTACAAACTCTTTGGGGATACTTGGATGATCACAAGTATCGAAAGGGTACCTGGACGATCACAGGTACAAACTCTTTGGAGATACCTGGATGATCACAAGTATCGAAGGAGTACCTGGACGATCACAAGTACAAACTCTTTGGAGATACCTGGATGATCACAAGTATCGAAGGGGTACTTGGACAATCACAAGTACAAACTCTTTGGAGATACTTGGATGATCACAAGTATCGATACTCTGGGACAACTCGTACAGGTCGAGTGTCGATAAGAGGGAGTACCCGGCAAGTGGTGAGTACTTAAAGACAAGGGGATAGAAATATGCTTACTTGGCAATATCTTTGATCTCTGAGAGTATGTCTGCTATTTGCACAATATACACACATGATTGTATGTGTTGTAAATTCATGAGTTCAAATGAGATTCATGCATGACAACTTTATCTGCTTTGTATCATTCGAATTCCACTGGGGAAGATTTTGAAAGACAACCTTTATTCAGAATGTAGATGTTTTGAGCATGCCAGATGAGGGACTTTCAGTCTGAAAGGACTTTTCGCTCACTCTCATGGAAAAGGCTATCCTGACCATTGATACAGGATTTATAAGGACCACACTTCTCACTGTCATCATGTCAGCAGGGGTCTGAGTATTCTTGCTAGTGGTACGACTTTACCAATGTGAGAGGTCTTTGCTGAAATTGTGATGAAGACTTGGTCAATAGCTCATCAAATGGGACCGTCGAGGTCAAGGCTCATGAACGAAGTGCCGCACGATCATCTCCAGGTTTGCAAGTCAAGAGTCCTGCGAAAAGAGATAGAATAGTCTTGCTCGTACTTCTTCGAGCGATGCTTATAGACATATGAAATCCTACGTTAATTGAAGTGCCCCTAGTCTGAAGAGACTTTTACAATGGGATGCAATGTAGGCTTGATTCATGTGTAAAAGGGTGAGAGCTGGTGATTGCCTTGGCATTTGTCACCAGTCTTTCTTCTCACTGTCAAATGGAGGTTCTATGGACCACAACAGCAACATTTTCTTGGCTGCATTTTTGACTGGGGGGCATTGGCCTTGCTTTTACCAGGCACACTGCTTTTTCATGCCCCTATTTTTATTCCAGTTCTTCATTTATGGGCATTGACCTTGCTTTTACCAGCTACACTGCTTTTTTATGCCCATGTTTTTTTTTTTTTTTTTTTCATTCTTGTTGCTTGAGAGCTGATCTTGACAAGTTCAAGCAAACGCCTTTGTTAGACTATTGAGTCTTCATCTTTTGCCGGCACTTCTGATTATGCTGCTCAAATGGCAGTAGCTTTTGCTTTGCCTCCATGTGAGGGTGAATTTACAAACTCAATTGTGTTATACAATAGATACAAGTGCGTAAAGAAAGAATTGCTCTTCATGACTCTAGGGCACTTAAATTAATGCGAGTGTTCATATGCAATAAAGACACCCAAAGATTGATGCAAGTGCGAGCAAGAAAATTTCTATCTCTCTTCTCACCTTGTGATGTTGCTTCGCCTCCGATCTGCCCTAGTGTGGGGTGGTTCTTGACAGGGATAGGACAAAAATTTCATCAGTGTATGGGGCTCAATGAGGTGAGCGATGGAATGCCTCTCACTATTTTGGTTATCGTACCATTCGTGAGAGAACCCTTTACCCTACAGCCATGGAATCTTCTGTGCTCATCTCACAAGTGTATAGATGGGGGGGACTGTGTGTAGGATATAGCTTGCCTGTCATCATTCTGACGCGCCTCATCCAACATGCTCAATCAATCTTGTATTCTTCACTTAGCTGTCTATTCTAATAATCCTCGTGGAATCGGTGACGTAGACGAGATAAAATCATCATGCATAATTCATCCGGAAGTGACATGCAACATTTTGAATATGATGGAGTTTGAACTCTTCAAAACAAGTGAATGGTTTCGACTCAAAAAAGACCCTATTGATAACTTTAAGAGTTAACATAATGGTGTTTCCAAATATGTTAAATTTTGAACATCAAAAGGGTTATTCGCAAATGGGTGTCGATAGTTGTCCCTATTGATTAGGGATATGACACATGAATGATCAGTCGGGGTTGGGAATCTGATCGGGCATCTCTGCTTTTTCCCCTGCAGAAGAGAAGATGTACAAGTAGATCAATTAGTCTGGCCAAAATCAAATGTGAGTTGAGGCCTGAAGATTTTCTATCATTTGCTTTGGCAATACTTGAGACGCCATTTTGCTTGGGAGAGTTTGTCATGCCTCTCATTGATCTGTTATCTTTGTTTTTGACAGTCGGGTGATCCTACAAAAGATAGGAAAGAAGGTGTCAATCACGATTTTTTACGGGAGTTTAAACAACGGGAGTGATACAACATTACCCTTCACTGCTTTGCAGATGATTGGATGGACCTGAAATGCGAGTGGGACACGAAGTCCTATGTCTTTTGCTTCGTTAGATCACCTGCTTTCTCGTAATTTGCAAGCGCAAGAGAAGCAAAATTTTTTTTATTATTTTTTCTACTAAGCGGCTAACTGCCGCGACGGGGATTTGAACCCCCGACTTCGGACCATTTCGCTTCTTCCCGAATACCACTTGGCTAAAGGCGCCGACGGTGTTCGTAGGGCGCTGTTTTTTTCATTTAACCGACTCGGTTCCTGGACGTCACGTCCTTTCATACCAAGTTAGGTAAATCAATATGGGTCATTTGATTTGTCCAAATTAATCATTTAAGCTTGCTTCTTGAATCCTATGCTTCCTGTCAATAGGAGAAAATATGTCAAAAGTGAGTTCAAATACTAGGAGTACTGGAAACGATACCAAATTACTCTTCCCCAGAGTTTATATTTGCTAACTCCTAGGGATATTTGAATGTCAATGACGGCCTTTTGTTTTCAACACAGTTCAATGTCCCTTTTGATTGGCCCTCCTCATTTGTGGCCCTGTGTACATGATTGATGATTTGCAACGCCTTCCTTCTATGGAATTCTGTCTTTGACCATATGACCATTAGCAGCATTGAGTAAAGTCATGTACTTCAAGCTTCTATGGAATCTGATATGGACAATCAAAACCTCTAATTTCTCTGATGGCAATTACTTCTTGCGAGAGCCTGCGTCTGGAACAAAAAGTGAAGCTTCCAGATTCTAAGATTGTTGACTGGGACAGAAGGTTCCTTCTAACCAGACCGGTTCTTGAATGACGAGTCCTTTACACCGAGTTGGGTGAAATTGACATGGATTACTCTTACGAGTCTGCCTGGGTAATGTCGATTTGCTCTAGTTATGCCATCGAATTTGCTATTTGATTTTCAACACTTCTTTAAATGCTGGTGATTATCATTCATTTTTCTTCATCGAGTCAACCAAACACACGTTTTTTTATGATGGTGGAAACACATCACTCATAAATAAAGGTGCATAGGCATTTTCATTCTGATAGAGAAGTGCTTGGCAATGCCGAACAATGAACATCTTTCAAGGGTAGTACTTTTTCACAGCATCGGAATTAACTAGTTTAGAGAATTCTTGCCCATCCATCTCAGTTAAGATCAAGGCTCCTCCGGGGAGTATCTTCTTTATTACATAAGGACCCTTGTAATTTGGGGCGAACTTGCCTCCGGGCTCTGGAAAGATTGGCAGTGTCTTTCTCAAGACTAGCTCGTTTACCTCAAAGTGCTTGGGTCGCACCTTTTGATTGAACGATCGAGCTACCCTCTGTTGGTAACACTGACCATGACAGAGGGCTTTTAGTCGTTTTTCGTCGATCATATTCAGTTGCTCAAGCCTTTGTTGTGTCCATTCTTCCTTGGACAATCCTGCTTGGGATAAAATTCGCAGGGAAGGGATTTCTACTTCCGCGGGCAAAACCGCCTCCATGCCGTAAACCAGGGAAAAAGGCGTTGCCCCAGTGGAAGTTCGAATCAAAGTTCGATATGCTGTTAGTGCGAAGGGTAACCTCTCATGCCAGTCGCGGTAGTTTTCAGCTGTCTTGGATAGGATTCTCTTGATGTTCTTGTTGGCGGCTTCCACGGCTCCATTCATTTGTGGACGATAAGGGGACGAGTTCAGATGTTGGATTTTGAACTTAGAAAATAATTGATCAATCAACTTGTTGTTCAGGTTTGACCCATTATCGGTGACGATAGCTTCCGGTACACCATAACGGGCGATTATGTCACGTTTGATGAACTTCATAACATTTCGTGCAGTTACGCTTGCATAAGATGCGGCCTCGATCCATTTTGAGAAGTAATCGATTGCGACCAAAATGAACCGGTGCCCGTTTGATGCCTTCGGATTGATTGGGCCAATTACATCGATGCCCCACATTGAAAATGGCCACGGCTCAGATAACTGATGCAATTAAGTTGGAGGGACATTTATCTTGTCCCCGTGAATCTGACAACGATGACAGCTTCACACATGCTGAGCACAATCACTCTCTAAGGGGAACCAGTAATAACCTAATCTCATTATTTTCTTGGCCAACATATGTCCATTCATGTGAGGGCCACATACTCCCCCATGTATTTCTTGCATTATTTATGTGGCTTCATTTGCATCCACACACCTTAGCAGGATTGAGTTATATGATCTTTTGTACAAATTTTCACCGCTGACGAAAAACCTCAAAGCCATTTTCATTAGGTATTTTCGATCAGAGGGAGTGCTTTCTTTAGGGAATTCCTGCTTCTGGACGTACCTCATGATGTCATAATACCGGGGTTTCCGTCGGGTTCTTCAGTTATAGTCATGCAATGGGCTTGTCTTGTCAGGACTTCAATCTTCAAAGGCTCTACTTCTAACCCTTTCGTTACTTGCAACATAGATGATAGTGTTGCTAGTGCATCAAGAACCGGTTATGAATTCTAGGTAGGTATTCAAACGAGACGTCCTAGAATTCTCCTACCAGTTCTTCCAAATAGTCGTGATAAGGCACTAGTTTGGCGTCTCTTGTCTTCCACTCGCCCATAGTCTGGAGGATAATTAAGGTGGAGTCACCGAACACTTTTAGTTTTGACACCTCCATTCCAATAGCCGCTTGTAGGCCGAGGATGCATGCTTCATATTCGGCTATATTGTTGGTGCATGGAAACATCAATTTTGCAGCCACAAGATAATGTTGCCCATTTAGGGATATCAAGACCGCCCCGGTGCCTGAACCTAACAAATTTACAGCTTCATCAAAGAACATAGTCCATGTGTCCTCTTCTACTGTTGAAATTCGGTCGTCTGGGGAATGATCCTCGCATACTTCTTTAGGGCAATCTGCTAACATATCAGCAATCACCCGACCTTTAACTGATTTTTGCGACATCACTTGAATGTCGAATTCCGAGATCAGGATTTGCCATTTGGCCAATTTTCCCACCAAGGCCGGGCAACCGAGCAAATACTTGATTGGGTCACTCTCAGTTACAAGGAATGTTTGGTAATGCGAGGTATACTGCCGAAGTCTGTGCAACACCCATACCAATGTAGCGCATGTTTTTTCTGACTTGGAGTAGTTTTGTTTCGACATGGTGAACTTTTTACTCAAATAGTAAATGGCTCGCTCCTTCCCATCATGGGGTCCTTTCTGTGCCAACATTGCACTTAGGGATTCACTGTTGATGGTAAGGTAGAGGGTCAAAGGGTGTCCTGGAGTTGGGGGTATTAAAATCGGGGGTTTCATCAGGTACTGTTTTAGATGTTCAAACGCCAGTCAGCAGTCATCATCCCATTTGATTTGTGCATCTTTCCTGAGAAATTTAAAGAAAGGTTTTGCAGTTTCGGAAAGCTGGGAAATGAATCGCGCAATGTAATTTAATCTTCCCAGGAGGCTCCGGACTTCTTTTACAGTCGAGGGAGGAGGCATCTCAAATATCGCTTTGGTTTTTGATGGGTCCACTTCTATCCCTTCGCAACTCACAATGAATCCAAGTAATTTGCCAAAAGTTGCCTCGAACACACATTTTGCTGGGTTCAAGCGCAACTTGAACTGGCGAAGTCTATTGAATAATTTTTCTAGGGTCTTCACATGGTCTTCTCAGTGTCTGGTTTTGGCGATCATGTCATCGACATATACTTCAATTTCTTTGTGCATCATGTTATGGAAAAGGGTGACCATGGCACGTTGGTAAGTTGCTCCAGCATTTTTCAGGCCAAAAGGCATGACCTTATAGTGAAAAGTTCCCCATGGAGTAATGAATGCCGTCTTTTCCTTGTCTTCCTCCTTCATTTTTATTTGGTTGTATCCCGAGAATCCATCCATGAAAGAGAAAAGTTTGAATCCAGCAGTACTGTCCACGAGAACGTCTATGTGAGGTAGCGGGAAATCATCTTTTGGGCTTGCTTTGTTCAAATCACGATAGTCGACACAAACTCGGATTCGACCGTCTTTCTTCTTTACTGGTACAATGTTCGCTATCCAACTAGGATATTGCGAGACTTCGAGGAAGCCTACTTCAAGGAGCTTCATTACTTCTTCTTCAATCTTTTTTGACAACTCTGGCTTAGTTCTCCTTAGCCGTTGCTTCTTGGGGGCTGCATCAGGGTTGGTTGGCAAGCTATGCTCCACGATTATTGGGTCTAGGCCTGGCATATCGGCATATGACCATGCGAATACGTCTTGATACCTCTTTAGGAGGGCAATTAAGCTTGCAACTTCTTCTTTAGAAAGGTTCGCGCCAATCTTTATCTCCGTTGGACCTTCTGTGCTGCTTAAATTGACAATGACAGTGTCTTCAGTAGTAGGGGGCCTTGCTTCTTCGTGGCACTCCCAATTTTGTTGAATTTCATCGGAATCATCAAAATCATCATCGAGTCGTCGAATTGCTATCATGGCTACTTACGGTGTTGGTTTGGACCGTTCTCATACCCTCGCCGCCCATTTGGATTATTCCTGTATCATAGAGTAGATAGGCTAAGGAAACAAATAAGGTTAACAGTATGCATGCCCCTTTTTTTATTTGAAAAGGTGATGAATTGCTTTTTTAAGACGAGTAAGCATGAGGAAACCCGGGCCTCAGATTTCTTCTTTCATTTTGTGGCTGGATATCATCAACGGGCCAGTTTGGTGTGTCTCCTCATGCCCTCAAAATGTTTTCAACTTTATTTAATAGTAGGCGAATTTACATTTTAGAAGAGTGATTTCAAAAATTAGTTCCTTAAGTGGAATTGATGTTGAAAACAAAACAAGCCAGACTTAAGAAATATGTACAAGATCCCACGTAGGAGAGTATGCAAGGGAATTAAAAAGGGTTCTACTCGAGCGGGCCTGCACTACGCCCACGAAGAAGTCTTCATACCAGTCACCAGTCACGCCTCCTTTTGCTCCCAGCTTTGTGAATTTCAGATCGTCTATGCCTCCCCATCCATCAGGGACAATGCTCTGACGATGGTCATAGAAACCTTGGGGGATTGAATAGTTGACATAATAGTCGAATTTACCACTTGGTTGGCCCAAAGTGTCCATGATTGACTTTCCTCTATACGTTTCCTTAGCATGCTCAGGGAGCATGGTATGGGTGCTAGGTACCACGAGAAAGTCATCTTTGCCATAACATAGCCACGGGGAGCGGAACGTGAATACCCCAGCATCCAAAAGATCCTGAATCTTGTCTCTCAGGATGGTACAGTCATCTAGCGAGTGTCCTAATTCCCCCGAATGATAGTCACAGTACTTGGATGGATCATAATCAAGGAAGTACTCCGGAGTAGGACGCCTCAATTCCCTAGAGATTATTCCTTGCTCTAGAAGGATGGGGAAAATAGTGACCATCGATTTAGGAAGAGGCGAATATGACCGTGTGTTTCTTGAGGACTGTGGTAGCCGAGCTCCTTGCCAGATTGTGTCAGTAGGGTCTTCTTCACCTACTTTGGCTACCAACTCCTCATTGTGACGAGAGTGGAATGTACGGGTAGCTTGAACAAAATTTTCTATCAAGTGGTATATGCTATCGCGTAGTTCATCGACTTGACGCTGAAGCTGGGTGAACGAAAAGTTATCGCCTGTTTCTTCTAGCTGTTCCTCCTTAATGGCACCTATGAAAAGGTCCCCAAACATGGTGGTCACGTCATCTGGCCCTTCTTTCTTTGTAAGTACGGGCTGAGTTATGCTCTTCTGACCCATGCCCAAATAAATGGGAAACTTCATGCTTTCATGGTTGAATTGCTTTGGAACGCCGATCATTTCTTCTTCCTCATGCATCATCTTCGCAGGGCCTGGGAAGGTTTCCTCAAGGCAAGGGTATACAAGGCCGGTCTTTTTTTTTCACTTTTCCTTCACGGTATTGCTCCTGATATCCTAAACCGATGGTGTGAGGTCTCCTCAAGGCTTTGACAGGCTCGCGGATGCCTTGGTTTCCCCTGCCGAGCCCTTGACCCGGGATAAAACCGTATCCAGTCATGATTTTCCCTACCATGATTGCAGTGCTTGATATTTCGGTGACAAGGGATGGAGTCCCTCGAGTTTCGTGTATAGTAGACACAAGCTCGAACGATTGATAGCTGGATTCATTTTTGTTACCAGGTTCAACATAAGGGATGGCCGTCTCATGGTAGATGCGGTGATCTTCTTCTCCACGGATCGTGATCAGTTTTCCTTCAATCACGAACTTTACATTTTGGTGGAGGCTTGAAGGTACTGCTCCAGCGACGTGGATCCATGGGCGGCCTAAGAGGAAATTGAACGCAGTGGGGATATCCATCACCTGGAACAAAATTTTGAATATGGTTGGGCCTATTTGAACGTCAAGCTCGATCTCTCCCACTATTTCCTTCTTTGTTCCATCGAATGCTCAAACGAAAGTCTTAGGAGTCTGGATTCATGATGTCTCTATTTTAAGACGACGGAGTGTTGCTAGTGGACATATGTTAAGAGCATATCCATTGTCAATCAGTACTCGAGCGACGTGAGATGCGTTGCACTTGACTGATATGTAGAGGCCTTTGGTGTGTCCTCTACCCTTCTCGGGGATCTCTTCATCAGAAAATGCCATTTGATCTTTTAGAAGGATGGTACTGACAAACTCCTCGAGTTTGTCATGTTCAATCGTTTCAGGGACATGTACTTCACTTAGTACCTTCATGAGGGATTTTTGGTGCTTGACAGATGTCTGAAGTAATTCCAGCAAAGAGATCTGTGCTGGTGATTTCCGTAATTGTTCCACCACATTGTACTCGCTGGCTTTAACTACGGCCAAGAACTCCTTGGCTTCTTCGTCAGTGACGGGTTTGGCAGGCTGTGTATTGGCTTGAGCATAGGTTCGCCCAGATCTCGTGACTAAGCCAACATCGAGGTTGTAAGACCACGGTACTGCATTGTTGTCTTCGTATTGTAGGGCTGGGGGATCTCAATGACTATAGCTGCTTCTGCTATCGATGCTTGAACTATGGCTCCTTTCCCTTCAAAGACGCCCTCAGGTGGGGTGGAATCCTTCTTCTCCCTCTTTGCGTTTAGTGTGGCAAATTCTTCCTCCCAATTGATGACGACTTGCGATATAGTAGAGACCATGCCGGTGTGGCCAGCGTACACAATTATTCCTGCCTCTATCATTCTTGATACCCTTTCTTTCATTGTTGCTAAGGGTGGTATTTCATCGCCTGAATAATACCCGGTTTCTACTAGCCCTCGATAGATGTCAACAATATGTGCATTGACATTTCTGATTTGGCTGGCTTCAGAACTGAATATCGCGTTTACTTTGTCAGTGTGATCGGGGAGCGGATTGCTTTGGACATTTGGTTTTGTAGTTTGGAACGAGAAAGCCTTTGTATCCAGCAAGTTCTGGATCTGATGCTTAAGGATGAAACACTCGTCAGTTGAGTGGCCTACTTCTCCCATGTGATAGTCACATTTTTTGGACGGGTCATAGCTGGAGAAGCTTTCAACGTTGGGTCGTTTTGGCTCAATTGAGAGGAGGCTCTTGTTCTGGAGGATTGCCAAAACCTGTGATAGAGATCCGGGAAGTGGAGTGAATTGTCTTCTATTGTTGTAGCGCTGGGGTGGTTGACGACTAGTGGTCTGTTGTTGGCCTGTGCTTGTCTGAACGGTCGGGAGGTGACCGGTATTTGCAGTGTAGGTTGCATTGACATCTATCAGGGGTTCTTTGTCTTTTTTCAGGTTGAGCCTTTTGTTGACAGGTGCAGGCTCAATGAACCATCCCTCCCTTAACCCTATCTCAATCTACTCTCCTACTGGAATGAGTTGATTGAATGATTCAGCGATCGTAGTCACCATTCGGTTGCGATATTCATAGGGGAGGGTTTTGATGAACATTTTTCTTAGTTCAAAATCAGTTGGTTCAGGACTGATTTGGGCGGCTAGATTCCTCCATCTAATAGCATATTCTTTGAAAGATTCATGCTTTTTCTTTTCTGTGCGCTTGAGATCTTCACGAGAAGGGGTAATATCCATTATGAACTTGTACTGCTTGAGGAATGCCTCACTTGCTTCACTCCATGTTTCAAGGAGGTTTATATTTTTTGTGATGTACCATCTCAGGGCGGGACCTACTAGACTCGATGGAACAATGGATCATTAGAGGCACATTATTAATGTACTGGGTCATTCGAACCAAGTACATTTGCAAATGAGCCCTTGGGCAAGTCGTGCCATCGTATTTCTCAAACTCAGGCATTTTGAATTTTTCCGGCATTTTGACCTTAGAGTAGATGGAGAGGTCTGCTGGAGCAGGATCTTGGAGGCCCTGCAATTGTTTTAGCCTCTCTTCAAGCTTCTCAAGGCGTTTGTCATGTTCAGTCTTAGACAAACTGTTGGGCTTTGCTTTCTCAACTATGATTTGGTGCGTATCATCCTCCCATTCGGGTATGTTATCATCGGTATCTCTTCCTTGATCACCTCGGATAGACGATTGCGGTAACAATACTTCGATTGAGGCTGGGGCGGGAGCCAATTTGCCTAGGATGGAATCTATTTGCTTTGAGAGTTGTTGAAGCACATTGAAGACTTGCTTCATTTCACTTTCCATAATCTCGACACGGCTTGGTACATTTTCTTCAGCCATTCTAGCTTTTGGATTTGGCGAATACGACTATGATGCGATTACCTGTCAGCACAGAAAATGGAGAAAACGTAAATGAGGGAAACACATGGAAAACTGGCTCATGGCAAGGGTCGAGTCATTCTTATTTATTTACAGGAGATTTATACAATGCTAAAAAGAGCTCTTTACACCAGTTAGAACGACCCTAGATATTCACATTAGAAATATTCACATCAAAAGTCCCACTACCCATTTTTATATGCGATGGGAAGTTCCAGTCTTGTGAAGCCGCTTGCTTCTTCGTACTAGCTTCGATACGTGTCTCCTACTTGTCTCCAAGCTCTTTTCAAGAGATTCCATTTGCCCTTGCAGGGTAAGTTTATCAACTACATCAGGAATTACTAGTTGCAGCTTCTTGGGAATTATATGGTTGAGGATGTAGAATGCTGATGCATGATGAACTTTTTCTTGTCCCTTTAACCTTCTGGGCACGACGATCTTTTCAGTGTGACATCTACTCCATGCATTCTGAATTATGCGGATCTCCTCCAAGTAGTTGTAGTCTGCACGGGTGAAAAAGATTCGGAACAATCTTGATTTGAGTGGTGGCGGGATTTCTTGGAGGACCCTGTACTGACGAGCCACCCTATATGGATAATATGAGGTAGCTCGGAGAGGCCCAAAGAACGGGATGGGGTTGTAGTAATTAAGCGCAAAGCGCACCTCTCCCGCAATGAACCATTTAGCTCGCCATAGGAATGTCTCGGGGACCGGGTTTTTTAGCAAGCTAATCCACCGAGAATACTCTTCATTGGGAGAATATTTTTCCAAGGTTTGAAACTTTTGTAATGGGTGTTTAAACTCGTTGATTTCAAATATTTGCATGAGGTGCCCAAATCCTTTGATATGGGAAAAGAACCACATTTGTAAAATTTCTGGAGCGGCCCTCATGATTTTTTCTTTTTGGTCCTTGAAACGATTAAGGGATAAAAACGTTTCGGCTAAAACCATGTTCACATATCCTGCTCCAAAAATGACTTGATTTATCACCCATGTGATTGAAGGATTTATAACATTCTTTTGATGGGGAAAGATAATAAAACCAAAGAATGCTAAGAGGAAAATCTTGGCTTTTTGGGTCATTGACTGTTTTTCAAAGCATTCAGTTAAAGATGATAGCGGAAAAGCATTGTTGTTGGCTTGAACAATTTCTCTTACCGAATGATTTTTTAGAAACCGTGATAGACTAACCACAGGGTCAATGCCGATTGGTGGTTTGGCAATCTCGCTTCCCGTGGGCATTCCTATGGCGAGACTGTACTCTTCTAAAGTCGGAGTCAGTTCAAATTTGCCGAACATGAAGGTGGATGTTTCAAGGCACCAGAAATGTGGTAGTGCTTGCATGATCCCAGAGTGGATATTGATTTGGAGCAATGGGAGGAGATGACCGATTCTTGCTTTGACGCACTCTTGGCCGAGCTGATCTAACTGCTTCCACCATCTGAGAAGCTCTTCCTTTGGGGTAGGAATGAACTGGATATCAATTCTTCCCATCGCATATAAGAACGGGAAATACACAACCTAGCCTTATTTTGCCATGAGCCAGAAAGACTAAGTAAAAGTAAAGAAATCACTTTGCTTTTAAATAAAATGGCAAGCACAAAGACATACAGATGGGATGTGCGGCTCGATTTCTAACTCAGAAGGCTTGTTGAAATTAAAAGGGTATCCGCCCGTCGCAGTCTCGCGTTAGCAGCATACCCCCTTAACCTCGGCTAAGAAATTCGGGAAAAAGAAAGGCAACCTCTACATCGCAGTCTCGCGTTCGAGGTCGTATCTTTCTTAACACCATCCTAGAAATCCTATGGTGGCCCAGGTCCGGCAGCCGGGTTGTGTGTGCCATGTGTAGTGTTTAAAATAGTAAAGCATGCACAACAGTTTATAATCACAAGATAATCTATTTTAAGCAAAATTAAAATAAATTTCTAAGCTTTTGACCTGCATAAAGAAAAAAAACCTAAGTCAATAAAGAATTTAAACAAGACAAAAATGGCATAAGTCTTCAAAGTCCCCAGCGGAGTCGCCAAGCTGTCGCAACCTCTTTTTTTTTTTTGGCGCCCGTGATCAGGTACGAGCGCCTAAGGAGGCTAATGGCTCGACTGAAATTAATTATGCCCGAACTCTCCCGAGTCCACCAATTCACGACTTTAATAGTCTAAGTTTTTAACCTGTAAATTAATTTTAAAATGGAGTCGACACTAATCGGTTTGGGGTGGGTCCATTAGAAACCCAAGCGAAGTATCGGGAGAAATACTCGCTCCTGCGCAACTAGAGAAATTAGGATCGGAGACTTGATTACACTAGTTAATCACTAATGCCCTTTCGGTACCTAATCTTGTTTAAACCCTAAGGCTTTTTGGATTTTTGAGGGATTTTTCCATGCATTTTTGTGAAGGAAAAATATTTTTTTGGGCATTTTCTCATTTTTTGGACATAAAAAGCATTTTTTGGATTTTTTGATCTTTTTCTGAAAATATAAATCATTTTTTTTGCTTTTTCTGATTTTTTTTTTGGCTTTTTTAGGAAAATATGGACATTTTTTGATTTTTTTTGATATTTTGGAAATTAAAACATTTTTTAATATTTTTTCTAAAATAAAATATTTTTGATTTTTTAAAATAAATTATTTATTTATTTATTTAAAATATTATTTAAAATAAAACTTAAAAAAGCCGACCCGGGTCGGATCCGCAGGTTGGGTCTAGTGGTGTGGTGTGGGGAGAACTAAAGGTGCATGCACTATTTATAGTCGTGGATGTGAGAAAGACGAATTATACATAGATGTTTTGGTAAATGGGGAATGGTGAGATAGTAGAGTCAATATCTCTAATGCTCTATCTCGAAAGGAGTGGTACATCACCGCAACCTTATCGTTAATACAAATCCATAATAAAGCTCTTCATAAAAAAAAGATATAATGTTTGTTTTTTAATTTCTAATAAAAATTTATTATTAAAATGATGCGTCAATATAATTCCTGCCCTTACAATGTCATAGTTTTCAATCTCTTCTCAATTTTACTACAATTTATGTAAACTCATAACAACACCATTTTCTAATATCACCATGACAAAGTTGAATTTAATACAAATTGATAATAACTCACGATACGAATCTATATGAGCACACAAATTTCTCGATTGATTTTGTCTTAACCCGAGACAACGCTTTTAGGTTGGATTTTTTGACAACTTGCTTGGATTGCTTCATCTTTTTTCTTCCTAAACAAACGAGGTTACTTGGCCCTGGACTTCAAACATAAAAACATTTTTTTTTTTGCTTGTTAGTTATAATGGTTTCCCATGTGCCGAAAGTCAGTCAACAGTTCAATAATCTTTCACCGAATCACCAAAGTAATGGAAAGCCCATTCTCCTAACCGTGCGGATGGGTTATTCAGTCATAGATCATTTTGGAAACGGAGAAGTGACGTCCTTAGAAAACAACTATCACCGAGAGATGCATGTCTACCTAAAAAGAGCAAACGAGATGATGCCATGATTTTGCTTAGTTCAAATTTATCGCTCCTGTAATTATAAAACTTGTCGCAATTATGGGTTAATGGTTCCACAAATATGAGCATAACAGATATGACTCTTCTGTTCATATCCTTTTAGTTTTCTGTAGCAATTTTCTTTTCCATTACAAAGACGTGTCTCTTTAGTGATAGGAAGTTGTTCTCGAGGTGCGCTAGTTCGAGGAAAAGTTTGATTGAGTCCTTTATATTTTACTTTTTTATGGAAATTGATTGATTGAGTCCTGTTTGTGTAATGATAATGCAAACAGGTTCAAGGCATTTTATCTTGGGAGGCATAGTTTGTAAATCTACAAAATACCATTAGCATGAACTAATTGCCTTGGTAAGGCCTTGGTGAGTCTCCTTAATCGGTACCTCACCTTCTCTTTAATTTGTTATAATTTTATAGCAATCAAGTAAGTCTAGATTTGGGGTCTTTTTTGCATATATTATATCGGAGTTTCACTTCCCTCAAGTTGCGATTGTGTACAAGTCTAGTTTCAAAGGATATTGGAGGAGTTTTGTGAAGCTTGCGCTCTCAGGTGTCAAATCCGTACTCGTTCAATCTTGTTACTCTTAAAGGCGTTGATGTTGGGGATGTCGAACCTAGACGCGTACTGTTGAAAGGCAAAGCATAGCAATAATTGGAGGTCTCAATTTGTGCTCATTATTGAGGAGGGACTTGGTGATTGGCTGCCAATTTTGGTTTGAAGAAATAACAAATATGCTCTTTGAGCATGTAATCCCTAACATTGTTTTGATAATTCATATTGCTATTTGAAGCTTGTTTTGTTTTAAATCATCTAGGATTTGTATTGATTTGCAATTGGACTGCATTGTTTCTCTCTTGTATTTCTGTGGAAATGAAAGAAGTGTTCTTTTGACAAGAAAAGAAAAAAAAGTAAGTATATTTGAGTTGTGTTAATGCTTTTTCAGAGTTATTATTTTTGTTTAATTTTATTGGTTACAACAAATAGTATTGTATTATGCGGACAACAAAACTATCATCTCAACTATCAGTCAACAGAGTATACATGTATTTAAAAATTTTGCTTTGTAGACATTACAAGGAAACCTCATAGATAGAAATTTACAAGTGTATTTTGGGAAGCATCTCTTCCCTCAATGTAATAATGAATATTTCTTACTTAATTATTAGGACAAACGGAGCGATCGGTTCTTCCTTGCTTGACCCGGATTCAGTGGATCCTAAAATGCTCCGACAGTTAATTAACACAAAAATTTTCTTTTATTCCTCCAAAAGAAAAAAAAAAATAAAAAAGGAAGAAAGATTCCCCCCCCCCCTCCCTTCCTTGCTCAGGCCAATGCATGTGATCTAAATATAAAACTGACAGTCAACGTACGTACTTGGGCCTTTGTGGGCTATGATATCTCAATATAACACTAGCTTAAGAAACCAAGGTGTGAATCATGTGATGCATCTTTATTAAATATATAATCACGACTCACATGTTCTAAGTAATTAATCAAAATATGTTGCATCATATCTTCTATGAATCGGGATTTCATTTGTTCAATCTTGTTAGGCGGTGCTCCTTTTCTTATATGGGAAAATACTTTAAAACGTATCTTATTGTTGACCCAATGACTACTTACAACATCTATTTATGCAAACACCATTTATATATTTCGAAGCAAAACCCTACACCAAAAAGCCTAAGTTAACTCTCCATGCATACTCATTTTAGCATCTTGCTTAGGATTTAAATGATTTGGTTTTTAATTGGCATTGAGTATTTTGGATGGTCAACTTTGGATTTGTGTATTGTCTTGGATCACTGATAAGAAGTTCTCAATTCGTATTGATTTGTTTTCATCAATCACTAATATGTCTAGGATGACTTTTATTTTGAACTTTTTTGCTTAATTTAAATCTTGCACTTTACACGTGCAATTTTTTTCTTTCATAGGAACACGAACAATTTTTTTCATTTTTTGGTATTTAAATAATATTTTAATCTCGAGGAAAGTAAAAAAATAATATCTGCTTGTATTTGAAACGAAACAACCATGCACGCCTTTGAAACCGAGTCGATAAATGTTCAAACAAAGTTAATATGTTACAGCTCACTTTTGCACGACATGCTCATATGGTCACATTAAAGTAGTAATTTTCACATTTGTATTTATCTTGCAAGACAACAAGTCGTTGATTTCAATTTGTACTGGTAAATAGTTCATTCATATTTTACATTATTGACTCCGATATTATTATAGATTGGTACTGTGGCACCCGAGAATTTCGCAAACCATGATGTGCGACGGCAGTGACTGATCAATAAAAATATCGCCGAATGGTATCATTAGTATATTGCATGAGCGTTGTTTGATTCCATCGACGGACCGATATCTCATGTTTATTAATGGTCCGATCGTTGAATAGACTATCGATATATATGTTCCTTTTTATGACTCGACACAATTATACCACTTGAGTGCAAATGAGATAAGAAAAGAAATTGAAACACCAAGACCATGGGACCGAGAATGCTCCACATTTGTGCAAGTTTAAGGATTAGTTTTTATTTATTTATCTGGGCTTTGTTATTGAGGGACTGCACGTCCACTAACTTACTAGCCCAATACAATCCGAATACCCCTTAATAGTCGACAATTAAGTCAACTAATTGGAAGGGATGTTGACTGAAGCATGGCTGGATGATGCCACGTTGCTGCCATATGGATAGCCAGCGAAAATGCAAGGGGAGGCATGCTGAAGACACGTCCATCCCAGCTGTCCGTTCCCATTGCAACCACCGAAACATGCATCTCTTTTGTTTAACTGGTTTTAGCAAAACCAGTGGTCTTGTGCTCGTGAAAGTGGGAAATTGAGAGAGTGAGCAAAACTGGGAGTAATCGAGAGAGAGTGAACGAGAAGGTAGCGAGTGAGCAGCGAGAGAGTGAGTCGGCAAGGGAAGGAAGGAAATTAGTCCTTGCCGTGAGTGCACGTTGCCGCCGCCGTCGAGCCGCGCACTCCTCACCATCTCACTACACGCCATGGAATCGTAGGACATCGAGGCAAGTGAAAGTCCATGAATCTATATAATGTGATGCTGTTATTGTCCAGTATGGTGCAATATACTTGGAAACAATTGAATTCTGAAAGTAGAATGTTAAATTGTGGGTAATCGAAGTAGAGCGGGACCATGAGATTGAGGAATTACGTTGGTTTTGTGTACATTTTGATCCTGTTGATGTATTGATGAAAGACCGACTATTAGTAGACTTGTGGAAGTAAGGTAGTCACGGTGGGAATGGGATTTCAAGGGATTCGCTTAATCCAGTGCAATTTCATGTGTAACCCTGTAACTTTGTGAAATTTTATGAAGAGTTCTAAAATGAATTTGATCCCGATTTCTTCACGGAAGTTGTGAGGAATTGCATGAGCTAGAGTATATATTTTTATCAGAACTTCGCGGAATGAATACGATGGCTTAAACCTCTTTTCATATGCAATGCTTTCTGTTGAATTTTATTCTGTGATAAAAGAATCCTGAACTGAGTTGTGTGAACTACCACTCATTATATATAACGAATCTGGCTTAGTATCCTTAATGAAACTTTTTCGTCTAGATCTCAATTATAACGTGTTAAAATTTCAGAATTTTTCATGGTCATTTGCTAGTTATTTCGAAATCTCTACTGAAAGCGTGCATTCTGGTCTTTACACTGTCTTGCTATGAAACTGTTCATTTTGTTCTAAGAGCCATTGTATCTTGAGTTGTTATTTGTTATTCACTTGATATATGCATTGACATTCAGCATATCACATGACTTTGGAAAATTTGATAAAGTCTTATAGATCCATGGAATCCATGACGTCATTGCATCAAAATGTATTTTTGTAATGAGATGTATATTATGATGTGAATGTTACCGTCGGAGGTGTGAGCCGACGATGCCCCGGGAGTGTCGGGATGCCCAAGGGTCGAGTGAGTCGACGCCGTTGGATGCCCGGAGGTTTGTGCCGGAGGGTCCTCGGGAGTTTCGGGATGCCCGGTTGTAGGAATTGTACGTAAATCCGGAGGGAAGGGGCAACCATTTTCATGGCGAGCCTTGGATATACCTCGTGATGCCAGGTGGGGTGCGAGATGCCCAGGGGTGTGACGGAACACGCTCTGGATGCCCGGAGGTTTGTGCCGGAGGGTCTCGCGATGCCAGGTTGGGTGCGAAAGCCCGGAGGGATGCAAACACTGGTCCCCGGGGAATGAAACCTTTCTTTGAATGCAAAAATCTGGTACATTAAAGGAGTGCATGTGTGTGCATGTGGCATGATATGAGAATTTGTTTGTAAAATTGAGTGGGCTTCATCTGGTATTGAAAATGCGTTCGTTATGGCATTGAATTGTTTTTATGAATGTGGTGCAAGTAAATAAACTCTTGATGGCATGTATATATATATAAATGACATATGTGTTTTGCATGCATCTGGATGGTTGGAGTTTCTACATAATATAGTGTAATGGATCTTTTACTGCTGAGTGGTTGTACTCACCCCTTTTGGGGACTAACATTTCAGACTAAAAGAAAAATGCCGCTGCTGCCTGCGACTCCTGGTATATATTATGGACTTCTGATTGACCTACAATGGGAGTGGTCAGAGAATCGTCATCCTGGGGTGCACGGGTTGGTATTCGAGCGCGTAAGGATTTTGCTGACTTTTGAGATAGGCCTCTCTGCCGGGCCTATTCACCAGGAGTACATATCAGTTCTCGTCCGTATGGATGGCCGCCTTCTGAGGGTGCTACCACCACCACCGGCTAACGGACCTGACTGGATATGACCTAGAGTCGAGGGTAGCAGGAGATGCATTTTTTGGATGCCGACACATGGGTGATGGACGGATGCAGATGATATCCAAGGATAAAAGTTGGTTTTCTTTTGGGTAATCGCCAAGCACAAAAAGACCTCGGCGTTTTGTTGTACCAACTATCATAGTCCATCCCTTATATAAATAAAAGTGTTCGGCTTAAATTATGAAAGTTTTAGTATGGTGTGCATCACTTTATATTTTGATGAAGGGTAGTTGAATTATGCTTCCGCCATATTATTTGCGCAGGGACCGGTAAAGAAAACAAATGAAAACCCCCAGGTATTATAAGTTATGTTAAAATTTCTTTGGTCTCAGAGTAGTATGCTACAAGAGAATGTAACTGTGGCGACCCTAACGGATCGGGGGCCGTTTCGAGGGTGCCATAGGTACATAGTCATATCACATGGTTGATTGCTCATATGCATTAGTAGATACCATTCAAATAACTTTAGTAACTATCCAAAAGCTTGAGAGATTTCATATGACAATAGTCTTTAAAATGTGCATATTTAGATTGCTGCTAAGTTCTTAATCATACCGACTATTATTAATTCATCATGTTACATTATGTCTCTCAAATTATTAGGTTGTGTTTCACGGCCCTATATGATTTATTGGATGTGAATCATAAAAATCAAATGGAGATTATGACTCAGACGGAGGATTTTTTTTTTTTTTTTTTGTCTAAACCCGGGACGACACTTTTAATTGCGTAAGCCCAACACAAATCCAGCGCCTCACTGGATTTGACACACATTATTGCAGATGCTCTAAAATCAATTATCCTACCACTTTTTTGTTTTACAGCTGACAATGCCATTGCGTTTGTTACTCAAAAGGCGAAGACCATATAATCAAGTCAGCTACCGGTCTTATTTTATTACTGTCCAGATCCAAAGTCTTAACTTCACTGGCCATTGTCCGTCCAAGTGGCATTTAATTGCACATCAGTAAGTGTATCACAGTGCATGCGTTCGCAAGACGTCGAGAGTTTGATGTCATACAGCTGACGGAAACGAGACAGGCACTGCCATTCCGTGTCCTCCTCAACAGACAGGGACCATGCCATCAAGTCAGATGCACATGCTTTCACATGCTTCGTCTGCTCAATCTTCTTTCTTCCTAAACAAATGAGGATCGTTAGCCTTGCACTCTAAACATATAAACATTTCTGTTTTTCCAGCTTGTCCGTTCTAATAGTCGGACAACCTATTTTCCTGACCATGTGGATGGGGTGATCAGTCATAGTTCATTTTGGTAATGGAGAAGTGACGTCCTCAGAAAACACAATCCTCACGATCATCGTCGAGAGATCCATATCAACCTGAAAAGTGCAAAAGAGATGATGCCGTGTTTTTGCTCGGTTTCCATTTGTCGCTTCCCGAAATTATAAAACTACCTTCTCAACTATCCATCAATAGAGTATACATGCATCAAAGAAACAATACTTTGCTGGCATTATAAGGAAGCCTTTTAAGTAAAAATTTACAACCGTAGTGTAGTATAGAGCGATAATCAAAAAGTGTATATTGGGAAGCATCTCCTCTCTCGATGCAATAATCAATATCATTTTTCTTAAATACTAAGACAAATGGAGCGATGAGTTCTTCCTTACTTGACCCGGATTTAGCGGCTCGTAAAATGCTCCAACTTCACCCCGCCTTGTATTTCACATGTAAGATAAGAAATTTTCTTTTTTATTTTCAAAAGAGAAAAAAAGAAGAAGGACGTTTCCCTTCCTTACACAGGCCAGCTCATGTAATCCCAACATAAAACTAACAGTCAGTTCAAGTATTCGGGCCTTTGCAGGTCAATGGAATCTCAACATAGAACTCGTTTATGAAACTGAGTTGTAAATCATGTTATACATTTTTATTGTAAATCATGTTATACATTTTTATTAAATGTCTAAACTTGACTCACGTATTCAAGTTGTTAATCAAAGTTTGTTGCATCATCTCTTCCATGATAAGTGTAACATTTGTTGTTCAATTTTGTTGAGGGGTGCTTATACTGATCTTGGACTGGGTCCTTTTCTTATGGGCAAAACACTAAAAACATATCTTGTTATTGACCCAACGATAACTTTCAACATCTATACATATAAATACTTTGAATTGGAAAGATCAAGTTGTCCCTCCTTACAAACTCAATTTAGCATCTTGCTCAGGATTTGTGTGGTTTGGTTTTTGGTTGGTTTTGAATATTTTGGGTGGTCAACTTTGAATGTGTATTGTCTTGGAAATCTGATAAGAATTTCTCAATCTATATTGAAATATATGTTTTCATCAATCACTACTATGTCCCTGATGACTTTTACTTTTAAATATTTTGCTTAAGTCAAATCTTCCGTTTGCACACTTTTAACTTTTTTTTTAAAAATTCAAAACTCTTAAAAATTTCTTCATACTCAAACGTTAACACATAAACTCACGTATAATATTTTCACAACTTTCTGAAGGTTGAAATATACTTTATGTTTTGGTGGAAAAGTTAAAAAACAAAACTATTTACTTATATGTAAATCCAAATAAACATGCACGCCTAGAAAACTGAGTTGATAATTGTTCAAACAAATTAGTATGTTAAAATTCATCTTTTCGCGACATCGCTCATAAGTTCACATTCGGTGAGTAGGTTTCATGTCTGTATGTATTGTGTTGGATAGTGTGCCATTGATTTCGATTTTACTGATAAATTTTCCTCAACATCGTATAATATGACTTTGAGATTATAAAAGATTGATAGATATTTTTATTACATTGGTATTTGCATATACGCATTAGTAGATACCATTCAAATAACTTTGGTAACTATCCAAAAGTTTGTCAAATTTCATTAATATGATAATAATATCTGAAATGTGTATATTTAGACTGCTGGTAAATTTTTAATCAATACCTACTATTATTAATATGTCATGGTAAATTATGCCTTTGAAATTATTAGGTTGTGCTTTTCACCATTTTACTTGATTTAATGGAGTGTGATTCATTAAATTCTAATGGAGGTTATTGCATAGATGGAAGAAAATTTCTTGTCCAAATCCTATTCATCTCATCGCATCGGGTATACAGATCCAGGTCTAGGCAAGAATTCCCTACATAGAGAGCATATTTTTGGCGATTGCAGCCAGCAGAATTTTGCTAATACTAGCTGTACTCATGATGCGATTGCTAGATGGAATAAGGCAATCTGATCCCAAAAAAGCGGGGTTAAGTCAATTGTAAGTAATGTATACCCCTTATTCAGCGAACTCATGTACAGTCACTATAGATGATTATGGTATAAAATAAGACTATAAGTTCCCAGTCTTTCTTTTTTATCTTTTCCTTTATTGTGATGAATGAAATTTACGGACAAACATGATTTTTTTAAAAGCGCATATGTACATCAATCATGATAATATGAATTGAATATGAAAAAGAATATTCCTAGCCAACGTCAACAGCCTAATAAAATTTTGAATGCATTTTAATTGAGTCGTTCAACATGTTAAATAATTCTTAGCCATGTGCGCAAAAAGCATACTTCCTCACACCTACCATAGAGAAATCATTCAAACCCTCATTAAAATATTATTCTAATGTTGTATGATCTCAGGTTTCAGATTAACAATCCCCTCATAAAACGGCGAAATTGATGGGTAACCAACTAACGTAGATTTGGCTTCATCTAACCACACATGGCAAGGGGCGATTCCATTCTTGATGTGCTTTTTCACTCTAAAACAATTATCAAGTCGATGAGAAAGACACAGTTTCTACTTTTCTAGTCACATGACCCCTAAAGAAAAATGGAAACTTCCTCAACAAAAACAAAATCACTCATTCCATTTTTATTTTTTGCGCTGGATTATTTTAATGACAAGTTCTTCTGTCTGATCTGGCTAGTGTTAAGTTTATTTAACTAAATTCTTCTTCATGATCTCCAAGGAAGACCTTTAATATTTGAAAGAAGTAGTAAGCATGTTTCATCACAATGCTCTCGACAAGTTTTGCTTCTTCATCAGAATATCCATCTCCTAGAACATTAAAGCTACGTTTGGCAGTCAAGATAAAATTCAAGATATAATAAAATTTATCATATTTTGCATTTGGTGCTTGCTCAAGACAGAATAAGATAGAATATAAGGGAGATATATACCGAATAAAATTATCCTATAGGATAGGTAGGATAAAGATGGATATGATTTATAATATCTATAGTAGGAAATTTATTTTCTCGAATAACAAATTTCTTAGATTAATAAAATTGAAATTATATTTCAATATAAATAATACTTGAATTTAAATATAGGAAATTCAAAATAACAAAAAATAAAAATACAATTATTTTAATTTAATCTTATTTTAATTTATACATGCGAATTTAATTCTATTTTATAATATAAATTCACTATATAAATATACAATTACATCCGCCCCCACTATTACTAGTATTTTTATTTCTTTTTAATCCATTAAAAAACAAAATTTAATTTTTAATGAAATCAAAGAAAGAAATTCATAATGGAAAATATTTCATTTTGATTGTTAATTTTTAACATTTTTCTATCTTAATTATGAGATAGAAGAAGGAGAAAATTCTAACCTTCCCATTTTATTTGAAAAAAAAAAAAAAAACTAGAAGATAATAATCTTACAAAGCCTTACAAAGGGTTGAAAAGAATGCATATAAATTCGTATCTAAGGAAAAAAGTATGATAAGCAATCATAAACCGATCCCTAAGACTAGAATACTTTTTCTTGTGTTGAAGTAAAGAAAAACTTATGTAAAGAAAAGAGCACTAAATAAAGGAACAATAACTAATTTCTTTTTCTATCAAGATTGTTGGTTATTGCTCCTTTCCGATGAAAAACTCGCCTAGACTTATACTAAGACCAAAGTCTTATCCATTTATAGATGGAACTTCGACAGTAGATAGGTCTAGAGGGAAGTTATGAGCATTATGCTCATGCATAACTTCCATACCAAGGTTAGCACGATTAATAATATTAGCCCAAGTATAAATTACACAACCTTGACCATCAACTACAGATTGGTTGAAATTGAAACCATTTAGGTTGAAAGCCATAATGCTAATACCTAAAGCAGTGAATTAGATACCTACTACAGGCCAAGCAGCTAAGAAGAAGTGTAAAGAATGAGAATTGTTAAAAGTGGTATATTGAAAGATCAATTAGCAAAAATAGCCATGAGCAACTACAATATTATAAGTTTCTTCCTCTTGACCGAATCTGTAACCTTCATTAGCAGATTCATTTTTTTTTGGTTTCCCTGATCAAACTAGAGGTTACCAAGGAACCATGCATAGCACTGAATAAGGAGCCGCCAAATACACCAACCACACCTAACATGTGAAATGGGTGCATAAGGATGTTGTACTTAGCCTATAATACAATCATGAAAATGAAAGTACCATAAATTCGTAAAGGCATACCATCCAAAAAACTTCCTTGACCAATTGGGTAGATCAAGAAAACAATGGTAGCAGCTGCAACAGGAGCTGAATATGCAACAAGCAATCCAAGGGCGCATACCCAGACGGAAACTAAGTTCCCACTCACAACCCATGTAACAAGCTACACCAAGTAAGAAGTGCTAAACAATTAGCTCAAAAGGACCTTAGCAAGGTGCAAAATGTATTGTCAAATATTCAATATGACTCTACAAGATCTAGTTTTGTTCAAGTAATGGATTCTAACTAATTGAAAGAATCTTTTGATCAATCCAGAGATCATTTGATTCCATTAGTAATGAGGATTTGGACTATCACACATTGATCAATCAAAGAGAGATTCAACAACTAAAAGAAAGATCAATTCCTTAGGATCCTTCCTTTCTTTAAATGGAACGAATAGAGCTAGAGTCAAACCGATTCTCTAAATGCCTTTCTAGATATTCCCAACTATTCACGGAATGTGAGAAGGAGATGAAGAATCATCTACTTCCAGAAGAAATCGAAGAATTTCTTGGGAATCTTACTAGATCCATTCTTTCTTTTTTCTCTAACAAATGGTCAAAACTTCATCTAGATTTGAATCCTAGTGAGAGGTCCACTAGAGATCAAAATTTGTTGAAGGAAAAACAAGATGTTTCTTTTGTCCCTTCCAGGTGATCGGAAAATAAAGAAATAGTTAATATATTCAAGATAATTATGTATTTACAAAATACCATCTCTGTTCATCCTATTTCATCAGATCCAAGATGTGATATGGTTATGAAGGATGACCTGGATATGCACAGTTCCCATAAGATTTCATTCTTGAACAAAAATACATTTTTTGATTTATTTCATCTGTTCCATGATCGGAACAAGGGGATGCACGTTACACCATGATTTTGACCTACTTCTTTTTCTTTGATTTTTATTTTTTTTTTATGTGTAATGCAGTTTTACTCTTCTTTTCTACCAATTCAAATTAAATGAATTCAAAACAATGTTACTGCATGAATCGGGATTCAAAATTCTCCCATTTTCATCCATTAAATAATTGTTAATTACTTGAAAAGTCTATTTTAAATTTTCAAGTTGCAAATATTTAGTTTACAATTTACTATTTAATAAAAATTTATTAGAGAATGATGGAAGAGTAAGAAAGAAATTTAAAAAAAAAAGATTTTAATTAAAAAGGAGAGGAAATAAAATAAAAAGTAAATTGAAATAAAGTAGGCAAGAGTGTCGTGAAAGATTTTTATCATCTCCATTTAAAAAAAAATGTTAATTTATATTAATATTTATTGTTGACGCCTAAATTTTGTTTTTTTTTTTTTTTTTGCTTTTTTCGGATAATAAATAATAAATAAATAAAAAGAAAAGCAAAAAAGAAGCAACCCATTGGGGCTGGGCCTTCAAGCCCAGCCCCTCCCCTCTTTTCTCTCTCGCACAAGCCCCATGGCCCGACTCGTGCAAACCAGCCCCTCCCCTCTTTTCTCTTCTTCTTCTTCTTCTTCTTCCTTCTTCCATCTTCCCCTATGCCTCTGCAGCTCACGCGCACAGAGGACACTGTTGCACGAAGGACGGCCTATGGCCGAGGAGAGTAGGTCGACGTCAGTCGGAAAGGATAAGATCTCAGGCGCCATCAATGCCAAGCACACTTCGCTGGATAAGCTCGGATAGGACGCCGGTTCAGCCGAGGAGGACCGTTCGGTGCGCGAAGACCGACAGTCGAAGCTTCGCCGACCGGCCGCCCCCTCGCCTATAAATAGTAGACCACAAGCTCCGTCGAAGGGTGTGGTGAACTTGGAGATCTTTCACTGAGAGACATCGAGAAAGATCGAAGAGCGAGCGCAGGGGAGAACTTGAGTTGCGAGCTCAGCCCACCCTCCACCGAGAGACTTTGGGGAAGGTCGGCGGCGAGCAAGTTCAAGAGGGTTGGATCTGGCCGAAGGAGGCTCAGATCTGGCCAAAGTGAGAGAGAACCAAGGCCGAGGAAGGTCCGGCCGAGAGCTGCGTTGCAGATCTGGGGTGATCGAGCCCCTCTGCGGTGCTGACACCACCCCCCGACACCGCTACTGTGCCAAATCTTGCCGTGCCACCGTCTCGTTGTCACCGTAGCTAAGCCCCAGGTCGCCGTCTCAAGCCCCACCATCGTTGTTCGCCGTGGTCGTCACTAGTCTGTCCTCACCCTCGTTGCCGTCGAACGCCTCCATCGTTGCTGCCTTCGATCTGGCATCGTTGCCGTTGCCGTCCCCGTTCGAGAGAAGGTAAAAAAATCGCCGTTACCATTGCCATTCATCGTAGCCATTTCTCGTTGACCTAGCCGTTGTCGCCGTCACCGTTGTCGCCTTCGTCGTCGCCGTCACCGCCGTAGTCGCCGTCGCCGCCAAACGCCTCGGTTCCCGTCCTTGGCGCCGCGGATTCACAAACCCCAGGGTTTGCGATTTTCTAGGTCGCGAAGTGGATCCGGACCCGGAAAACCAGGTAGGGTTTGCAATTTGGGCACGGTAGGAACCGGGTCGCAATTCGGGTCGGATTCGGGTAGGGTTTTCACAGGGGAGCCGGGTCGTGGAGCGGGTTGTCGGGCCGGGTCGGGTGCCTCCAAATGCTCGGCCACAATTTGTTTCAATAAAGTAAAAGAAAAAAGAAAAGAAGAAAAAAGACAAAAAAATCTGAGTTGGACCCGCATTGCGAGCCCGTCCGCGTTCGGGTAGGCTTTTATATTATTTTATGTAATATTTTAATAAAAAAATCAAAAATAATTTATTTTCGAAAAAATATTAAAAAATATTTTAATTTCCAAAAAATCGAAATATGTTAAAAAAAATGTTTTATTTTCCAAAAAAATCAAGAAAAATAAAAAATAATTTATTTTCAAAAAATATTTAAAATATTTAAAAAATTATTTTCCAAAAAAATCAAAAAAATTTTATTTTTTCCAAAAAAAGCCAAAAATTCATGAAAAAAAAAAGCCAAAAAGACTTGTATTTTTCCCAAAATACCAAAAATCCCTTTTATGTCCAAAAAATTAGAAAAATACTCAAAAATGTTTTTCCTCCCAAAAATGTATGGAAAATCCCTTGAATATCCAAAAAACCTCAAGGTTTAAACAAGATTAGGTACCGAAAGGACATTAGTGATTAACTAGTGTAATCAAGTCCCCAGTCCTAATTTCTCTAGTTGCATAGGAGTGAGTATTTCTCCCGATATTTCACTTAAGTTTCAAATCAACCCAGCCCAAATCGATTAGTGGCGACTCCATTTTGAAAGTTAATTTACAAGTTAAAAACTTAGACTATTAAAGTCGTGAATTGGTGGACTTGGGAGAGTTCGGGTATAATTAAATTCAGCCGAGTCATTAGCCTCCGCAAGGCACCCGCCCTTGATCGAGCGCCAAAAAAGAGAGGTCACGACAGCTTGGCGACTCCGCTGGGGACATTTGAGGACTTAGGCCATTCTATCTTGTTTAAACACTTTACTGACTTGTTTTTGTTTTTTTATGCAGGTCAGTAGCTTAGAAGTTTATTTTAAATTTGCTTAAAATAGATTATCTTGTGATTATAAACTGTTGTGCGTGCTTTATTATTTTAAACACTACACATGGCACACACAACCCGGCTGCCGGACCTAGGCCGCCATAGGATTTCTAGGATGGTGTTGAGAAAGATACGACCTCGAACGCGAGAATGCGATGTAGAGGTTGCCTTTCTTTTCCCAGAATTTCTTAGCGAGGTTAGGAGGGTATGCTGCTAACGCGAGACTGCGACAGGCGGACACATTTTTAATCTCAACAAACCTTCTCAGTTAGAAATCGAGCCGCACATCCCATGTGCATATTCTCGTGTTTGCCATTTTCTTTAAAAGCAAAGTAATTTCTTTACTTTTGCTCAGTCTTTTTTATTGGCCCATGACAATTTAGGATAGGTTTTTCGAGTCCCAGTTTATATGCAATGGGAGAAGACGATATCCAGTTTATTCTCGCTCCTAAAGTAGAGCTCTTTAGATGGTGGGGTTAATTATACCAGTATGCCCAAGAGCGTGTGAAAGCCAAAGTCGATCATCTCCTATCGTTGATCCAAATCACTGTTCGTCCTGAAGTCATACAAGCCATGGCACATTTCTGGTGCCCGAAGACGACTACTTTCATATTTGGTAGGTTTGAGTTAACCCAAACTCTGGAAGAATACAGCATCATCACTGGAATGCCTCTCGAGAATAAGCTTGTCAGGCCATCAACAGGCATCATCCCTTTGCATGGGTTAGCGCGACTTTTAGGAACTGAAATTCGTGAAGACAACCATAATACCTACCCACTAGAATTCGTGAATGCATGTTTTCAAAATCAGCCTATGACCCAAAAAAGTGAGATTTTCCTCCTGGCCTTTTTCGGGCTCATCGTTTTCCCCCACCAAAGAAATGTCATAAGTCCTAAGATGGTATGGATTGTTGATTAGATCTTGAGGGGGGGAACTATGTCAACATGATTTTAACTGAAATATTCTTTTCTTTTAATCGTTTTAAAGACAACATGGAAAAAATCATGCGGGTCTCTCCGGAAATTTTACAAGTCTGGTTCTTTTCTCACCTAAGCGAATTTTGAGGCTTTATGCGATCGTCTGAAATGAATGATTTCGAAAATCCATTACAAAAATTTATGGTTCTAGGACCATACATTCCCAATCAAAGCTATTTAAATTGGATAAATTTCCTAAGAGACCCGACTCCTAAGGCATTCTAATGGTGTGCTGGTTGGTTCCATGAAAAGAGAACTCCCTTCGCTTACAAACGCCGCCATCCAATTCCGTTGCTCGGCTTCACCAGCGCCATTTCTTATTTCCCATATCGGGTGGCACGACAGTATGGAGCCCTTCAGGAGATCCCACCGCCTTTCAAAAGGAAGATCCCTCCACTCCTTTTCACCCATCAAAGTCATGAATACGCATTCGAGATTGAAATCATCGAGGAAGCATGGAGCAGGTGCCATCGTAAAAGAATCGTGGTACCTGAAGGGCTTGAGGGACAGGAAAAAACCCACCACGCCTCTGAGTCCTACATCCACAACCATCGTATTCCGACAAAACTGAAGCCATCAGTCCCTCACCCAATCAGCGAGATTAGCCAGCACGAGCAAACAGAGCTTATGCAAAGGGATTTGGGAATGGACTGGATACATATCTCAGAGTCAGTTCAAGGAAGCGGGCATCCTCGCAAGAACAAGGCTCCTCGTCGCATATAAAATGGCAATCATGTGCCCCTTAGTGTTAATATCGTGAAAGTTTTGTCCCATTGTTTAGGGACTTTTGTTTAATATCTAGTACTTCCTTCTGTCATTTCAATTTCAAGTTTTAGATGTCAGAAGTCTGCGGTCTATAAAATCCTCTTTTGATAAATAAAAAAGCAAATAGACCATTGCCATGGGTCAATCTTTGTTTACTTTCATGCCCATTTATTGTTTTCGTAACGACAGGTAATTATGAATCGACGGCCACCAATCGCCCGTGAATGGCCTCATGCAATAGGGGCCAATCAAAATGATGTACAAAATCGGCTCAATGTACAAAATCGCCTTGCCAACATTGAAGACGACGTAGGACAGATGTCCATTGTCCTTCGACAACTCTCCAGACAAATGAAATCTACTCAAGCTGAGCCCAACTCCATAGTTGCTTTAAGCACTATCATGACACACGCGAATTTGCCGGAAAATAGCCAGCACCATAGACAGTTTGAAAAGATCATGAAAAAGTTAAACCAGCTGCAAGGGCGAAATCCCATGGACCTATCCAATTATGCCAGCATTGAGATCCCTAAAGAGCTCAAAGCACTTGAATGCGAAAGGTATGCTGATACCTCCCACCCAGAGACCTACTTGCAAGCCTACCTCATCCGAAGGATGATTCAATCGTACCAATCGAGCTTGACTGGCTCTGCCTTGCGATGGTACATTGTCAGGAAAATTAGTTCCCTTAAAACCTGGAGGGAACTAATCCATGTTTTTCACCAAGAATATGATATTGACATCAGTCCTGGAAACGCCTTGCCCTACGAAGAGCCGATGATCGTAGAACACAAGGAGCCGTTAGTTGCTGAGATAGGAGAGAAACATGTCAATGAAGCCTTGCATAATAAATGGGTAGCTGAGCAGCATCCTGTTACTGAAAAATTTCCCACTAGGAAAGGCAATGAGCCTTTGTACAAGATCATAGACTCAGAGCCTGTTCAAGAGCGGGGCATGACTGGACAACTCCCCAAGCTTACTCTAAGAGCTAAGGTCCAAAGAATACCAACCTCTATCAACTTGGAAAGTGAATCAGATAGTGAAACTCTAATGTCTCTCACTTCCCTTGACAGAATCGAGCTGGCAAAACGAAGGGCCTTACTCAAAAGGTCTAGACCAGAAGCCAAGAAAAGAAAGCCTAAGCAGATCAATTCAGCATCTGCCGACGAGCCACCGCACCAAAGCTTCGAGCATTCCCAAGAGTACAGTTTTGAAGGTTACCATCCCCTAGAGTACAACCCTGAAGACTTCCCGTCCCTAGAATACAATCCCAAGGACTTCCAGCGTTATTTCGATGAAACTGACGATTCATCGTATAACTATTTCCTACTCTCACCCAGGGTTAAAGGCCCGTTAGAAGAAGAAACGTACATCTTTATCCGTTACAATCCTAACGAGCTACTAAACTCATCCTCTGACCATGAGGATAGATTCAATGCTTCATCCTCATTTGGAAATTTTGACCTAGAAGAAAGCAATGGGGTAATCTCGGTAGAGTCCAACTTCCCTGAAATAGAAAAATTCACCATTACGATGAATATGCAGTGGGAAAACCAGTGGCCTAACCAAGACATATCAGGCTCGTCTTGCCCTCGTAAGATCATGACCCCCATAGAAATCTAGATACCCAATCTCCGCAGGTACAACGGCACGACTTGCCCCGTGGCTCACTTGCAGTATCTCCATGCGAAAATGAGTTGGTACTATGGCCCGATGTCATTCACAACTCGGGCATTCCAAGAAACTCTTACGGGGTTTGCATTGCAATGGTTCATCACAGCAAATATTTATCTCCTAAAGGATTGAAATGAGCTGACTTCCACATTCTTGCATCAGTACCAAAACCAGATTGGAACTGAACTACCTTGTGAGAGTTTGGCTCACTTCAAAAGAAGACCAATGGAGGATTTCCGAGCATACGCAGAGAGGTGGAGGGCTTTCATGATGTAAACCCACCCTCAACTGGCTGAAGAGGAGTTAATGAAGCAGTTCATAGAAGCTTTGTCCTGCAAGCATCTCTATTAGCTGCATGGGTTACACTTCCGTAGCTTCATCGAGAACATCATCCCCTTTGATTTAGTGTGACAAAAGGCATTTGAAACTAGCACATCATGTGAACAGACCAAACTCGAGAACACATTTTCAAGAAAGTGGGGGCAAACAGAAAGGAGCATCCCGTTTCACCAAAAAAGGTAAGTCTTATTCTCTAAATATAATGATGTCCTCTCTCTTCTATTTATAGGATACAAAAGGTGAGACGTAATAGGTACAGGCATACAATTGAAATCAAAGCATCCATGACATGCCTCACTCCTACCCAACTCCATCCTAAGCCAAAAGACTATCTTGTCGCACGACGCACCCAAACAGCTAGATGTTGCAGTTTCAACTTCGACGAGCCCAGAAGCATAAGGAAGAAGTTCCTTCTCTTCCTTTAAAGTGAAAACTATCAACAGGGAGAAAATCCAGACAGTCAAGGCGATCTATAGCCCCACACCCTGGACAATGACGTTGGAATCTAGAAGCTTCACTCCAAACGCATATTCTTCCAGGGAGTAATTGCCATCAGAAAGCTTGAGATTTTTTATCTCAGATTCCATAAAAGCTTGAGGTACATAACTTTTTCCCAATGATGCTATAGTTAAAGATAGAAGGATAAATTCCACAGAAGGAAGGCGTTGAAGATGAATCAACGACCAGCAATCATGCATACATGGTCACAAATGAGGAAGGCCAATTGAAGGATACATTGAACTATGCCAAGATAAAGGGTCATCATTGACATTCAAATATCCTTAGGAGCTAGCACAAACAAACTTTGGGGAAGGGTAATTCGATATCATTTCCAATACTCTCACTATCTGAGATCGCTTTTGACGTATTTTCCCTATTGACAGGAAACATTGGGAATCAAAAACCAAACTTGATGGTCAATATTGGCCAAGTGAGGTTCATGAGAATGACCCGTATCGAATTCACTTGACCTCGTGTAAAAAGACATAACATCCATAAGCCAATTAAAGAGAAAAATTAACCTGACAAAGTGGGAGACACGAGACTTCATGTCCTCCTTGTACTCCAGGTCCACTTAATCGTTTGCAAACCAGTGAAGGGTAACGTTGTATCGCTTCCAGTTGTTTGACTTCTAAAAAAATTCGTGATTAACACGCTCTCTCTTGTCTTTTATAGGATCACCGAATCGTCAAAGATGCGGAAAACAAATCAATGAAAAACATGTCGACTTTGATAAGCTTTCCCAAGCAAAGTATCATCAAAACAAATGACAGAAAATCTTCGTGTCTCAACTCACATTTGATTCGCCAGACTAATTGATCTACTTGTACATCCTTCTCTTCTGCGGGAGCAAAAGTAGAGATGCCCAATCAGCTTTGCCAATCCTTGGCTGATCATTCATGTGTCATATCCCTAATCAATAGGAACAAGCATCAACACCCATTTGTGAATAACCATTTGTAAATAACTCTTTTGATATTCAAATTTCAACACATTTATGAATACCATTTCACCAAGCAAACACCCTTAAAGCTGTTAATAAGTTTTTCTTAAGTAAAAGCTATTCATTTATTTTGAAAGTACAAACTCTTTCACATCATATACTGCATGCCTTTTTCAAATGGATTTTTGCATGATGATTTTGTCTAGCTAGACCATTGATTCCATCAAGGATTATTAGAATAGACAGCTAAGTGAAGAATACAAGATTAATTGAGCATGCTGGATGAGGCGCGTCAAGATGATGAAAGGCAAGCCATATCCTACACACAATCCCCCCATCTATACACTTGTGAGATGAGTGCAGAAGATTCCATGACTGTAGGGTAAAGAGTTCTCTCGCGAATGGTATGATAACCAAAACAGTAAGAGGCATTTCATTGCTCACCCCTTTGAGCTCCTTATACTGGTGAAGCTTCTCTCATACCCCCGTCAAGAACCACCCCACACTGGAGCAGATTGGAGGCGAAGCAACATCACAAGGTGAGAAAAGAGATAGAAGTTTTCTTGCTCGCACTTGCATCAATCTTTAGGTATCTTTATTGCATATGAACACTCGCGTTAATTTAAGTGCCTTAGAATGACAAAAGAGCAATTCTTTCTCTATGCACATATATACATTGTACAACCCAATCGAGTCTATAATTTAACCATCACATGGATGCAAAACAGAAGTTACTGCCATTAAAGCAGCATAGCCTAGAGCGCTAGCTGAAGATGAAAACTCAAGAGTCTAACAACAGTGTCGTGATTGAACTTGCCTAGGCTAGTTCCTCTAACGACAAGAATGAAAAAACAGGGGCATAAAAAAGCAGTGTACCTGGTAAAAGCAATGTTAATGCCCATGAATGAAGAATTGAAATAAAAAAATAGGGGCATAAAAAAGCAGTGTGCCTGGTAAAAGAAAGACCAATGCTCTCCAGTCAAAAATACAACCAAGAAAGTTGTTGTTGTGGTTCAATTGATAGAGCCTCCATCTGACAGTGAGAAGAAAGACCGGTGACAAATGTCAAGGCAATCACTAGCTCTCACCCCTTTACACATGAGCCAAGCCTACATTGCGTCCCATCATAAAAGTCTCTTCAGACTATCGCACTTCAATTAACATAGGATTTCATATGTTTAAAAGCATCGCTTGAAGAAGTACGAGCAAGATTATTCTATCTCTTTTCGCAGGATTCTTGATTGATAAATCTGGAGATGATCGTGCAACATTTAGTCCATCGGCTTCGACCTTGATGGTCCCCTTTGATGAGCTGCTAACCAAGACTTCATCACAGTTTCAACAAAGACCTTTCACATTGGTAAAGTTGTACCGTTTGCGAGAATACTCGGACCTCTGCTGACATGATGACAGTGAGATATTATGGTCCTTATAAATCCTGCATTAATGGTCAAGATAGCATTTTCCATGAGAGTGAGCGAAAAGTCCTTTCAGACTAAAAGTCCCTCACCTGGCATGCTCAAGACATCTACATTCTAAATGAAAGTTGTCTTTCAAAGTCTTCCCCAATGGAATCCAGATAATGCAAAACTGACAAAGTTGTCATGCATGAATCCCATTTTGAACTCATGAATTTACAACATATACAATCATGTGTGCATATTGTGCAAATAGCAAACATACTCTCAGAGATCAGAGATATTGCCAGGTAAGCATATCATTATCCCCATTTGTCTTAAAGTACCTACCACTGTCCAGGTACTCTTTTCTTGACACTCGATCTATTCGAGTCATCCTTTAAGTTTGGGTACTTGCAACTGTCTAAGTATCCCCTTGTCTTTGAGTACCCACCACTTGCCGGACACTCCCTCTTAACGACACTCGACCTGTCCGAGTTGTCCTCAGAGTATTGATACTTGCGACTGTCCAGGTATCCCTTTGTCTTTAGGTACCTCCCACTGTCTAGGTACCCTCTTATCAACACTCAACTTGTTTGAGTTGTCTTCATAGCTAGGATGCCTGCAATTGACCAAGTATCCCACTACCTTTGAGTGCCTTTCATTGTCTAGGTACTCCCTTTTCATGACACTCAACTTGCCCGAGTTGTCCCTAAATAATATTAGTAACTGTTCAAGCACTCCACTGCGTTGTGCACCTATGGTTACCCAGGTATGCTCTCTTATCATCATGACACTTGGACCTACTTGAGTGGTCCCAGATCATATCATTAAATACTTGTGTTCATCCAAGTATTCCAGTACTTTGTATACCTGCAGCTACCTAGGTGCTTTAGCCCTTTTGAGTGCCTGCAGCCATCCAAGTAAGCCTCGTGCTACATTCAAGTTTATGTTGCCAAGAGGTGGGAGACCTTCACGAATATCCAAGATACATCCTCGATATTCCCCTTTACCAGGAGGTGAGAGACCTTCACAAATATGCGGGGCACACCCTCGATATTCCCTTTACCAGGAGGTGAGAGACCTTCACGAATATACGGGGCATGCTCTCGATATTTCCATTAACAAGGAGGTGAAAGACCTTCATGAATATCCCAGGTACGCCCTCGATATTCCCATTACCAGGAGGTGAGAGACCTTCATAAATATATGGGGCACGCTCTCGATATTCCCATTACCAGGAGGTGAGAGACCTTCACGAATATCTCAGGTACGCCCTCAATATTCCCATTACCAGGAGGTGAGAGACCTTCACAAATATACGGGGGACACCCTCAATATTCCCATTACCAAGAGGTGAGAGACCTTCATGAATATCCAAGGAGGTGAGAGACCTTCACGAATATCTCAGGTATGCCCTCGATATTTCCAATTACTAGGAGGTGAGAGACTTTCACGAATATCCAAGATACGTTCTCGATATTCCCCAACTGCCAGGAGGTAGGAGACCTCCGTGAATATCCCAGGTTCGTTCTCGATATTCCCATTACTAGAAGGTGAGGAACCTTTACGAATATCCCAGGTAAGTCATCGATATTCCATCTACCAGGAAACTTTAAAAAAAAAAGGACCAAGTATTCTCCAGAATTTGGTACTTATGATTATCCAGGTACCCCTTCGATACCTGTGAACGTCCAGGTATCCTTCAAAAGTTTGTACTTATGACTATCCAAGTACTCTTTCAATACCTGCAAGTAATCAGGTATTTTCCAGCATCTAGTACTTGTGATCATACAGGTACCCCTTCGATACCTGTGAACGTCCAGGCATTCTCCAAGAGTTTGTACTTGTGATTATCCAAATGCCCATTTTGACGCCTGCAAAGGCCCAAATATCCTTTAGGTTAGTACTTGTGAATATCCAGATACTCTTTGATATGCCCGTGAATGTCCAGGTATCTTCCGAATAAATGTCCCGAGAAAGGTCGGTGCATCCTCCCGAGAAAGGTCGGGTTTCAACCGGTGTCCTTGACAGAAGTCGACACCCCAACAAAATTGATGCCCTGAGAAAGGTCGGCGCATCTTCTCGAGAAAGGTCGGGTTCCAACTGGTGTCTTCGACATAAGTCAAACACCCCACAAATCGATACCCTAAGAAAGGTCGACGCATCCTCCCGAGAAAGGTTGGGTTCATACAAGTGCTTGAACAAGTCGAAAACCTTGACAAATTGCCAATATTTCTTGGCAAGAGGATGTTGATTAGCAAGCTTCTCCATAGTTTGGATGGGTTTGATTTATTTATTTTTATTTTTAGTAATAAGAGAATGGTGAATGGCTAGCAAATTAGCAAACTCCTCCATAGTTTTTATGAGTAGAGTAAAGAAAAAATGCAAGAGTAAATATGGTTTGCGAAGAATAAACACAAATTTAAGGCACGGCCATCAAAGTGACACCATCCTTCAGGATCAGGAGTAACGTGGCTCCTGCAACTGCTTAGTGGCAGCATATGGAAACGTGTATTCTCGCCCTATAAGCCAATGAAGCAATCATCAACTTGAGGGGAGGAAGTAGCATGCTATCATTGATCGGAAGTACTGCTTCATATAATACCTTCTATGGACTGAGTTACTCTCAGTTGGTATGCCATTGATGAGCACCTGACCCATGTAACAGCTCGCGCTATTTGCAAGTAAGTGTCAATGTGGATTGGCCTCTTGAGAACCATTCTGTCTACAGAAGCAGTGACTAATAATAGAGGCCTTGCGCTGCCATTGTCGATGAAGCAGTGCTGGTCCAAAATCAAAAGGCAGAATACAATGGGGATGTTCTGTCATGCACAATTCTAATGATGACTTCCCACACTACATGAACTATGGCTAATGACTAGAGAACTCAGGCATTCTGATTGCAGAACTTGATATGGACAAAGATTGATGAGAATTTAGATATGCACATACACAAATGATAGAGACAAAGTACTTCTTACAGCAAAGCAGCAGCATGTTGTTCAATATATTCTCTAATTACCAGATGATCATTTCTAGATTATTCAAATGAGGACTTGACATTCAAACTACGAATAGCAGAGTACTAGAACTGATTACCCACAGACTAAGCACCAGCATCTGTCAGTTTTATATCAGGAATTTATCGAAGCACCACAAACTGTATTACCTAACTCTAGTAGTGTCAATGACATTACACGGAATTCATCTTCTGCCGAAAAAGCCCATAGGAACTCTCTTTCTTACAATGACATAGTATGCATTGCGTTGACACCAGCAATAGGCAGGGACAAAAACGCTCGGTTAAAACCACATTTCAACCGCTGAACCATCATTCAAACCGAGAAATTTAAGCTGGAGAAACATCGCAGAAAACAAATGGCACCACGTTCAGAACCAGAAACAAAAGTATCACCATCCGATAGTTGTTCAAAGCTCAGTTTAATTTACCTTATAGCAGCATATAGTCCCGGCGAGAGCATTGACATCTTCCGCCAGCTTCCCCATCCTGATCTCATTCCAAGGATTCCTATACTGATCTTCGAGCACATAATCACTAGAAAAAATGCCGAAAACGCTCGCCCTGCTCCTAGACGGACTCCTCGGAACCAATTCGCTCTCCGGCGACGCAGCACTCTCGGTCGCACCGGCATCGCCGACCTCCCCGATTATCTCGGATCTCGCTTCCCATGAGGCGTTGGTGACGGGCAAGAGAAGTACGTATCGGGCCACGAGCTTGATCGGCTTCCGAATCGACGATCCGGAGTCGATGGGCGGAGCGGCAGCGGAGGCCGCCGGAATTGCGCTCGCCCGTCGAAGCGGATGCTCCGTCGTCCGTCGCGGTGGAGGATCGGGGCGATGGGAGTCCCGTGGCGCGAACGGACGAAGCTTTGAGAAGGGAGGAGACGGTGGACTAGCGATACATTGTACGGAGGCCACGATTTGACAAGCGAGTAAAAATTATTAATTTAAGAAATATTTTTGATAAATCATAATAACTTATAGTAAAAAAAATCATTAAAATAAATCATTAAAATTTCATGATGTTTTAGTCATATCTTTTCTGTTCATCGGCACTTCAAATCGGGACTCCAGGCAGATGAGGCTTAGCAATGTACAGTAGCATGGTGGGAGTTACGTAGCCATAACCTTCGATAGATACATTCCGGGTAGAGGGTTCATGCGGCTCCACAATTGTGGAAAAGTGAACATATTCCAAATTTAAGAGCTGATTTGTGATTCTTTCATATAATCCCGCATCTCGTGGGATCGATCTGCGGATGCCTTAGCTCTTCCCAATTGGCATTTCATCATACGAATTCATATGGCTCTCGATTTGTGTATTGCCAATTGACTTTATACTGTCCTGTTTATGAAGAAGATGAATTGCGTTCAAGCATCAACCTTGGATGCCATCTGTCTATCTCTGCATAATTGATCCCCTTGCTAAAGCTCATGGGAATAATTGATGTCATATCCATTACAAATATACAAAATCATTTTACACTCACAACCAAAAATAGTCAAATTAGATTATTTAACGAATCGAGCGAGATTACACCACCTGAATTTTTTATTTTTTTACGTGAAAATTACACTTCCTCATTTCAAATCTATTTCCTACAAAACAATCAGTCAGTTGTCGAGAAAAAAAGTCATAGGAAAAGTAGCCATATGGTCAGCTTCCTTATGAGAATGACAATGAGAGGACGATTATACACATTCGTGTCTTTAAATATGAATGCGAAATCCTGATATTACATCCCATCTTTGAGAAAATTACTATCCCTTGTGTAAATTTAAAATCTAGCATTTTACCTTAAGAAGCAAAACCTATTAGACTTTCTTATTTTTTTTTTAAATTATAAGGATGAAGTGATTATTTACTATCAATGAGAGTAGACATATGCAATGCTTATATGAGGAACGACAATCCATCCATTCTCCACATTAGTCACAAAGATACACAAACTAGTATATTTTATTCAAACAAAAATTTGTAGAAATGTCACGAGGGTGGTAAATAAGACGATATGGATGAAATATCTAAGTAGATCATTCAGTAGATTGCGAACGTAGATACTCGCTCCACTCAAACTCATCCCATAATTCGTAATACAGGCCCCATTCAGGTTTGTAGAAGCAACCGAAATGAGCCATTAACAGCCAAATAAAGGTAAGAAGCTCTCCACCTTTGCTCAGCACCTGCACATGTGCCTCTCCCTTAATATTAACTGCTGCATATAGCAACATCCCAAGCCACACTTGGCTCATGAAATTCCACTTCATTTTCCCAAAATCTTCCATTTCGTGGGCCAAATGGACCCCTTCGTTGAGTAAGGATTCCGAATGGTAATTACCACCCAACACGGCCCTTGCTCGAGGGCCCACTGTCTTGTACAATTTTTTGCACATCCCTTCCGGATCCTTGGTCACATCACTGATAATGCGGTCCCGAAGCTCGCGCAGCGTCTCTGATGATATCATTTGGGCAATACCCACCGCCGCCACAGTGGACATCACATTAGGCCGATTAAGTAAAAGATATAACATATAATCAGACAAGATCTTGCAAAACTCCCTTTCATCATTTCTTCCAATGGATATCTCTATGTTATACCAAATTTCAGTAGCAATGTGCAACCTTATAACATGGATATGGAAATTAGCCTTGGTGACATGGTCTGAAACTTTGTTGAGATTTCGTGTCCACAGATCTACGCGGGAAAAACAGATTACCACTAGTCTTAACTATCTGCCTCACCGTTTCTGGATCATCCAATTTCCTAGATCCTTCTTTCACCTCGTTAAAGATGATAATCCATAGCTTCTTAAGAAAGGGATTCTTCAACACATACTTCGCATCCGCAATCATTGATCTTTTACCACAGAATCTTTCAATTGTTTGACCAGCTTGATGGACACAAGAGATGATCTTGTCAACCATTTGAAATGGCAAACTGCAAATATTTTTAATAATGATGATGCCCCAAAATTGATTGTATTTACATATCTTTCTCGGACTCTCCTTCAATGCCTCAGAAAAAATGTTGCAAGCAGAGATGGACTCTGACCACCTTCGAAATATTAAAGGTGTATATAAGACCTCGTAAGTAATATTGGTGTAAGATTCTACTTCACATGCAGCATATCAAGGCTTCCTCAGGTAATCCATGGTGGATACCTAACTTGTGGAGAAATAAATCTAGTTTAGATGACCCTGTGGTGTTATATTTGATTCTAGCAATAGTCCAATTGGAGAAAATGAGCATCAACAGAGCTATCCCATCAAGAATAATCCCTCCGAAAAGAAGGAAATGAGTAATTTTCACATCAAGCTTGGGGAGTCCATACTTCTTCAAGCGATTGAACTGGCCCAAAGCCACCACAACACTAGTGCAAGTTATGATGCGGAAAATGTAGCTCCACTTGTGATGTATTGTCAACGCTTTTGTGTGGAGCTTTTCATAAATGAAATCAAGTTCGACTGATATCACTCTCAACGCATCCATCGCAGAAACTTTGGCAAAATATTCACGGCTCATTTCGTGTTGTTTTTGTGAAGATGAGATCTATGATGAAACCCTTAAAGATTTGAAATAATGAGTAAGCATGCTTTATCATGATGCTCTCATCAAGCTTTGCTCTTCCTTCATCAGAACATCCATGTCCATCCCCTAGAACATTGAGTTCTTCAAGCAATTGCGAGTCTACAGCCATTCTTAGCTCCTTTTCTAAAAGCGTCGATTCCTTAACCCTTGGAAGGCTCAAGAGATAAAGTGCTAGTGTCCTCTCCGCAATTTTTATAACCCCTGCAAGAAATACCAAAATCATTGGGATCACTATTGACTTGTCGCTAGGAAATATCTGCACAAAGACGTAGATGTCAATATAGACTTGGAAGATGAGACTGAGCAAATGCCATGGCCAAAGTGAACTGTCCTCGAGAGAAAATGCAGTGATGGTATCTGGACCGCCAAGATGTAGTAAGAGAAATGAGGCCCAAAATGCCTGAAGTCCTTCATCTACTTCTACTACATGAGCACTTGAATTGCCTCGGTTGTGAGAAATGAGCCCAACCGCAAATGCAGCTACCCAATCAGCCATCAAATAGGCCAACCACAAGAGGAAAATAATGTGGCGATCCGTTGTTTTCTTTCTAAGGGATGCAAATAAAATGAGAAAAACATGAAGCAAGAGGCTTAGTACGATGAAACCTCAGATGTTCCATTTTCTCCACAAATCCAATATAAAGTTAAATGCCATATTTTTGCGTAGTCCGACTTGTGTCTCTTCTCTCTAATATAATGTTGGTCATGACAAAACTATTCTCTCAACATCCTCACGAGAGTTTACATGCATCAATAAAATAGTGCATTGCAAACTTTGTAAGGAAGCCTTGAAGTAGAAATTGACAAGCAAAGCAAATGGTCGGGAGGTGGTTTGGGTGATGTTGGGGAGGGTCAAAGCTTGGGACTTTGAGAGTTGGGAGGACGAAGAAGCACATGCTGGGCACTAGCCTTGCTCTGCCTCCCTTTCCCGCAAGGATCACAAGAATTTATATATCTGGCCTTATACTGTGGTTGTCCTTTTTCCTCTGTTAGAATAGATGATATTATCACTTCACCATCCTAATGAAAACACGATATTTGCCTATCATGTTTTTAATCGAAGCTTGAGTTTTAAAACATTGATACAGACATTTAAAGTTGTGTAAAACTCCATCGTATATTTAAAAAAAAAAAACAAAAGGTATATTATGGGGACAACTTAATCTTACTGTGAAATTAAATATTAAACGCCTCAAATCCTTCCTTAAAATTTTTAATCTTAATATTTAACATTCAACATGAAAAGGTCCGCCTTAAATAGGTTAATTATGAGTCCATGTATATCCTCCTAATGCAACAATTCTAATTAAGACGTGAGTCAAAGCACAAATGTTTTAAAGCCAAAGCTTCAAAAATACCTAAAGCAAGAGGCTTAGTCTGATGAAGCCTTGAATGTTCTATTTATTTCACATATCCAAATTCAGTACCGTGTTTTTGGTTAGTTTGAATATTGAAACTCCTCTCTAATATGATATTGGTTACAACAATATATATTGAAAAAGTAGTAGGGAATATATATATATATATAGACACACACGTTGAGATTATTCCTTATTTACTTGTCAGCAAATATTTTGTGTCGGGTTGATGTTTTATCTTTATATTGATTCTGTCTCGATTCTAATTACACATCTATATGTAACTATCCAAGTTTTGAATTATGAAATTTCAGTATGAGTTAAGTGAAATATTTGGTGATCCAACGTAGAAACACTTGATATTATTGATGCGTAAGATACCGTTGAAAAAGTCATATGAGTGTGCTTTTTTATGTGTGTTTTTTTAGGATAAGTAAATCGACCTAGTCGATTATGTAATACCTAAATACATAGGAGAAAATATTTAGTGGCTGCTAAGGTTGTGTGTTTTTTTACTAAAATCCAACGACAAATTGACACGTGTCCGCTGATTTGGTAAAAAAAAAAAAAAAAAATCTGCATCTGTCCACCCTTGGAAGTTTCCCCGACGTCGTGCTCTCCGTCTTCCTCTGTCCTTGCTCGCGGCCGGCTCTGTCATCCCTTGCAGTCGGCTCGTGGTCGGCCCCGTCGACGGCCGAGCCACTCCTCCATCATCATGATGGCTCGCAGTGGTTTTCCGTCCAGATCTAGACCGGATCGTGCCTCTAGATCTGGTCTCGTCCATGGCGACGGGAGAAGTCGAGATCTCGAAGGCCATGGACAGAGCCTAGATATCAAGGGAAAAAAAGGAAGAAGAGGAAGCCATCTTCTTGCAGTCGTCCCTTGCAGTTGGCTCGTGATCGGCCATGGCAACGGGCGAGGTTGAGATCTTGAAGGCATGGACAGAGCTCAAATATCGAGATCTATCGTCCCTTGCAGTCGGCTTGTGGTCGGCCATTGATGAACAATAGAGACGACGCCCGAACGCGTTCGACCATGGATGAACAATGACGATGACAGCCATGGACGAGCGACGATTTCGGCCATGGACGGCCAGATCTCGAGAACGACGAGATGGAGAAAACAGAGGGAGCCGGCCATGCTCGCTTGGATGCAGCGGCGATCTGCTTGATCACACCACCGGCGACTCCGCTGGTGTCCGGAAGAGGAAGAGGAGAGAGAGCTGAGGAGTGAAAGTTTTTAAATTTTTTTATTTAAATTCCATGTCAGCTGACACGGATTGATGGACGTGTCAATATTTTAGTGGAATGAGTGAAAAATGTATGCCACATATGACGCTGGTACGGTGGTAATAAACCGCCAAAGATTTTCTCAATAGATAGACATTTAATCAAGATACGATGTAGTCATATGTGGCTGAAGAATAAGTATTGTTTAATCACACTACCATATTTTAAAGTATTAATTCCTTGGTTTATAGAACCATATAAAAAAACACAAAATTGATTGCACAAGCATCAATTTAACCAAAATTAAAGTTCACAGATGAAATCGAACATCTACTAAGAATTCAAAGACTAAATTTTTGTTTTGTCTCTTCTTCTTATTAATTTAAAAATACAATACTAGTTGATGAAATCGAGTAGTAAATGATGTGCTATATATTTATTGAATCTTTAAACATGACTCACTTGTTCAAGTAGTTAATGAAAGTTTGTTGCATCATCTCTTCTATAAATCAATTTATCATTTTCTCTTCACTTTTGTAAGGGGTGCTCATATTGATTTTAGACTGGGTCCTTTTATTATGGGGAAAATACCTAAAATGTATCTTATTGTGTCTTGATAGTGTAATCTATTGGCTTTCAGCTGCAAGAGAAATGAGGGTCAAAAGTGCTTAGTCTATTTCAGCTGCATGGGCGACAAATTGCCTTGGTTGTGAGAGATGAGCCCGATTGCGAATGCAATTACCCAGTCAGCCATCAATGACAAGATAAGAGAAAATATTTGGCGATTCCTTTTTTTTTTTTTTTTTTTCTAAAAGGTGCTAATAAAATGAGAAAAATCTGAAGTGAGAGGCTTAGAGTAATGAAATTTCAGATGTTCCAATTGTTCTACGGATCCGAAGTAAAGGAAAATGTCATGTTTTTGCTTAGTTTGAATTTTAAGACTCCTCTCAACTATCCATCAAGAGGGCTTACATGCATAAAAAGACAGTGCTCTGCAGACTTTATAAGGAGGAAGGGGGAACTTGGGAGGATGAAGCATCACGTGCATAGCACTTGCCTCGCTCCGCCTCTCCTGCCGTGAGTGGTGTGAGCGTAGTTAGATTGCCGGACAAGAATCTATATCACATCACTGGCCTTGTTCTGTTGTTTTCCTTTTTCCTCCGCTGGATTACATAATATAATCATTCTATCATTGTCATTAAAACAAGATACTTGCATATCATTTTTTGTTGATTGAAGCGTGACCGATCGTATACATATGGACATTTAAAGTTGTGTAAAATTCCATCGCAATTTTTTTTTTTTTTTTTAAAGATTAAAAGTAGTTTTTTAATATTTGGGTTATGACATTAATCCTCTCATACCTACTAATTGGTATGCCTTGGATGGGGAAATAATTATTATTTAATACTAACATCTCCAAATCCTTTGTAAAAAAAGTCTATTTAACATTTAAAAAATTCATGATGATCAGGTCTATCTTAAATAATTTTGAGCCCATATGTACCCTACTAATATCATTTTTCCTATTAAGACGCGAGCTAAAGCATATATATTTGGAGCCAAAGCTTCCAAAAGACCTAAAGCGAGAAGTTCCAGAAGTGTTAGATGCTCCATTTGTTTCCTGAATTTGAAACACAGCTATATCCCAAGCTTAGAGAGAGTAACGGAGAGGGCAGACAACAAATTGGAGAGGTGACGGCAGACGCCTGGACCTTCGCTCGGGTGTCTTTTCTCCAAACGAAAAAGAAGAAAAGAGAAGTTAGAGACGAAGAGAGAGAGCATGTTACGTTGAGAAACGGAAGGGAGGAGAGAGTAGACGGGGTAATTTGACAAGTGGGGCCCACCTTGACATGCGTCGACAAATTTATAAAGCGTTTTATCGCAGACATGGAAAATCTTATGTACCCAATATTTTCTCGCATGATATGGCCGAAGCCCCCGGGGCGGGGGGAAATGAAATTCCCCTTTAAGTGCATGATATAAGCCGAAGCCAAATTGGAGTTATTACAAGTGGGAGGCTTTACCAAAGCAGCTAGGTTTTCCACAGCAGAAACTTATATCCTCGCCCAGTCAGGAAGTTTGACCATTCATGTCGGGGGAGGAGAATACGTAACGAAATATATATTTATTAACTTTACCATGAGCGATCTTTCTCGAGTAGGAATTGAGTTTTACACAATTGTAAAACAATCGAATGTTAAAACGTAAACTTACATATAATTTTTTGCATAATTTTTAAATTTGAATAATCTTATAAATATTGGCGGGGAAAGTAAAGAAAAATTACTTTTTATTTTTACCTAAATTCAAATCAACATGCACACCTTTCAAACTGAGTTGATAAATGTTCAAACAAAGTTGATGCATTATAATTCGCCTTTTCCTGATGTGCTCATAAGTTCACATCAAGGCAGTAAATATCACATTTGTAAATATTTTGCAGGACCAATAGCCCTTGATTTTGATTTACACCGAAAAATTATTCATGATCATCATACATAATGACTTTAAGGTCATAAAAGATTGGTAGATATTTCTATCACATTGGTAATTGCACATATGCATTACTAATTGCCATTCGAGAAATTTTACTAACTACCCTAAAGTTTAATATATTTCATTAATATGATGATAATCTTTGAAACGTGTATATTAAGATTAGGCAGCTTAATAGGCTTAAACTCTGTCCACCATCCCCCAACAAGAAGTAATGAAAGCGAAGAGATACACATGCATTGATGTTTCCTCCACCACGAGAGCTTGGGCAAAACATTTAGAAAAAAGGGTCCTACTTATCTTTGTTCTTAATGAACGAAATTAAGATTTTAATTGGTGAACTACATTACCTATTTTGAGGACTTTAGATCCTAGTAGAATATAATGCCAAAAAAGAATTGTCTACGGACTATGTCGGCAAAGAAATTGAAGCATATTCAACTGTTCATCTACTAACATTTTGGACAATATCAATTTTCCCTATCGGGGATAATTGTCCAAAAGTCTTTAGTCTTTTTGTGAGATGTATCATCAGCTACCTCCAAAGAGATCAATTATGAGATCCGAAGAAACAGAAGAAATAAATGACAGATCATCTTCTTACAAATATAGAAAAGATGGAAGAGTTGCTTTTGCAAAAGCGTAAATCCGACCAGCTCATATTCACCCATATTGTTGGTTGAAGCTAATGCGCTAAGGCATGTCGCTGTGGCGAGAGCTTGAGATATGGTTTTAACTTTAGCTTGATAGTTGTTTCCTTCAGGAGAGAACCTGATATATGGTAACCAGTAAGAACATGACAAGAACAAGATTCTATACTATATTAATCCAGACATCCGTCACTAGTTTAAGCCAAGAAATGTTCTCAAGCTTTATTTTTTAACCTCAATAATTTGACTTGTAACCTAAAGAATAGCTAATAGGTTTTTTCCCAGAAGCAGAACGAATTGGTGAGTTCTTGCGAGTCACAGAGTTTCCATTGGCAAGACAAAACGCATTTGTACCAGACTAGAAACATATCTTGAACCACTTTATTCTCATGGGTTCGAACACAGTCAAAATGGTATCAACAACACCAACTATATGAGTTTGTTCTAAAATCGCCTATGGCCCCAGGGCGACAATTTAATTCCGTACGTCTATTTAACTTGAAACACACGACTATCAGTAGAGGGCTTCACATAAAAACTATGCAGCCCTGCAGTGAATTTATCCTAACGATTCCTTGTCGATGATAGCATAGTTCGAACCATGGTGTGATGAGTGACGCATAGTGCTAATTAAAGCATGAAAGGTTCATGGAGTCTGGGTTAAGCATCTCCTTATTACAGACGTAAATGTTCTCACACATGCCAATTGTATGTGCTTTGCTAGTTGTTTATGGAACTACATAACATTAACTGTCCCAAGAGAATCAGCAAGGTGAACAACTAAGCGAAGCACTGACAATCTTGAGGCTTTGCTCACCAGAACTCTTTTTAGGGCTTTTCATGGCCTTGTGCAAGTTCTCATTGGTATAGAACCAACATCATAGTTTGAGTTGGATCTGATTACTAGAGTTAACTGAATGGGCAGATTGGACATAGTAGATTATTGGAAACTTATTAGGGAGAAATAAAAATGAAGGCTGGGTGAGCCTGGTTTCAACAAAAAAATTCTTGCAAATGCTTGCAAGAATACTCTGTTCTAACCTTTTCCATTTTCAATCATTAAAGGATAGAAATATGGAAAGCATAAGCAGTTCAACAGAGAATTGTCTCAAATAGATTGTTAATAAATGCAACTAGATCTGGTTTCAATTAACTCCCAAGTTCCGACCCCAGATTATTGACCAGTCTAAATCTGAAACATTGATGGATTATCTTATGAAGGATGCCGACTTACCAATTGCTTCCAAGCATGTTTCACAAGCAAACTTCTCCAAAGAATTCCACCATAAAGAAGCCTTATCATGAGAACTCTGTCAATTCTCAATGCAATGGCAAGTGTGTAGTCCCTTGACCTAGCATTAGGACAAAGCAAACAACTCTGTCACAAAGCAAAAAACACTCACATATCAACGCTGAACATGGTATCAGTTTATTACCAGCAGATGTGGAAGTTCACAAATTTCTGTCACCATCCATCAATATGAATCAGTGACATGTTTAGTCCCATGTCCTTGTGAGACTTCACTTGGCAGGAGCTCTTATTTCTCAACATCATTGTACTTGGCATCTTCTAATCTTTGGTTCATCTCCTTGTGCAGTGAGACTTTCTCAGAAATAGTAAATAATTGGACTTCACTATGCTGATACATGTTTGGTGAGTTAGACATCCGTTTAAGTTCCTAACTAGACTGATGTCCCTGAGTTCCTCTTTTGCTTGGCAATGTTGTCCTGCTTTTTGAGTATCAATTATAGTCCCCCACTAATTATCATTCAACCTGCAAGTAAGCATTGCCATTCACTTCAGTCACTGGAAAAGTGTATTCAGATGAAGTCCGACAACTCTCAACATCCATACGTTCAAGGACATGCCATGCCTCTTCTTCCATGGATGGGACTTCCGAATCCTCAAATCCATCATTCAAGGACTCAGGATGTATAGTTAATGTAAAGTAGAATTCGTTTGACACCTGTTAGGATGATAGATGAAATAACAACAAATTTATTATGAGTATCTAAGACATGGTGATCTGAAACCAAGTCTGACAAAAGATATGGTAACTTCACAAAGGTTCAGTTCACCATTTAGATAGGACTGAAGAAAGACTTCAGTATCCCCCAACTAGGTAACCAATTCATTCTTATTTCTCTATTTGACTTTTCTTATGCATGATCATTATGTTGAAGGATGGTAGATAGCTTGGGCCCAAAAGAAGGGGGGGAGTAAAAAGATATATCCCCTAACCACAGCATCCTTTGACTTCTGATCAGAGTAACAGCATCAAAGTTTGGTATTTAAAAAAAAAAAAATGTAACACACGTGGGCCACTCGTACCTTGCGTGACCTGAGCTCAGGTTGCATCACGTCAGCCACAACTTCAACATTTACCAGGAGTTCAGCTGGATTGTCAAGCTCCGCATACAGGACACAGCATTTGAGGCAGAGAAAATTGCCAACATCTGCCTTCATCCCAAAAATAATATCCTTCATATTATGATCTTCCACCTAACAGATCCATAATTTCACACATATACATAAAACTGCAAGAGTGAAGGCTCAAGTATGACAATCCGTGCTTATAAAAGACTGACACCAGACATATCATGTAATCATTGCTACAGATCCACACTCAGCAGCTAAGTCATGCAACAGCAGCAGCTAGACGTAGAAATACATCATGTGCTGGATGAGTACTTACAGGTCTCAAGAATTCAACATGGTCAACTTCAAAGAAAGGCATATGTGATTGACAAACCAGCAAAGGCATTCGCATTTAAATCCTCCAAATACCCTCCCATGAATATTCCTTTGCTGTGAATGGCATACGAATGAGTTCTCAAAACAAGTGTTGCTTAACAGAATGCTATCACTGTCTGCCAAAGCTGGCATATCACAGAAGACACAACTTTGGCAAATAAAGCTTGGAGCCTGGACAAGTCCTCCACTTTAGTATCTCTGTTACGTTCTTCTCTCTTCTTTTTCCTCATTTTATTCCTTCTTTTCTGCCTCTTGCCAAAGTAATTTTTCTCTCTTTATCTCTGGGGAGATGGGCTTAATTGGAGCTGATTTCCCAGTTCTAGAATCATGAGCCACAAATGTGAAATTGGCGGTAAGTGCAACTGAATATGAGGAATCCTGGATTTCTGCCAGAAAATACCAGTATAAGGTAAACAGCAGAATGGATCAGTAATGAGACTATATCATGGAAAGGACAACTTTATGAAGATCTGCCACCTGAGTATTGTGCTTGAACATGTTGAAAACCTTGACAAACTGCCAATATTTCTTGGCAAGAGGATGTTGATTAGCAAGCTTCTCCATAGTTTGGATGGGTTTGATTTATTTATTTTTATTTTTGGTAATAAGAGAATGGTGAATGGCTAGCAAATTAGCAAACTTCTCCATAGTTTTTATGAGTAGAGTAAAGTAAACATGCAAGAGTAAATATGGTTTGAAAAGAATAAACACACATTTAAGGCATGGAGATCAAAGTGACACCATCCTTCAGGATCAAGAGTAACGTGACTCCTGCAACTGTTTAGTGGCAGCAGGTGGAAATGTATGTTCTCGTCCTATAAGCCAATTAAGCAGTCATCAACTTGAGGGGAGAAAGTAGCATACTATCATCAATTGGAAGTACTGTTTCATATGATACCTTCTGTGGACTGAGTTACTTCCAGGTGGATCTCCATTGATGAGTGCCCAACCCATGTAACAGCTTGCACTATTTGCAAGTCAGTGTCAATACGGATTGGCCTCGTGAGAAACATTCTGCCTAGGGAAGCAGCAACTAATAATAGAGGCCTTGTGTTGCTATTGTCGATGGAGCAATGCTGGTCCAAAAGCAAACGGCTGAATACAATGGGGATGTTCTGTTACACACGATTCAAATAATGAATTCCCACACTATATGAACTACGGCTAATGACTAGAGAACTTAGGCATTAACCTTCTGGTTGCAGAACTCGACATGGACAAAGATTGATGAGAATTTAGATATGCACATATACGAATGATAGAGACAAAGTACTTCTTACAGCAAAGCAGCATCATGTTGTTACAATATGTTCTCTAATTACCAGATGACCAATTCTAGATTATTCAAACAAGGACTTGACATTCAGAAACTGAGAAGCTAAAAAACTCAAATCTATTTTTGGAATATCAGAATACTAGAACTGATCACCCACCGACTAAGCACCAGCAACTGTCAGTTTTATGTCAGGAATTTATTGAAGCACCATTTGACTGCATTACCTAACTCTAGCAGTGTCAATGACATCATATGCAATTCATCTTCTGCAGGAAAAGCCCGTAGGAACTCTCTTTCTTACAATGACACAGTATGCAGGGACAAAAACGATCAAAATTCGGTTAAAACCACATTTGAACCATTGAACCATCATTCAAACCGAGACATTTAAGCTGGAGAAGCATCGCAGAAAACCAATGTCACCACATTCAGAACCAGAAACAAAAGTATCACCATCCGATACTTGTTCAAAGCTCAGTTCATTTACCTTATAGCAGCATATAGCCCCAGCGAGAGCATCGACATCTTCCACCAGCTTCCCCATCCTGATCTCATTCCAAGGATTCCTATACTGATCTCCGAGCAACATAATCACTCGAAAACTCGTAGAAAACGCTCGCCCTCCTCCTAGACGGACTTCTCGGAGCCAATTCGCTCTCCGGCGACGCAGCACTCTCGGCCGCACCGGCATCGCCGACCTCCTCGAATGTCTCGGATCTCGCTTCCCACGAGGCGTTGGTGACGGGCGAGAGAAGTACGTACCGGGCCACAAGCTGATCGGCTTCCGAACCGACGAACCGGCGTCGATGGGCGGAGCGGCGGTGGAGGCCACCGGAATCGCGCTCGCCATCAAAGCAGATGCTCCGTCAACCGTCGTGGTGGAGCATCGGGGCGATGCGAGTCCCCTGGCTCGAAAGGAGGAGGCTTTGAGAGGAGACGGTGGACTACCCAACCAATGTACGGAGGCTGGCTCATAGCCAACGCGCGAGTCGAAGAGGTTCCTCCAGTACGCGCCGTCGAACTTCTTGAGGGCGTCCATGTCGTGCCGGACGTCGAGCAGGCCGCCCGAGCGGCTGCGGTAGACGATCTCGTCGAGCGAGTAGGACTCGGAGGCGGTGAAGTCGCAGCCGAAGGGGACGTACTTGGCGGAGCAGGCGTGGGCCTGGCGGTGGCGGCGGGCGTCGTCCCTGATGTTGTGGATCGTCGCCGTCGCCGGCGAGGGGAGTGGCTGGTCGGGGCAGGGTCGTAGGTGGAGGCGCAGGACACGGCGAGGGTTTGGGGTCAGAGAGGAGGGAGAGTAGTACATCAGCATGGAGGGCGCCGACGCCATTGCTTCTGCCCTTGAGAAGAGGAAGAGCGGGAGCGGCGGCGGTGGCTGTGATGATGTGACGGCGGCGGCGGTGCAGGATTGGAGGAATTTTCTGTATTTTTTTTTCCTATATTTTTATTATTTTTTGGATTTATCATTTTCGGAAAATTGGATGATGAAACTCGCGGGGATATTCTGGAAATTACCCAGTTCATTCGCATTTTTGAGGCGTCGCTTCTTTCGTATCAAGCAGCAAAGAGACACGTGTTTTATGAGCGTACAAAATGAAAAATGGGCGAGAAAAAATGGCGATATTCCTGAATTTGCATCCCGTCTATGAGAAAATTACTATTTTTTTGTGTAAATTTACAATCTATACTATCATTTTACCTTAAGAAGCACAACATATTAAATTTTCTTCCTTTGTTAAAAATATAATTATAAGTACAAACCTATACATTTACTGTAAATAAGAGTAGACATAGGCAAAAGGCTTATAATGAAGAATGAAAATCCACTGATTCTCCACATTAGTTATAAAGATACATAAATTAGTAAATTTTATTCAAACAAACATTTGTAGAAATGCCCGTCAGAGGGTAAATAAGACAATTGATTTTAATGAAATATCTAAGCAGAGAATTCAGTATTGACCACACTCACATCGCTAATATCGTTACAATCGAGTCTGCCATCATCTCTGATCAGCAGACCTCTCTTCCAAGTATTCGCGGTACAAGCCCCATTCAGGTCTGAAGAAGCAACCGAGATGAGCCATCAACAACCAAACAAAGGTAATAAGCTCTCCCCCTTTGCTCAGCACCTGCACATGTGTCTCTCCCTTAATATTAATTGCTGCATATTGCAACAGCCTAAGCCACACGTCGCTTATTTCCACCCACTTGCTTTCACCAGCACCTTCCCAAGCTCGGGCCATTGAAAGCCCATTTCAAAGGGTCGCCAAACACTATGGTCGTTGCTTGAGGGGACATTCCATTTTGCACTCGATTGTACAATTTTTCACAAATCCCGTTCAGATCCTTGGTCGCATCATCGATGAGGTTCTGCAGCTCGCGCAACACCTTCGCCGATTTCATTTGGACAATGCCCACCATCGCCACGGTGGACATCAAATTAGGCTGATTAAGTAAAAGATACAACATATAATCAGAAAGGATCTTGCTAAATTCCTTTCGATCAACTAGGTCCGGGTCAAATGTGGTTGTGGAGCTCATAGATTGTTTATCTTTGTTGTACCATATTTCAGTAGCAATATGCCACCCTATAATAATGTTGTGCATATTAGCCTTGTCGACTTTTCTTTTGATACCAAGTAGCTCTGTTACGAATCTCGGTAAACTTGACTTACCAGAATTCTGTTTCACATCGTTAAAGATAAAGACCCATAGCTTCTTCATAAAGAGATTTTTGGACACATACTTTGCATTTGCAATCATTGATCTTTTACCACGGCATTTGGCTATTGTCTCACTAGCTTGAAGGAAACAAGAAATGATCTTGTCGACCATTCGGAGTGGAAAACTGCAGATATTTTTGAAAATGACGATGCCCCAGAACTGATTGCATTTACGTATCTTTTTCGGACTCTCCTTCAATGCCTCGGAAAACAAGTTGCAAGCAGAGATGGATTCTGACCACCTTCGAAATATTAATGGTGTATCTAAGACCTCGTAAGTGACATTGGTGTTAGTTTCGACTTCACATGTGGCGCATCGAGGCTTCCTCAGGTAATCCGTGGTAGATACTAACTTGTAGAGAAATGAATCTAGTTTAGATGACCTTGTGGTGCTGTACTTGATTTTGGCAAGAGTCCAATCAGAGAAAATGAGCATGAATAGAGCAATCCCATCAATAATTATCCCTCCAAAAAGAAGGATATAAGTAATTTTCACATCGAGTTTGGGGAGTCGATGCTTCTTCAAGCAATTGAACAGGCCCAAAGCCACCACAATGCTAGTGAAGGCTATGATGCGGAAAATGTAGCTCCATCTGTGATGTATTGTCAATGCTTTTGTGTGGAGCTCCTCGTAAATGAAATTGAGCTCAACCGATATGACCCTCAATGCATCCACTGCAGAAACTTTGTCAAAATAATCAATGCTCATTTCACGTTGTTGTTTTGTGTAGATGAGATCTGCAATGAAGATCTTGAAGATTTGAAAGAATGAGTAAGCATGATTCACCACGATGCTCTCGGCAAGCTTTGCTCCTTCTTCATCAGAACTTCCATATCCATCCCAATGAACAAAGACTTCTTCGAGCAATTGCGATGAGTTTGCAGCCATTCTTAGCTCGTCGTCTAAGAGCATCGATTCCTGAGCTTTGGGAAGCTCGAGAGATAAAGTGCTAGTGTCCTCTCCACAATTTTTATAAACCCTGCAAGAAACACTAGGATCGTTGGGATCACTAGCAACTTGTCACTAGGAAATATCCGCACAAAGACGTAGATGGCGGCACCGACTTGGAAGATGAGATTGAGCAAGTGCCGTTGCCAAAGTGAATTGTCCTCAAGAGAGAAGGCAATGATGGTGTCTGGACCGCCAAGATGTAGCAAGAGAAATGAGGCCCAAAATGCCTGAATTGCTCCATCTACTTCTGCTACATGGGCACTTGAATTGCCTTGGTTGTGAGAGATGAGCCCAACCGCAAATGCAGCTACGGAGTCAGCCATCAAATAGGCCAACCATAAAAGGAAGATGATGGGACGGCTCGCTGTTTTCTTTCTAAGGGGTGCAAATAGAATAAGAGTAACTTGAAGCAAGAGGCTCAGTACGACAAAGCCTCGGATATTCCATTTGTTCCACAAATCCAAGATGAAGCTAGATGCCATGTTTTTGTTTAGCTTGAATTTTGTCTCTTCTCTCTGATATAATTTCGATTACGACAAAACTATCTTTGGAGTTTACATGCATCAAGAAAATAGTGCATGGCAAACTTTATAAGGAAGCCTTGAAGTAGAAATTGCCAGGCAAGGCAAATGGTTGGGAGGTGGTTTGGGTGATGTTGGGGAGGGTCGATGCTTGGGACTTTGAGACTTGGGAGAATGAAGAAGCATGTGTAGAGCACTGGCCTTGCTCTGCCTCCAATTCTCGGAAGGATCACAAGAATTTATATATATGGCCTTGTACTGTGGTTTTCCTTTTTCATCCCTCAACTTAGATAATATCACCATGCTGCCATTGTCATAAAACAAAGATATTTGCATATCATTTTTTGTTGACTGAAGCTTGAGTTTTAAAACATGTATGTAGGTGGACATTTATAGTAGTGTTAAACTCCGTCGTGTATTTTAAAAAAAAAAAATCAAAAGGTATATTATTGGGACAACTTAATCTTATTTTTAGCCCCGACAAATCAAATACTAAGTATTCCAATCCTTCCTTAAAAAAAGTTCATCTTAACATTTGAAATCGTCTCAAGAAAGTCTACCTTAAATAGGTTAAGTTTGAGCCCATATATACTTTCCCTCCTAATACCACAATTCCAATGAAGACACGAGCCAAAGCATAAATGTTGGAATGCCAAAGTTTTAGAAAGACCTAAGTGAGAGGCTTAGCATGATGAAGTCTAGAACGTTCCATTTATTCTACATGTCCAAATTGGGTGCAATGTTTTTACTTAGTTTGAGTATTGTCGCTCCTCTTTAATATAATATTGGTTAGAACAATATATATTGGAAGAATAGTAGGGAATTCTACACACACACATTGAGATAGTTCCTTATTTGTTTGTCAGCAAATACCTTGTGTTAGGTTGATGTTTTATCTTTATATTGATTCTGTCTCGATTCTACTTACACATCTATCTATAACTATCTAAGTTTTGAACTATGAAATTTCAGTATCCGCAATGAGTTGAAATATTTTGTGATTCTACATTTAACAAAACACTTGATATTATTGATGAGTAAGATGCCATCAAAAAAGTTATATGAATGTGTTTTTATAGGATAAGGAGATCAACCCAGTCGAAGAACAAGATAGTTCCCCTTTTCACCCAATGCTCTTAACTTTTACAAGGTTATGTGATTCAGGAGTCACGCTTTTTCCTTTAGAAAAAATTTTGACAGGAATTTGTGAGTCACGTTGGTGTCTTATAGTTGATGCACAACTCTTGGCTCTTTATTCCAAAATAAACTTATCGAATAATCAAATTAATAGATTATACGATTGTACCTTAAAATCATTAACCATTTTCCTTGCAAAATTTGGAAACAAGTAGGTGTTTTGAGCTTTGGAAAAAGATAGAAAATTGTATTGGACATTCTAGTATGTTTTCCCAGATTTCGTATGTTTAACATTAATAATTCTTAAAATGTGAGAGAGCCATAAGAAAATAAACATGCAAAAATATTAAGCAATGTCATTTTCTTCCTTAAATCTGCATTTGGGATCATGTAAAATGAAGAAAGAAAGGATGAAGTAAATTCTTTGTATCTGTTGAAAGCAGAGATTTCAATATTGCCTTTTCCTTTGTTCTTCTTGTCGTGCTTTGTGTTTTTATGGAATTATTTCTAAAACCACTATTAGTAGTTAGGGTTACGTGGATGAAAATTCTGTTTAAAGTAATTGAACGGGAAAAAAAAGTCTATCCAAAGTGAGTAGTAACGTGCAGAAATGGTTTGCGTGCAATTTGTTTTTGCAATTCAAGTGAATAACTACACGTATGAAACTTGAAATATTTTCTCCTTCGGACATTTATTTTATGAGATTAGTGTTCATATCAGCAGATTTCATTAATGTTAATTAATGAAATGATAACATTGAACGTTTAGTTCAAGTGACTAGTCGAACTGATTGTTTTGCAAACCTCGAGTGATTTAATGGGATTGCAACAAAATGCAACATATACATGTTGAGATGACTCTTTATTTGTTTGTCAAAAGACTTTATCTATTCAAAAATCTAGGAAGGTAAAAGAATTATTAACCATCCATTCCTCAAATATAATGGAGCTCAAGATAGATCTAACTCAAGTTGGTTGAATCACTAGCTGGTAAAATTAAATGTTTACAAATGCGTCATGTGTCCCCAAAAGTGGAAGACGCCATTAGATTATTAATTGTGAAACCCGAACATTATTAATTATGACCTTAGTTCAACCAGTGACAAAATTCCACAAGAAATTTTAATTTATCCAAAGAAATGGAAAAAAGAAAACTTGCCCTTTAATGTGGATGATTGATATAAGCCAAAGTGGAGTTACTATAAGTAAGACGCTCCAAGAAGGCATCCCCCACCAAAAGCAAGTGGCAACAGGTTTTTCACAAATCTCAAGAATCTCTCTTTATCCTTTTTTTTTCTATTTTTGGATTATTGATTGCTTTTAATTTGAAGTGGTTCCCTTCCTTTCTCTTCTTTTTTATTAGACAAGATTAATTATCATAAAATTAAAATTTATAGAAATATAAAATTTGTCTTTTAAGATTACATGAGCTCAATATTCAATATTCAAACTTCTTTTCTTTCATCACCCTTTTGCCTTTTGTCCATGTAGGGCAAAATATTATTCTTCTT